>JBAMNC010001977.1:0-401261 GCA_037902135.1 Cetoscarus ocellatus | reverse complement strand
TTCCAACTTTGAGAAAGTTCTGTATAGTACATGGTAGAATTCACCATATAATCTATAATCTAATGAAGAGTTTCCTCCACAGTTTGAAGCATATTTGTGTATTTAAACAGAAAACCTTGGCCGAAACAATAATAAGTAGTCCATGATGAAATTTATATTTTCATAGTTTTTAATTAATGTGCTTTACAGATACTTGGTTTAGAAACTGGGCAGAGCTGGTTGGGACCATGGCCCAATCTAATATCTTTTCATGGGGCCCAAAATTTCTGGCAGTGCCCCCATAGGTAATACCCAGTTACAATGTCCTTGTTCCAAGGTTTATGGAACGCACCCAATGAATTACAGGAAATTTTGGCGGTGAAAGATGCACTGAATAGAAACTTGGTTGACCAGTATAACAGGAGAACTTTAAATGCATTTCTAAGATGACAGTCTTTAAGTTTAATTTCTGAATTATGCGGCCATTTAAAAATAGCTTAGCTTACTAACTGCTGATATATAAATCCATTATCAGGCCTGATATTTCATCCCAAAGTCTATGTTCAATGTCAAAGTAAATATGAAGAGACATCCCCAGGATGGCCTAGTACAACAAAAATATGCCAAGTATTGGTTATTGTAAGAAGACAAAACCATACAACTAAATGTTGAACTGCCTTTTTAATGTCTTTTGTCAAGACTACACAAGTTGTATTCCCTTTGCAAAAGAGATTCAACAACCTTTTTTAAACTTAACCACAAAATGATCCGCGATTTGGAAGTTTTCTGCGTTTAAATCTATTTGAATGACCAAGTAGTTTTGTTCTATTTTAGAGTGATGTTCTTTGCCAGTATTTTTGGAAAGAAACTTCAGCTATGTCTTTGCGAGGTTAGAAAATGGAAGGAACCCAAAAGCGAAAAAAAAAAAAAGGTAGGGGATCGAAGATAAAGGGAACAGCTGAAAAATTAAGGATGACAATAGATCGCTCTTAGATGTGACTTTCATAACTTCTTGAGAATTAAACCAGTGATTATCCAGCAGACTGAATGCAGGAGCACACAGCAAAACCCTCAGCTGGAGGTATAAGGGATTGAGAAAAACAGTGAGGACAGACAACCAGAGAGCAAGATTCAGACTGAATCAACCGGATCAGACTCCTGTGGGAACAGAAGTGTGACTGTCCATCCCTGAACAGGATGATTTAGTGAATATAAAAGAGACAGAGGATGCTGAGCAATGTTAATCACTAACTTTTTAGCCAGAATTTAACCAAAATCATTTGTCTTTTTTCACTGCCCTTAGGATGAATACATTAAAATTAGAGACTTTGAAATATATGCCATTACAAAGCAGAAATAGATGTGAAAAGTTGAATGCAATACTGGACCCAAGCCAAGGCATTTTAAACACTGTCAAAAGAGTTATTGTCAAAAATGAGGACAACTGCTCTTACTGGCACTGGTAACAAATCACTGAAAACTAGAATAGCACTCAGAGAGCGCAGACCTCCACCAAGCAGCTCAGTTCAGCAGTGGCTTTTCCACAACCCCTGTAAAAGATCTGATTCTGTATCACCAGAACCAGAGTAGAGCCAGGATCCAGACCAAACTCAACACATACATGGAGGTTGTTATCCTGTATGGACACAACAATGTTTGGGAGCATAGCTTAATATTTTGATTTTATATGAATTATTGAATTTCATAAATGGGATTTCCCATATAAAGTTTAATGTTTTTTGTGAGGTCAATCTGTATCAGATCCAGATGAAATTTATCTTGATGATAGAGACATGGACACCATATTATCCTATGAATTGGAAGCGAATCTATTCAAAAATGACAAAGATATGATTTTTTTAAATTTTGCCTAATCTTAACTTATGGGATTTTTTTTTTTCTTAACATTCAGACAAATACACACATCCCCCCAAAATTGAATCATTTTTAAGTTGGGCCATTACCAACATCTCCTGAAAATTTCAGCAAAATCCATCCAGTAGTTTTTGCGTAATCTTGAAAACAAACAAACAAACAAACAAACATACACTGTCAAAAACATAACTTCCTTGGTGGAGGTAAAAATCCTAGATCCACCACCAAAATCAAATCACTTCTTCCTTGTGCCATGATCAACATTCCCTGTAAATGTCATCAAAATCTCATGAGAACGTTTTGAGTTATAACTACGTAATAACCCTGTTCTGTCTGGAGTTGGGGTTTGCATTTGAGTCGAACTCAAACTGATCACAGGGCCCTTGGCAGTTTTGGGCCCAAGGCAATCTCCTGCCTCTGTCTATCAGTAACACAGTTCAACTTGTTTGCACCCCAAATTCCAAAAGTTACAAAAGGAGTATGATGAGCTGTGTGATGTGGTAGGTCAAAACATGTCTTGCAGCCTAAGATAATATATTTTATTCCAATATTAGAACACAGACAGATGCAGTAAGTGCAACAAGGGTTCAGGTTTGATGAGGCCCCGGGCCAAACTGCTTTTGAAATCATAAAGTGAAACATGTTGACAGTCAACTATTCTGCATGCCATATAGTTTCTTTCTAACCTCGCTCTCTTGTTTTCTGTAAGAAATGTTCAAAAATGAAAGTGTTCACAGACAGTAACATCTGGAACTGAAGCCAAGAACAACCAAAAAGCTTAAAGGTCAGATTCCAGGGCCCTTTTCACACCTGCAACCCTGGAATTTTCCTGAGAATTACTTTGCAACTTACTCAGAAAATTCCCTGACTTACTTGTTCAAACTTTTCCTTCATTACAGGAAGTTTTGCTGCAGCATCCAGTCAGTCATTGAGAGGGAAATTACATGAGGGCCAACAGGGCCATTTCAGGGTAAAGACTGGGTGCATTTACACATGCAGCTCACCCACATAAATCCAGGGGTTTCCTGGGTTCTGCATTTGAGAACAAAAGTACAAACCTTTATTCCAATGTAGTTGTCTTGTTGTGAGAAAAACTTAAATAAAAACAGAATACAATGATTTTAAATCCTTATCCTTCTATATTTAATTAAATACGCTGCAAAGACAAGATATTTAATGTTCAAATTGATAAACTTTTTTTGTTTTTTGAAAATATTCGCTCATTTTGAATATGATGCCTGCAACACTTTCCAAAAAAGCTGGGGCAGGGGCATGATTACCACTGTGTTACATCACCTTTCCTTTTAGCAACATTGAATAAATGTTTGGGAACTGAGGACAGTAACTGTTGAAGCTTTGAAGGTGAAATTCTTCACATTCTTGCTTGATGTGCGACTTCAGTTGCTCAACAGTCAGATGTCTCCATTGTCTTATTTTGTGCATCATAACGTGCCACATATTTTAAATGGGAGACAAGTCTGGACTGCAGGCAGACCACTCTTTTATTTTGAAGCCACTGTTGTGATGTGCAGAATGTGTCTTGGCATTGTCTTGCTGAAACAACTCTTGGTTGGCAGCATATGTTTCCCCAAAACCTGTATGTATCTTCCAGCATTAATGGAGCCTTCACAGATGTGCATGTTACCCATGTCATGGGCACTAACACACCCCAGTACCATCACAGATGCAGAGGACACCACATCCATGATGTCCAAACACAGTCTGAAATGTGGACTCAGCCCAAAGCAGACTTATCCACTTTGCATCAGTCCATCTCAGATGAGCTCGGCCCAGGGAAACCGGTGGTGTTTCTGGGTGTTGTTGATATTTAGCTTTGGCTTTGCATGGTAGAGTCTGACCTTGATCTTGTAGATGTAGAGATGAACTGTGTTAACTGACAATGGTTTTCTGAAGTGGTTCTGAGCCCATGTTTTCTTGCAGTGCCAAACATACAATGTTGGTTTTCAGCAGAAATTTCTCTGGTTTCTTGAAATCTTTTGATGATATTATGGACTTTAAATGAAGAATTCCCTAAATTCCTGATAAAAATACCAGTTTGAACATTAAATATCTTGTCTTTGTGGTGTATTTAAAAGATTGTAGGTCAAAAAGGTTTTGCAAATCATTGTATTCTGTTGTACACAACATTTCAACTTCAGTGGAACGGGACTTTCAGTACTCTTCTGATAAACACATTTCAAGGTGAGAGAGCCAGTCTTGTGGGACACACACACACAAAAGACACAAAACACTTTTCCATGTTTGAGCTGCAGGATGAAGTGTCCTTAAATCATAGAGCTGTTATGAACTCTTGTGAATACATGTGCTTCATCATTTCTAAAATGATCATCTGCATATCACTTGCCAACAGGTGTGTCTCTGCCCAGGTTACAAGACCGTCATGAAGGCAGTTGGCAATCTGGGTTGTGGTTCAGCCAGGTTTCAGTTTCGATGAGGTGTGTGATTTCCTTGTTGAGGTTAACCTGGGGTTTCCCTGCATGACAGCTTGTCAAACAAGTATTTACTGCTCCTGGTTGATTATTTCTTTTAATTTGAGCGTTCATAGGAAAGACAGAAATATGTTTCCTACTGGAATGCATGGTTGGCAAAGTCAACATGAAATGCAAATCGCAGAACCTTCAGGGCCTTTCCAAATGGCGTCAGCTGTAAGTGTTTCTCTTTTATTTTACAATACAGTTGACACTTCATGTCACTAACAGAGGAAACAAGTGGTGATGGGAATTACTTGAAAGAAAACCCTCTTCCTTCTGTCAAAAAATGATTGCATGTCCAAGACTGAACATGCCCTTAGAGCACAAACCTTCAAAGAGGCATTTCCAGCTTTGTTGGGATAAGTTACGGCCAAAAATGTAAAAAACTGCCCTGTCTGACTCTGTTTACAAATCGTTGAAAAATTCCTGGATCCACATCCAGATTTGGGTCACCATCAAAGTATAATCACTTGTCCCTTGTGCCATGACTAACAATCTCAGCTAATTTCATGAAAATCTTTTGAGAACATTTTGAGTTACTAGCAAAAATGCGGAAAACTGCCCTGTCGCGCCCTGTTAAGGAATCTACAAAGGATTCCTGGATCCACATCAGGATTCAGATCACCGCCAAAATCGAATCAGTCCTTCCCTTTGCTGTGATCAACACTCTCTGAGAAAGTAATCAAAATCTGTTGAAAACTTATTGAGTTATTAGCCAAAATGTGGAAAAAGATCCCACCCTGCAATGCCAAGAAATCATAATACAAAGTCCTTGATCTGAATATCAAAGTTTTTCCACATTTTTGACAATAACACGGCCAACAATGTTAGAAATACCTTTGAAGGTATGAAGGTTTGTGTTCTTAGAGCACTTCTTGTTTGTCTGTGTTTTATCAATACATGTTGGGATATTTCAGATTGGTGGACTGATTGAGATTCTCTTGAGCGAAGCGGTTATTTTTGTCTTAAACTGAAAGAATAATACAAAGCATGGAGTTTGACAGTCTAAAAAAATCAAACCTTTCTTTGCACTTTCATTATGAAGACATTTAATACATGGTGTGTAAAAACAAAAACAATAAAAGCCCTGCTGATAACCCCTAAAATTCCCGAAGAGTTGAGAAAAAGAATCATTACTCACAAGTTAGTTTTACTTTTACACTGGTCATTTTACCATAAAAGTATTTTGTTATTAATATCATATTTGCTCAACCCAAGTTTTCCAGAAAAAAAGAAATGTGTGAGAAAGTGTGACTCATTGGAAATGCACAGGAAAAAAGAGGGAATTTATTGCATAACACTACTGAGAAAGAATATCAAAACTGAAGGAACTGTTAGAGATAGACACAAAGAAAGAACAGCAAGTGTGAGAGAGGGAAGGGCTGAATCGGAAGCCATGTTTTATGACACATTAAAATGCGGAAATGTTCTTCAGTGAAAGACATGAAGCGTAGGTGATGATGGGAAGATAAAATCACAGATGGAGTGGGGATTGCCACAGGTGTGTGAATGTGGGGTCATGAACTTGAGGTGAACTCATATGGATGCGTCTAAAGCACAGCAGGTGCAGGAGTCAAACAGAGTTCAGAGAACATGCAGACACATGAATGGGCTCACACCTACATTTGTATTTCCACACTTGCGAGGACATGAAATTACGTTATCATGTCCCATCTTCAGGTTAATATGCCCAGTCACATTTTTACAAATACTCATCAAATATAACCCTTAAAATGTAAACAACCCTTTCAAAATCAAAAAGTGTCCCACATGTCCTCACAGTGTAGACGGCTCACTAATTGTCTTCTCTGTACACGGGGACTCATTATGATACAAAAATAAGAACAAACACACCATGACCTAAAAACAACAGAGCACACATGTGCGGTATAGTAGCTTGAACAACATATGAAAATGTATTCTGTGTGTGTGTGAAGTCAATCCAAGACCTGCTCATCCTTTGAAGTGAAATGCACATGACCCAACACGAGAGACATCTGTGTGCAGTCGTCTCACCATAACAACATGCCAGCAGTTTCTTACATTAACATAAATTCAAAGATTTCATTTACAAACAAACAGTGCCCCCTATTTGTCTGAATGTGTAATAAAAATAATTGAAGTACATGTTTTAGGAGGAATTTCGATCTTCTCGGTGTTTCCAAATGATAATAAACCCAAGTTTTTTTTAACCTAAACTGAAGTTGAATGGCAGCTTAAAAACTAAGAAACAACCTAAAATTTAGTCTAAAGATAAAACATTTTAAACCTGGCATGACAAAGATTGTATAATAATAATAATAATAATAATGATAGTAATAATAATAATAATAATAATTATTATTCCTATTATTTTGCACAGCAGACTATGTCATTTTCTCAAGATTCCATGACTGCCTTTATTTTCAATGTAAAGTTACAAAAACACACAAATATACAAAGCCATCAGACTGTACAACTCCTCACTGGGGGAGAGGAGGAGTAACAGGAAGACTGAAGATAGGAAGGAGCAGTAGCCAGCCAGTAGCCATATTTCTATCTCTATTTAAATTTTTATTGTTTTTATTTATAGGTATTTATATTTCTGTTTACATCTACCTCTTTTTATATATCTTCTAATCTGCTATAAATTGTGCTACTGGAGTCTCAATTTTCCTGAAGGAGTCTTCGAAAGGGATAAATAAAGTTCTATCTAATTTAATCTGATCTAATCTAATCTAAGAAACTACAAAGCACTCAGAGAGCGCAAACCTCTGCCAAGGTAGCTCACATATTGCTGTTACATCTATAAGCAATAGTTCCATGATAAAGTTACCATTATAACATGATTCCTTGACCCTGAAAACCCACAACTAGTACTCAGAATCATGTTGATATCATTATTGGTTAGACAGTTATTGAGCAAAAACGATCATTCTGTAATGACGGTTATCTGGATCACCACCAAAACTGAGTAATTTTTAAGTTTGGCCATTACCAACATCTCCTGAAAATTTCAGCAAAATCTGTCCTGTAGTTTTTGTGTAATCTTGCTAACAAACAAACAAACAAACAAACAAACATATGCCGGCAAAAACATAACCTCCCTGGAGGAGGTAATTACTGTAAGGTGCTTAAAAAAACACATGCATCACAAACACCTATATTTACGTCAGTAGTGCTTGAAAGGTTGCAGGTTCAAGCCCAGCTCCGGCTGTCACATGGTGATGTGCAGTTGGGCAAGACACTAAACCACAAGTTGTTCCCACTGCTGCGTCAGTGGTGCGTAAACGAAAGGGCGTGAACGTGTTTGGCAATACTAAAGGTGTGACATGGAAACTCCAACTGTCAGTGAGTGATTGGGTGTGAATGAGACGATGTGACCCGTAGTGTGAAGCTGCTTTGAGTCACCAGAGTGTCTAGATAAGCACTTTATAAACTCAAATCCATTTACCATTTACATGCAGGCACACACTCCAATACATAATGAATAAATAATATGTGAAGGTGAAAAAAATGCTGACAAAATCAATTGAATAAAAATTACTTGCGTATACCAGATTTATTGCACATGAGGTAGATGGACCATTTAAGGTCTGTCTAGGGTGCATACTGCTGTGAGAAAGAATCTGTCCTTTAGTCTGTTAGTCCGGCCTTTAAGTGTGCTAATCATCTCAAAAATTCGCCTCAATTTTTAGTCAGAAGTATCAAAACATGTAAAAAATACACAACATATCTGGACATTACATCTGCTAAGTTGAAGATTTTTGGGGGGAGGACACCCAAAACCCCCCATTGAACCACATTTATGACAGTGATTTCACGGATCATCATGGACTTAGTAAAAAACAGTTTTTGTAGCTGTAAAGAAGCATGCCATTTATAAATGGGTTTACATTGTTTTAATAAATATACTCAGGTCGCAGTCCTTAGTTTATGTTCACATTCTGTAACATATTTTTTAGAACCTCTTTGATAACTCAATACTTATGTTATCAAAAACAGTAGCGTGATCCACAAAAGTGGGGAACTCGGTGCAAGTAAGTTCGATTTACTCTGTCATAAAAATGTCACTCCAGCCAGACACCAAAAGTTGTAGGGCCTATAAATCTGATCTGTTCTATAGATTGTTTGGGCAAAAGTTTTCAAATTGTCCTCTGCTCAACAAAAAGTACATGCATTAAAAAGTTGAAACAAGTAGTTGAAACTATAGCGGGGTACACACATAAAGATTATCAAGCTGTTTTTTTCCCAAATTTCCCCCATCCCGACCAAGGACAGCAAATGCTAGATTATCTTATGCTTTGTAAGATCATCCTAAAACTAAATCTTAATGTGCGTGGGGAAAGCCGATGACTCCCAAGTCATGACTCCGTGAACTGTGACGTGGAACAGAATGTCGCCAATCAAGATGCGAGCTGACTGAGGAACAAGGAAGCAGGTATAAATAAAAACAAGCATGGCCGACCTAAAACATAAAGTTTGGTGGACCTCAGAAATGGAGGACTAGCTCACGTGTTCTCACCAGGATTTTTCCATAGTCTTTTCTTTTTATTTTAATTAGTCCAAAGACCACCGTCGTTCCCTCTTCTCGTATGCATGTTGTGTTTTCCGGTTGTTACTATGTTTCTTCTTCTTCATTTTTGTTGGATTACTTTTAATCACGTGAGATTTCTGTCTTGGAGGACTAGATTCTAGATCGGTGGTGGGTTGGAATTGTTACGTGTGTGGTGTGCTATGTTAAGATTATCAGAGCACACCACACGCAGTACTACCAAAACTGTTCAAGGCCTGAATTTATTATCTTCATGTGTGGGGTCTCAAACAGATAAAACAATCTCTTCATATTTAGAAAATCCTTATGTGTGGACCCTGCTTAATTTTTCATGCATTTTTTAAATGCATTTATAATGCAAGATTATTAAACCTTTCTTATAAGAGGGAAACCTACGCTTTATCTAGTCCAATCTAATTGAATGACTCTCTATGAAGAGAGTAATGGTAGTGGTGCCGAGTTCAAACTCATTATTCAACTGGTATTTTTTCAGTGTTTAGTTTTAGCATATTTTATTACGCACAGCAAGAAGGTTGCTGGTTTGACCCTGTGTTGGTCAGGGGCCTTTCTGTGTAAGCGCAAGAAAGAGAATGCATGACACAGGATTTGGGCAATAAATGACAAGTGGGAAGATGATGGTGAAGGAAACGGATGAAAGTTGAATGAAGTTATATTGAGACGAGAATGACAGGCTAAGGAAGAGAGGAAAAGAGAGACATGGCAAGGATGAAGAAAGAATCAATGATGGTTGAGGAGGGGAGGGAAGAGAAAAAAATGTGCAATTGGAAATGTTCATGTTCTAGTGACAGGGGACTAGTGCGATTCGTGGAATTACATAAAATGAAGATGTGCAGGAAGGAAGTGAAAGAATGATAGAAAAGGCCAAAGGAGAGAGAGTTGATGATAGAAAACAAAGATTAGAAGAAGACAGTCCAGGAAGACGAGTAAAAAGTTTGAAGAGGTGTGTATCAGATTTGCAACTTGGCCCTCCCCACTAACCTCCCGATCAGCCCATTAACGTCTAAAGTGTTGGGGAAAACTTTATCAGAGGCATCACGCACAAGCACTCACTATTTTGACTACACTTGCCCTCCGGTTCTTGGGCTCTTATCTGCTGTTATGAACGAACAATGGTTTCTTTCAGTCGTCTGCCCTCCCTCTCTGTCCAATACCCCTCATCTTCCTCAGCCTCTCTCCATCCTCGGAATGCAGATTTCCGACCACAGGGTTTGAAGTCGGGCTGGAGGGGAGCTAATTATTATGGAAAAGAGAACAAGGCACGGAGGGAGGGAGGGAAAAAGATAGATTTTGGAAGGGGGGGAGGCAGAAAAGGACAGACAGATGTAGAGAGGAGGACGACGAGAAGGGCAGCGCTGTTGTTCATTAGCAGAAGAGAGAAACAAACAGACGTGAAGAGTTCATTTCCCATGCTGTAGCGTGTTTAAGAGGGATGGTGGGCAGCTGGGGCATATCCCAGCATGCACTTGGCAAGAGGTAAGGAAACACGTTGGGTTGCTATCCACCTGGCTTGAGCATCTTTTTGGAAGACCAAGGCAGACATAAGGAATTAGCGATGAATATTCAGAATGGTTGCAGGCTCAAAGCGTGAAAACATTTTTGGTTGGAAAGAGGATGCTTCTTGTTAGAACCTTCATGGGAATTTTTCTCCATGGTTCCTTAGTAGATACTTCAGCCAGATCTGAATCTTAGTAACAGGAAAAATAAAGTCTTCCAGGCAATGGACCAACGGACCAGCTATGTAGTCTTGAAGGGTAACTTGGAGAAACATGAAAGTGTTCTCATCAGGTCTACAAACGTTTTAAGGACTTGGAGGAAGTATTCTTGAATTCTTCCAGGCAGGGGGTTTGCAAAAGTGCCATTACAAATCCCAGCTGTTCCAACACCTATTTATGCCAACAACTGGAGTGGTTAACTGCTTGGAGGTGTTGGAATTAACTCCCTAATAGCAAGACCTGTGTCCAAGCTTTGCCTTAAACTGCCTTTTATCTCTACACTTCTTTTAAAACATCCGGTTCTTAATCGACTTTTAGAAGTCCTTGATAATGACAGTGTTTTCCAACAACTACAATCTGGTAACCTCGCATCCTGCCAACCACAAGGCTGAAAATCCAAAAAAGAATTGACCAGAGAGCTGAAGCCAGAGAAAAGTCTCATAACCTGCTGGGGCAAAGATTATACCAAGATTAGATAAACTGGCATGGAGAGCTTCAGGACTACAGTAGCTTCCCAATACAACTAATCAGGCTCTAGACCACAGCATTCCCCATATATTAGTATGACCTTGTCTAACAATCATGGATAACCTGCTGCTGTGGACCTGCTCAACCATCAACAGAAATGACATCATTTAACATCAGTTCATATTTTTAGACCAGTTAAACCCACTTTAATGGTAATTCAACTGGACACTACGATATTAATCAACATCAGTCCTCTCCAGTTATAATCATTAAAGATGTTAATTTTAATATTAGATTGATCTCTCTGTCCATTGTTGCTATTGATTATACATCCATAGTAACTATCTTTACAACCATATAGCTATGAGGATCCTCTTGCAAACCATAAAACTATATTCAGTAGAGGCAAATGTGATGAGGACAGATAAATGATCGGGGCGTCCATGGGTTTCTCGCTATCAAAAATTCTTATTTTTAGTCCCTTTGTCTCTTCCTGGATGGATACATCCCTGTATGTATGTACAGTATATGTGTATTTTATGTATGTATATATGGATCTACAAAATGAAGAGTATGGCTTCAGCCTGCTATTATAAAGTATTTTGACACAACACTTGTGAATTGGTGCTAAACAAATAAATATTGATTGATAAATAGATATATATAGTTTGTAAACAGGATAACTCAAAAAGTTGTGGTCACAATCTGATTAAATTTTCAGGTTAGGTCAGAGTTGGGCAACGGGCCAATCCATTAGGTTTTGGAATTCAGAATTACAAGCAACCAAAATGAGTTTCTAAAGGTTTTCCTGGTTCAGATGAGAAAAATGAGGGTTGGACACAGTAGTCCTAATCCCAACTGATGATATCATGGTGCCGATTTCCCCCTCTTTTATAATGCTCTTTAAACTTAGAAATATGATTTCACACCACAATTATAACAGCTTGTAAGAATCTGTTTCTTATAAAAATATTGGACTAAAAAAGTGACACCTGACAATTGCCACTCCTGCTCTCTCTGCAGGGAAGACAAAGAGAAAACTTTCCCTTCCACCTCAGAATGACCCTCCAAACTGTGTCTATACTGTGTCCACATCTATAAATGTGAGTCTGGCATGTGTTGACACTTGAAGAGCTTATTTATTATATTTCCCATACAGTGCTGATGACCAGGCAGCCCGCCCAGGTAAATACACAAAGACAAACATAAATCTCAATTCATTTCAGGCTCTACTTTGATGCAGAGAGCTGGTTATTCTCCTCACTGACTCCATGCAAGATTGTAGCCCTGCCAAGTGTTGAAAGCTTTTCATTGAGCTGAAAGTTCCTAATTTATTTCAATTCATCTGTGCTGTCTGTGGTGTGTGTGCCAACACAAACTGAACAGAGAGACAGTTTGAATCAGAGCCTCAGTGGGAAAGAGGAAGTACTGTCATGAGCTTCTACAGCACTTCAATTAACACCCCAGGGGAGGCTCAGGTGGCTGCTTTATAATCAAACAATGACGACAGTAAACAAGAGACAAGTGATTGTTTTCCTCGTTCTGTCAGTTAACATTATCACTGTGATTTAGTTTATATTTTTTTGATTTTTGAGACTTTAAAACCTCATCTGAATGGAATACAGTCGGAATTCCAGAGGAGAGATTTGGGAGTGACAAGCAGGAAAAGTTGGGAGAGGTCAAATCAGGGCCTGTGTCCACAGCCACCGTATTTTATGCCATCAGCACTTATGCTAAATTCAAAATTAGGGTGCATTTACACAACACCAGAAATGGAAAGGTTTTTCCTTTGTGTTTTCAAAAGCGCTCTGCGTTCACACGGAGATGGTGAGCTAACGATGGGTGTTCACACGAGTGTTTAAATTTTAGTCTAGTTTAAGTTGATGAAATTTCACAACATTTTAGTCGATGAAATCTACTGTAACTTTAGTCGACTAAAATATGAAGTGTAAAGTGTAAGGCATTTTTTATGTTTCCTTGAGTTTCTGAAGTCATGTTTTACACTTGGATAAAATTAATCATCTAATAACCCTTTATTGATGCTAGTAAAGTCTGAATGTAGAAGTTATCAAAAACAAATTGAACTTTTGTGTGAAATGCAGTCACCTTTATTTAGGCTACCTGGCAGAGCATCTCAGTTACAATACCAGAACTGACAACAAACAGTGAAGCTGCTCTACATGAATATATCAATTCATAAAGAGAGGAGCTCTGATTGGATCACTCCCTAATTTATCCCACCACCATGAAGCTAAGGCAGTTTGGTTAGATGTCCCTCTTAACTCATCCAACCTTTCCACACAACCAAAGTAGCTGTGACTGGATATATTCCTAACTTGACCTAATGATGCAGTTAGGTCTGATTGGATTAAGTCTCTGTCAAACATTTTTGTCTAGTTTTTATCTGTTGAGGACAATGTCAGTTAATTTAGTTTTATTTTTTGTCCATGTGCACTTGTTTTTAGTAGTTACTGTCTAGTTTTCATCACGGGAAACAAGGTTGTTGATGAAAACTATGACGAAAATAATTAGCCAACAAAATTAATACTGCTGCAGACACTGAAAACTTGTACCACTCTCCAGCCTTACAGTGAACAAGATGCCGTCCAGTACAATTTACATCTATCAGGGTGGGCAGGCCCTGTCATGGACCAGCCTAGACCCTGTCAAGGAAAGTGGGGAAATTTTCAGTGACTTTGTTTCAACCTGCAGATAAAATGATGATCGCTAGGTTGATTTTTCCTTTGTTTGCTTACTTTGCAGTTTGTTAATTATTAAAAATGAAAAATTAGGAGGTATTAGTTTGAAAGCATTCTTACTCTTACTTGCACTTTTATTAACTGCAGTTTATCTTTCAAGAACTGATGGATAAAAAGAATGAATAAGTCAAAAGAACTGGGTCAGGAAAACAAGGTCTGGAGATGTAGTGAATAAAAGCTCATAAGGTTTGGAACAGAACAAGACGAGTCTAAAATAAACTGCCAAAAACAGACTGAAGAGAACGAAAGACAGAGACCATAACAAGCCAAACAAGGATCCCAGGCTCAGCTGTGCTTTGGTTTCTGCTGTTGGCAAACAAACCAATGTGACCAAAACCAAGCCACCCCCCCTCTACACCCCCCCAACACTCAAAACAGAAACATACACATAACACCCCTAAAATACATTTTCTCCCACCCATTGAGCTCCGAGGGGGAGATATTTGTGGGGAGCGCTTGGTTTAGAAACAATGTACGTTCCAGTTTGCTGCCTGCCTGGTCCATACGCAGAGACAAACAAGACTGTGGTCCCGTTCCCCAGGGATCAGTGACTGCGGTGTGTGTTTATGAGTGTGTGTTTGTGACCTCTTGGAGTTTTCCATGATAATCAAAGATGTAATCAACGATGGATAAGAATCACAGATGGAGGAGAAAGAGAAGTAAAAGCACATTCCTAACTGAATTAGTTTTGTTGATGTGACCACATGCTTGTGGGATGCTATTCAGGCCAGATTCATCTTCAAACAATATTAGGAGGGACGGTTCAGCTCTCCAAGGGCAATGGTTAGATTTGGGGTTATCAAAGCAGCATTATGGAAGAATCTGCTTCAGTGTACTGGGAGGTTCTTTGAAGTAGGGGTCCACATCGGTTGGGTTTTGGGCCGGTACTTGACCTTAGATCTTTTGGCCTCAAAATTTAAAATACAAACCTCAGTTTGAAGTAAGTTGGGACGCTGTTTATAGTGTAAATAAAAACCTGATATATAACATGACCTTTCATTTTATAGATAGATAGATAGGTAGATAGAAAGGTTGATAGATAGATAAAATGACAGATTGATAGATAGATAGATAGTAAGAAAAAATCATATACACACTGAAGGGAGACCAAGGATCTTAAGAAAATATAACATACCTATGTACAATAAATAAGGCAATTGGAGTCCACTATTGACAGAAAAAAAACAAACAAGCAAAACAAAACAAACAAACAAACAAAAAATACTTCGTATAAACAAGGCAGAGTGACCTGACTATTATTAAATATAAACCTTAGTATAATGTTACTGCTTTCTTAACAAAGAGAGCTATTAATGTGCGAATGCAGCTGTTTTAACAGTGTGCAGTGTAAAGCCAGTAATAAGTACAATCAATAAGCTTTTGGAAACTGAGGACATTGATGTTGAAGCTTTGTAGGTGCAATTCTTTCCCAGATTTTTTTGGTGTGTGACCTCAGTTGTAAGGTAAATGGACTTGACTTGAGCTTATATAGTGCCTTTCTAGTCTTTTGACTACTCAAAGCTGCTTTACACCGCAGGTCACACTTACCTATTCACACCCATTTGCTCTCACATTCACTCACTGATGGTTCAGAGTTTCTATGTTAGTTATCCATCAGTATCAGCTAACACTTTCATGCCCATTTACACGCCACTGACGCAGCAGTGGGAGCAACTTGGGGTTAAAGGATAAGTTCGGTTTTTGACACCTGGACCTTATTTTTAGGATTAAATATGCTCGTAGACTCACCCAGACAAATTTGGCAGAGCTCGGAGCCGTTTTCGAGCAATTTAGATCCATCCGACGGCATTTTTCCTCATGCCGTAGTAGCAGACGGGGCCAGAAATCGAAGCCCCTAAATTAGACATTATCTGCTGCGAAACTCGCTCATTTCAGCTACATTTTATAAATGAATGGCCAGTGTTATCACCATGTCAGCTCAACTTTGTTGTTATGGTCATTCGGGGCTTTACAAGGACGGGTAACTTTTGGTGACGTCATAGACAAGAACATGAGTAGAGCCGCTGTTGTTGCTAGGCTACACGGCTACACGGCTATTTTTGTGCAACATGGCGGAATATTTATCCGATGTAGAAGTGTCTGATGACGACTTTGAGTCTAATGGATGCCCGTATTGTTTTGAGCCAGAATATACCGACGAGGAGCTATTTGAATGGAGGATGCAGAGGGAAAGAGCCGAACAGCTGGCCAGAGAACAAGCAACCACTGCACGTCCACGAATGGGGGCTAACTGGTGGTGTTGTTGTGGACATTGCACGGCAAACACAACAGAGGAGGAGTGCCTTTGCTGCTCAGAGTGGGACTTGAGACCAGAGGAAACACGTATTGATGCCCCCCAAAATACGATTTCTGGCTCTGTCTGCTACTAGGGCATGAGAGAAAAATGCCGTTGGATGGATTTAAATTGCTCGAAAACGGCTCTGAGCTCCGCCAAAATTGTCTGGGTGAGTCTTTGAGCGTATTTAATCCTAAAAATAAGGTCCAGGTGTCAAAAAACCGAACTTATCCTTTAAGTGTCTTGCCCAAGGACACATCGCCATGTGTCGCCTGTAGCTGGGCCTGAACCTGTAACCTCCCGATCACTGACCAAGCGCGCTATCCAGCTGCGTCACCGATGCCCAAGGCAGGCCAGTCTAGTACCTGCACTCTTTAACTATGAAGCCACAATGTTGTAAAACTGAGAAATGTGTCTTGGCATTGTCTTGCTGAAATAAGCAGGGATATACCTGATGGATGGCAGCATATGTTGCTCCAAAACTTGTATATACCTTTCAGCGTTAATGGTGCCTTCACAGATGTGCAAGTTACCCATGCCATGGGCACTTACACACCCCAATACCATCCCAGATGCTGGCTTTTGGCCATTTCCACATCTCAGATGAGCTCAGGCCAGAGAAGCCAACAGTGTTTCTGGGCTTGCAATGTATGTCAACTTGGTTCTGCGTGGCCTTAATGTTTCCCTATGTGTTGGCTTAACTGGCCTTTTTTTAGCTGGAAGCTGGTGTGCTGTCATATGTGCTTCTTGCAAGAGAACCAAAGCCCATTACGTAGTGCTGAAAGCCAGCAGCTGGGGGCCTGTGTGGTAGGCTGGATTTTCCAGTTTAAATTAATTGTTCTATCAAATTGTCTTTGAGGCTGCATTTTATGGGTGAACAAGTTCCGTACGTGGCTTTATTTTGGATTGAGGATTTAAGATATTTGGTTGTTTAAGTGCAAAACTCGGTCTGACGTCTTTGACCAATATTCCTTTACCTTTGGTCCACACTATGATTGTGGCGTCATTACTTACTTGTGATGCCAGTGTATGCTGCTGACTATGCTCTAATTCTATTCCATGTCCATATCCTAATTTCTGTCCACATAACCAGCTCCTGTTGTAGAAATAACAGGCTTCTGTACAAATTGCTCCTCCAGAGGTGAGCTCCAGTGCTCCACGGACAAAGTGCCAGTGTGATCTGTCACTCTTAAGGTGCCTTCAGACGAGCTGCTTTTAACAGGCGCCAACCTGTTGCCGACCAGATCCAGTGGCTTGTTTCCAGTTTCCTTTGAACCTCTGCGCATCCCTGTGAGTGATGTGACTTAATGTGGAACCAGTCTGTTAGTCTGACATTTGGAGATGCTCTAAAATGTATTTGGGACCCGTTGTGATGGTGAGGTTGTGGTGAGAGGGAGGGAATGTGAACACTGAGGCTGTTCATGTTGTGTATTTTCAGTTTATTACGTATCTTCTCTTGTTTTCCAGCACACGCTTGGTGAGGCCAGGATGTGAAGACAACAAATGGAGGAACCACTAGTGTCTGACTTTTATGTCAAAGATTATAACGACAAGCAGCCCAGCCACACTTCGACTGTAAAGGCATTATTCGAGAGATTGAAACGTCAGTTTAGTTAAAGTGACTTAAGTAAGCTGTACCTTGAGGTACAATAAGAGACTCAGTTATCATGTGTCACATTATGAATTTTTTCTAAAATCAACTAAAAAAAGACACCAACAGGTTACCTGCAGAAGTATGGATTAAGAAATGCTGCTCCAGGAAAATCTTGAAAAAAAAAAAAAAAAAAGAAATACACCTTTTTGCCACATTTGAAAAAAAAAAAAAAAATTCAGTTAAAAAAAAAAAAAATTCAGTTCAAGTCCAAATTTGGCCCAAAAAACAATGACAACCTGCCTAACACAAGCTCCTTGGAGGACTGTGTGCCTTTCGCCACATTTGAGCAGAAAATTGCAGGTCTTCCATAAGAGTCCAATTTGTACCTTAAAACGAAAAACATCCAGCTATTTTTCTTGATCTTCCAAAAAAATTCTAAATTTGCCTCAAAAATCAATGACCATGCTCCAGTCCTCTATTCAAGTTTATTTAGAATATTGTCAATCTACAGAAGAAACCCCAATTTGCCCCTAAAAATGGTGACTGCATGCCTTTGCCACATTTGACCAAAAAATGACCATCTTCAGGACAAGCCCAAATTTGACCTTAAAAACAATGACCAGGTTCCTGTTTCAGAATTTGATCTTTGAAAACAGCAGATTTGCTGAAAATACAATGTGCTCCTGCCCTGAGGCAAATTTTGATTGAAAATTGTCAATCTTCAAAAGGAACCCAAATTTTGCCCTTAAAATGATGAGTGCTTGTCTTTCGCCACTTTTGACCAAAAACTGACCACCTTAAAGACACGCTTTAAGGTGGTCAGTTTGCTGTTGCAGCTATGAGCCAAATTTGACCATGTTTAAAAAGAGCCCATATCTAGCAGAAAAAAATCAGCCACCTTAAACAAAAAACCCTAATGTTGTTAAAAAAAGGGACTTCACATCTTTAGCCACATTTAAGCAAAAATTGCTTATCTTCAATTTGAGCCACATTTTAACTGTAAAATGACAAACACCCACCTGTTGAAGACATTTTGCTAAATTTAGTCATTCTCAAAAAGATCCGAAATTTGGTTAAAAAAAAAAAAACAATGACCCTGCTCCTGTCCTGAGGCCAAATTGATTGAAAATTGTCATCTACAAAAGAAACCATAATTTGCCCCTACAAATGGTGGCCGCATGCCTTTGCCATATTTGACCAAAAAATGACCATCTTCAGGACAAGGCCAAATTTGACCTAAAAAACAATGTCCACCTGCCTGTCCCAAGATTTGAGCCATAGTTGTCCATCTTCGAGAACAGGCAAAAATATGGCAAAAAAAAAACATGACCTTGCTCCTGTCCTGAGGCCAAATTTGATTGAAAATAGTCAATCTTTAAAAGAAACCAAAGTTGCCCCTAAAAATGGTGATTGTATGCCTTTGCCAGATTTGACCAAAAATTGACCAAATTTGACTTAAAAAACAATGAACCCTCGCTGTTGCAGTTATGAGCCAAATTTGACCATGTTCAAAAAGAGCCCAAATCTAGCAGAAAAAAACAATGTCCATGTACCTGTCACAAGATTTAAACCACAATTGTCCATCTTCAAAAATAACCCAAATTTTGCCCAAGAAATGATGACTGTGTGCTTGTTGCAGGCTTTGAGCAAAATTTGCTCATTTTCAAAAAAAGCCAAAACCTAGCCCAAAAAACAGAGACTACCAAATCTGAAATATTTGGTTGTAGCTGAAGACGTTTTTCCACTGGAAGACCGGTGAATGGTCCAATAATGAGTGCCTGCAGACAACACTGAAGTATGGTGGAGGTCACAAGTTTAGGCTGCATTTCTGCAAATTGAGTTTGAGATTAGAGAGAATCATCAGGGAGGCGTCTGATTGGCCTCAAATGTATTCTGCAGCAGGACAATGACCCAAAACCTGGCACCTGCAATTCACTTTAACATAAATCACCCACTTAAACTCTGAGACAATAAGAAGACATTTTTAACCGTATCTGCTATTCCTCTGAATGTGACTTCACTGAGTCACCAGTTGCTGCTAATGTCACAATGTCGAGGCTTCGGGCTGAATCTGTTTACAATTTACAGATGGAACAGCTCTTGCTCTGGGAACCATCGTGTACGAGCCAACAAAGCACACTGGAAATGAAAGTTAATTAAATGACAGAAGAATCGAATGACAGAAAAGATGAAAATGAAAGTGTCAACGGGGCCATGACCCGAAAGTTGGAAGCTGCAAGCTCGAACAAACCCTGACGACGCATGGTTCCAATTTACACTAATTATTACAAGATGACAGAGAGGAGAGTACTGCGAGGAGGTGTGTGTTTATGAGCTTGTGCGAGAGACACAAGGGAAGTGTGTCAAGTACTAAAGGAGGCTGATGACACATTTGTCAGAACAGAGTCCCATCACGAAGTAGAACAGAAAGAAAGGAATAATGAACAAAGTAAGGATAAACAGACACATGGGCTGCCAAGGTTTTTGCATTTTGGTCCAGCCTTAAAAGTCTTGCCAATAAACTGATGGATAGTCAAGAAATTTGGTAGGGATGTTATAGGTCCTTTGTGTTTTTATCTGGTGTAACTACAGATCTAAGTAGAGATTTATTACCACTTTTTACCTATGGAACTGAACAAAATATGGTGTCGAATTGGTTCACTTCCAGGCGAAGCATATTGATGAATTTGGTGCTGATTCTTCTGATTGTTTCTCAGTTTTTGGTATTTTGGTGTGAAATATCTAAATACCTGCCGCATGACTGCCCTGATGATCAACTGTTTTTTTTAATAATCATCATTAAAGAGAAATACTTGGTGGATTGTGATCCAATCTGGTTCTAAGGAGCAGATATCCTTTATTTCTCACCCATAACAAGTATGTTTTTTTTTGTCAAATCTGAGGAAGAGTCGTACGGCTCAAAACATTGCTGTTTGTTAAACCCTCAGAGGTCGCGTCAAGATCAATTTTGTTACTAATCTAATGAATATTTAAGCCTGATCTTAAAAAAAAAAAAATCCCCAGCCCTCATACATTTATTATATTGAAAAAAACTCATTTTTTTGTGTTTTTTTCATAAAAACAGTGACATCATGTAACCAAATTGCCATATAAAGGGTTAAAACAAAAATAATAATTCAATATTTGATATTTTTGATTAGGACTAAAGTTGATTGAATGATTTGAGCAAAAAAAAAAGTTTAAAAAAATATTAATCTGTTATGTTTTTATAGCAGTTTTTGGGTGAGGACATTTTTGTCCTCTGGTGACCTCAAAGGGTCATAAATTTGCCCCCACTTAACCTTTGACCTCTGAAAAAAAATCCAAATTTGAATTTTAAGACTTTTTTTTATGAAAAACACCTTCCTACAAAAAAATCATTCCATATTGACTAACAAAGCCAAAATTATGGCCAAAAGTTGAACAAAAAAATTGCCTGTTTACCCCTGAGGGTTAAAATATTTTTGAAGGGAGCTTTTTTTGGTGTGTTTGGATCTTTGTACTTTTTCATGTGCTTCTGAGTGAAAGATAAATAAATCAATGGAAGCAAGGCTGCACAAATGTGAACAAAAGCAGAGAAAAAAAACATTCTTTTTTAAATGAGTCATTATTCACCAATTTTCTGGTTAGAGGATGTTTGAATTCTGCTCCATTTAGGTTTGAAATGTTTATTTACCCTAAAGAAAATCCCTTACGTTCCAGTTGTCCTCTGGATGCTCCATTCAGTGTGTTTTTAACATTTAGTTCGGCGAATGATGAACATATATGATGACTAGTCCTGATGAGCCAAAACCTTCGGCTCACAAATGTATTCACAAATGCTGTGTTGTATACAAGGAAGCTCGCTGAATGCAGAGTAGGGTAACATGAGGACATAATCCATACCATGATGATGATGATGATGATAATTTGATGGTTATGTTGAGAACTAAATGTCTGCCAGGTATGTTCGACGCCACTAACCTCCTTCTCATTTACATCCAATGGCAACAGTGTGCAATGATTTCAACAGCGCAGACCCTGTCCCAGTTTGTACCGGTGTGTGCACGTCTCCAATTTTGCTATTTTCACAGGGATACTAACAGGATTTAGCCCAGCCATTTGACCATTAAGCTAATTATCCCCTGTCTCCACACACATACACACACCAGCATCCAATCAGCATTCCGATATTCGATCTCCTCCACCTGACGGCTTCCAGCTCCCTCTCTGGAAAAAGAAAAGACGCACACACCAACATACAAAAATACACACTCTGCATACACTAATACAGGAGCTAAAGGACTGACTGTTTTCTCTGTTTGGCCCCACTCCTAAATTATCCTAAATACTCAAGACAAACCCAAGAATGTACACATAAAGACAAACAAAACCGACAATCTCAATCTCTCACTCTGCCACAGGTTTGAACAACCAAACTGTTGTTACCCCTGCCAAGGAGGTTATGTTTTTGGCCCTGTATGTTTGTTTGTTTGTCTGTTTGTTTGTTAGCAAGATTACGCAAAAAACCACTGGATGGATTTACATGAAACTTTTACCAGAGGTATGGTTTGGTCCAAGGAAGAAGCCATTACATTTTGGTGGTGATCCGCATATATGTCTAGATGCTAAAACTTCCCAAAATTTTGAAAAATCCCATAAGTTAACATAGGGCTGAATTTTTGAAATTATTGATGAATTTCACTTTGGTTTTTGAGTCTAAGCTTAAGTTCAAGTTTAGTTCAGATGGGGACTGATGGTTAAATGTCAGTGGCCAGGTGCTTTCCCTCGAGATGATCCTCCTTGAGACCTTGTCAGAGCTTGAAAGACCTCAACATTCAACCAGACTGATGGAAATGTGTTTAAGAAGACTTTGAAAATGCAGAATATTTTTTCCATCCTAAGTCTTCCATGATGTGAAGGCCTCAAGCAAGCCAAACTAATTTTTAAGGCTTTGAGAGTACTTTGTGACACATAATGATTTTTCTGCCTGATTTATATGGAAAATGTTTAGAAGACGATTAAATTAGTGGACAGAGAGGTCCATTAATCAGAGGAATCTATCTCTGAAGAAGGCAAATGGTCTCGATAGAGTCCTAAACAAACAGAAGGTCTGGTGATGGAGAGTCCTGAAAGAGATGAACATCTATTTAGAACTGAGCTGGTGATGGAGAAGAAATTACAGCCTTAATGTTGATAGAAATCTGCTTTTATTGATGCATGATTGACCTGACAAATGCTCCACTGCACGACAGCTTGAATGTGGCTGTGGAAATGTTGAAAAGATCTGTTAGATGTGTCTGCTGGAGCCTCCCTGAAGTGTAAAACCACAGTTTCTTTGGACTCATGCTAAGATCAAAGTGGGGGCTTTTGCCAACTTTAGCAGTCTGTCTCTTTGAGGGAATCCCTCCTGAATGGGGGCACTTTTATTTTTAAACAACTCACAAGACCTCTTTATTGGGACAGAAATGACAGACAGAAATGAGGCCAAGTCCACCTTTGTAGGGGCGGGTTTAAGCTCCTGCCAGGTGCACTGAGAGCGAGTAAAAGTGGTGTTGGGTCACTTGGCCTCTGACTTTATACTTCCCAAATTTAATGAGTTAAAGTCAGATGAGACATTTGACAAAGTTTGACAGGAATACAAGAATTCTTGATGAAGTGCTTGACCACGACCCTGAAGAATCTTAATTTGTCTTAATTTGTCTATCTTAGTAATATAGTCGACATTTGAGCAAAAGTTAAAGACAATCCTGGAAGTTATTTAAAACATAGCTATTACAAGCAGGTGGTGAACGTAAGGGCTAGCAACAAGGAGGACAAATGTGCTTGACAGAAATCCTCAAAAGATTTCTTTAGGTCTTGTTTTCACAAGATGACCAGGAAACGCCATGCCTTTGACCTTTGACCTGCAAAGTCTAATTAGTTTTCACTTGTGTTATGTTGGACATTTGTGCACACTCTACCTATATTGTCCACGGACTTGTAAACCAGTTGGTTTCCTCAGCCTGTCCTTCTGTCCATCTTTGGTGCGTACTAGCAGCTCAGCTCTGCACTGGTTCGCTGGAAATACGTGGCGGGTCTGTTTTCAGTGGGAGGCAATTAAACCCTACGCCAATTTCAGCCCAGTTTCAGAATCAAAATAGGAAAACAAGTGCTCAGAGTTTGGGGAATTTTAAAATAGCAGAATTAGAGGGAATAATATCAGCGCTAACAACAAATTAGCCTTTGGCAGGCAAAAACTTGTTGTTTATGTGTTGCTCTTCCTGTTATCCTGTAATCGTACAAGTAACTCGCAAATTTGTAGTTCTCTTGTGATCTCATGATCTTGTTTTTCAAGCTAACCAGGACTGAACTTGCTGTATAGTCCTTTAAATACACTTTAATGGTGAAGCTATGCAAAGATGTGACGATACAAAGATGGACTTTGTAGAAATTTGGGGAAACAGTCATCAGAAATGAATATATGAATCAGATTTAATGCAGAATATGGCTCTTTGAAGAAAAACCTTGAACACTCTTAGGGAATTCCTTAAAAATTGGCACACATGCCCATTGTGAGGATAAAGCAATTCAATTTCAGAAGTCAAGTCCTAGACCCTCAAGTTTAGCCATTGATTGTGAAATCATTTTTGTGAACACAATATCCCAAAATTATTTTGAGACATTATTCTCCACTTGCAAACCTGATATCTCAAAGATGCTTTGAGGAATTTTCATAAATCATTGCACAAATGTAAATTATGTTCATTGAGTCAAGTGGTTACAATTTCAAGGCCATGGGTCAAAGGTTAAGGTCATTAATTTCATCATAATTCTTTGCTTGTGAATGCTATTTTAAAGCCAAAAGACTGCCTTTAGGCTTTCTAACCTTTGCACAAATCTTCAACATGGCACAGAGATAGACTGGTTAGATTCTGGAGATCAGAGGTGGTTTAAAAATGGCACATTTAGTTGCTGTTGCATTGGAATCAACAGTTTTTGTGACCGATCAATAGACTACAGTGTTCTTTACCTCCACAATTAAGGCTCTGTTCGATACCCTTCGCACACCCATCAGAGGGGTGCCATAAACAGGATGGCACAGGTCAGTCATTTGGGTACCTTTTCCCCTCTCTTGCCTGTGGAAACACCTGAAGTTCTGTCCCAAACCAAGCCAAACTGAATCAGACTGCTTGGCTTATACTAGTGAATGCCGTCACTGGCCGGCTTGCCAAGAAAATAAGGTTCATTGATCACAGCCTGAGTAGTGGGGTTAAACTAATAAACTTTTTTAATTTTTCAGCAATTTGAAAAGAGCTGGTGGCACTTTTTTCTCTATCAGCTTATGTAAGAATTTGCTGATGACAACAAACAGGACTAATGGAGGAATCACAAAAGTCCCTTGAGTGCTCTGCCCCATGGGGATGTCCTTCATCCTTCTCGATGTGGGGTATTTTGGAGCATTCAGTTTTACAGTCATCCAACACAGCCTTGCCAGGGTTGTTTTTCCCTGTGAATAATCCCAACCTTGTCTACTGACGCGTGCAGGAAGGGTCTGGCTGCGACGGACTAATCAGGTTTGTGTTCACAGTAAAACGAGACGTGTTTCTGATTGATGACTGTTTTCACTCGTCCCTTTGGCTTACTCCTACACCTGGAGTTGAGACTTGGTGATTCAAGCAACACTGACTTGACAATTTCTGTCACCTCACTTTGAACTTGGTGACACTATTTCTTCACCAAACATGCACGGGTTAAAGGTCAAGGCTTGCTTCTTAAAACTTTGCATCTTACACCTCCAGAAAGACTTGATGTGAAGCAGCCCAGCATCCATATTTCATCAACACAGCTACACCATATGTGCTTGCCTATTCTTAATTAACTTTTAATTGAAATTCCACATCTCAAACTTACTCTGACCTCTTTGAAATCCCATCTGCATGTTCTGACCTAATTCCCCTGTGCATTAAAAGCCCATCTTATTTGATGCAACTCAACACGCAAAACCACTTTGAACTCTTGCTGACTTACTTTAAATCATGTTGAAAGGTGCAGAACTATAAAAATACAGCATGCATCGATGACTGGATCAAATATAGGATCCATGAGGTAATCCTTTCCTTAACCAGACTCTAAAAGTCAGTTGTGAAACAGTTGCAACATGGAACAGTGAAAATAGGAGCTTCAATTTCCCCGCCAAGGGTTGCGAAGTAAAAGCTGAACAAGCAGAAGGGATTCACGCTGAGGTCAGAGAGTCTGTGCTCGACTTTAGAACAACATTTACGACAGGATTGCCAAATTAAAGGTTGGTGACATAAAAGTGCTGGACAGTGAATTATGGGGATGGCTCAAAGGAGGTGCTCTGGTGTCTTAGGGGGTAGAGTGACTCAATTCATCTTAATGACTTAAAGGAACACTCCAACATTTTTGTTGTTTTTGTGTCTTGCTTTACTCCCAAGTCCATGACAAGCAGATAGACACCATCCTTTCGACTGTGCGTCCAGTAACAAGGAGGAGACAGATAAAGCTCGACAAGGTTAGCTCAAACGCTGGGAGTCAACAGGTAGCGCTAGCCTGCCTCTGCCTACAGTCATCGGAGAACAGCTTTGACCTTTGGTGTGGCTCGGCTTGGACTCTGCCTCCTTCAAAATGCTGCCATGTGAACATGAAAAAATCCAAAGGAAGTATGCTAATTTGTAGTGGGTTTTTTTTTCAACTGAGTCAGAACAAAGCAGCAGAGCATTAGGTGTGAAATCCACCAGTAGATCTATCCTAAAGTCAGACATGTTTGCAAAGTTCAAAGGAAACGCCTTAAAAATGAATTTGAGATTTAACAGTCACAGGATGAACTGTAAATCCAATGAATTTCAACCTGTCCTCTATGATCTTCATTGTCTGATCAATCAAAATGGATGTTTTCACAAAGTTTTGAAGAAATCCATCCACATGACCTGCAACCCATGGACAACCCAAACTCATGATGCCTCCAGCTCCAGCTATCATCCGTGCAGAGGACTAAAGATGATTGTTTTGGTAACAGATGTGATCAAAAGAGGGAGAGAGGCATGGAAACATTTGTAATTTCTCCCTTTATTTATGCATCTTCATTTTCAGATATTTGACATTCAGCTTCTTCAAAGCCTGAACTCTCCTGCCCTCGCATCCTCTCCCTCTCCATCCCATCCCATCATCTTTCATCCAGATGCCATTTTGTTGATGAATTCAATTAAAAGCTCATTTGTCACTGCCTGGAAAACGCACAAAGTAAAGGTGAGCATCCTGTGTTCTGACACATTGCAAAAACAATCCCTGGATGCTCGGTGCACTTGGCTGTCCAGGAAAACCCTCTTTGTCACGCATCGAGAAAGGTCGATCTTAATGGAAATTCAGAAGTAAACAAGATTGTCCCTGTTGCATTTCTGATATAAAACACACTTTCCATGTCTGCCTGCGGTGACTTGGATTCCCCGCTTGACTCAGGAGGACAGCCAAAGGTTACCAGATGCTCAGTAACACAATGCAAAGTTGTATAACAGTTTACCAGATATGAGTCAGCGCACACTAAAATCATGCAAATTTATTTTCTAAAGCTGAAAATTTTATGCGTGCAGTCGAGGTACAAAGAGTGCCGTGAAAGGGATAATGGACATCTTGGATCAGCTCTTTTTTGATGTTAATGTATCAAACTCCATTGAGACTAAAGTTCAGTTGACCCACTCAACCAAAAAATCCACTTTGGCATCATAAAACTTAAAAGTGATTTGATTTCCAAAGCCACAAGGTTCCAGGCTGCTCTATGAGTTTAACTTGAACAGCATGGTGAGTTGGGACTTGAAGATAAATTTAAAATTTGTTTTGTGACATTAAGTCATATTTTAGGCCTTTGAGTATATGCTCAACAGTCCCTTTACTAGGTACACTTATGGGGCTCTTTCACTGCGTGGAATCAGCTTGACTTTGCTCGTTTTTTGGGGTTTTCCATCAGGGATTGTACCGAGTACCCAGCACAGTTTTTGTATCATCTCCAGAGGGCTCCAAGCAAGTTGAGCTAAGACCTGGAGGAATGCAGGACTGGGAAGGGTCGGCTCCTGGAAACAGGAGCAACAAATTTGTTTTTCTTTTTTTATTTATTGCCACACTGTGTAGTTTGTTATCCCATCTAGTGATGAAACTGTATTTTGCATTAAAGCAAATAGTGCTTTCTACCATCTCACTTTTTCAGATGTGCTTTGCAACTGCTGACCTCTAGCTGGAACGTGCCTAAAAGCTATGTCTTCATTTTTCGCTCTTTTTCCTATGAGGATTCCTTCTCCTGTGGCATGGCCTAAGTATGGTCTTGCATTATGAACGAAAGTGCAGTGCAGGCTTTTAAATTTAGTACTACGTAGTGCTTTATATCCCTCTCGGCTGTTCATAGTTTTTATAGACTGGAAGGACATGGAAGTTGCTTTAGGACTTACCCCTCCTATATAAAGACAGATAAGACATTCTTCGCTCAGGAGGACAAGTCAGATTTTTGGCAGAGGCAATTTGACACAAATGAGGAAATATTTATGAATGTAGACATTGTTTTTAGCTAATAAATTACTTAAAACGCTACACATTGTCCCTTTAAAAGTATATTATTGAGATTTTTCAGTATTTTTAGTATAAAAAATAGACAGGAAACAAATAAAACAGTTTATAGTTTATAGTTTAGGACTTTATTTCATTCTGTCATTAAATAAAACATTCAGTACATCTAAAAAATCTCAAATGTGAATGAAAAGGAGCAGAAAGAAGAAAAATCGTATGGAGTCCGCCTCTCTCTCACAAGATTTTCATTACTGTAATTTCTTGTATATAACACGTATTTTTTTGCTCTTAAATAAGGTCTTATATTCGGGTGCGTATTATATGCAAGCACAAGCAAAATATGTAAAACATTTCATCTCACCAACATCGCAATTACAACACATCTGATACAAAAAGCTGAAATATTCTCTCTCTCTGCGAAACATGGCCGCCAAACTTTTGTAATACTTATAAAACTGACTGGTAAACTGTTCTAATCCAATATTTTGGGCCTTAATTTGCTTACCTTTGTGTAATGATCGTGTAATTCTCAAGTGTTACGGTACCACTCACATGCAAACACGCTGCCATCTTGTGAGCAAGGGGACCGAAATAGCTGTGCTGTGATTGGTCAAAGACATCGGCATGTTGATAGCTGCTCTCTGATTGGTTGGTACACTACAACTGAGTATGCTCTGGCAGAAGTCGAGTAACTGTGCATGCATGAAGGAAAAGGTGTTTCTGCAGCCGGTTGAGAGAGAAACTTGTGTACAGTATTTGTTGTGAAAATACTGAAATTTAATTGATTAAAACTTTGAATAAAGGTAATTTTTGAGTTGTCGAAGAGAGTAAGGTTTGGGCAAAATATGGGTGCATGCTATATATGAATCCAGCGTTTTTCCTGGAAAAGAGGATGAAAAAATGGGGTGCATTTTATAAATGAGGGTGTATTATATATAAGAAATTACAGTAACTAAACACGTAATACAAACAAAACAAAACAGACAAAACTAGAAAGAGGAGAGCGCAAACCTCCGCAAAGGCAGCATTAATACATCTATGAGCAATAGTTCCATGATAAAGTTACCATCATAATTTGTTTCCTTAAAACTGAAAAACCCACACCTAGCACTCAGAATCATGTTGATATCAATATTAGTTAGACAGTTACTGAGCTATTGGCGGTTTTCTGGATCACCATCAAAATCTAATCATTTCTAAGTTGGGCCATTATCAACATCTCCTGAAAATTTCAGCAAAATCTGTCCAGTAGTTTTATGTGCAATCTTGCTAACAAACAACCAGACAAACAAACATAAAAAGCATAACCTCCTTGCAGAGGTAACAACACAAAACAGAACAGGGCTCACATTTCAGGACAGTATGCTAAAATGCATCCCTAGCACAATATGTCTCAACGTAAACATTTGATTTGATTTGAAAATCTTTAATATCCCCTGAGGGCAATTTGGTTTGCAACAGAAGTTAAAACACACATTCTTACAATGTCTCTCATCACAGTAAAACATACAAACAGATACAGCAGATACAATACAGGTAAATACATAGAGTCAGCACAGTTTCACCATAGCATAGTTTCCATCAAACTCGCCATCACTGGAAATACACAGTGGGACTATTTTCAGCGGGGCTGCCAATCTGCACCAAGCAGATTGACCCAAATCAGGAAAACAAGCACTCAGAGTTTTCAGGTCATTTCAAAATACAAGAGGGATATCTGGTAGAGTTGATGCCAACAAGAAATAAAACCTGCTGTTTACATTTTGCTCTTTCTGTTACTTTGTAAACACATAATTAGCCTAAAAAATTTTGGTTCTCTCATGATCTTTGTGATCCTGTGTTTTAAGCTTCCAGGGCTGTGCAGCACTTTAAATATGCTCCCTCTTGGCGAGGATGTGCGCCGATGGTTGGAGCAAAGCCGTGGCACGGACATGCTGAATATGCTGAACTTTGGTGTGACATAATCCCCGGCTCCAACATCCAAGCTCCAAAGTAAATGCATCATTAGTCTCGAAATGTGGGAGTCAAAAGTGTACAAGACATCAAGCATTTACCATAACTTCAAATCTTAATTATCTGTCGTGTAGAGAGGGGTAGAATTTGGCTATACTGACAACAAGGAGTTCAATATTTGATGTATTTTCACTGATTGATATGAACTGAGTCTAGACTGTGAGGTTCAGTTTTGGGCCAAAACGGTCAAAACTGTGGTTTCTGGATCCAAGACTCATCATCGGAAAACAAGCCTCTGCACACAGGATGTGTTTTAATAGCCCTCATTAGATGCTTGGATTGTCAGGTAAACACTTGAGAATGAAAGACTTTGGTTTGCTTACACTGAACCTTGGACTGTTAAAAAGAAAAGAAGCAAATGGATGGGGAGAATTTCCAGAATTGAACACCAAGCAACCATCTCAAATGTATAAAGATCATACTTGGTGCCCAAATGTGCTTCGCCTCTTTGGCTTCTGTTTATGTTTACAACAGGAGGATACAGCCATTTCCTATTTTGTCATGAGTGCTGAGCTGAAGCGCTGCTAATTCTCAATCAAGGCCCATGCAGGAACAAACAGGGTGCTCTGTGTTAAATTCAAGAAAATTGACAACAGATTACAGTTGGTTTCTGGTGCATTCTGGGGAAATGAATCAACCTTAAACCTTGTTCTCCTTGGAGTAAGGATCAGATACTGTCAGCCTGACACTCTCTTGAAACTGAGGATGGCCATGCTGTTAGGAAACAGACAGGTAGAGAGTAGATACTGCTTCTGTTTCTGAGGCAAATGACAGTTGATTTTCAACGTAAGTGTTCGGCTTAAACTGTTTTTTCTGTAAAGACAGATGCCACATTTTAAATGACAAGTTAACTTAATGAAAACAGAGTGTATTTTTGTTGTTGGGCGGATAAACTGAGCCAGAAAAACATTCTTTATCAACATTACTATGCTTGGATCAGCAGGGTCGTCTTTTAACATTCGTACATATACCTAATCTTTATTTGGGATGTAGCATTATTAGAGTACAAAACTTAAGATAGACAGAATTATGATCCATACGCTGCTGGCGAAAGGGCACATAGGCTGTGGCGTATCGTGAAATGGTGCCTAAACAAAGTGACTTGATAGTGGAATAGGAAGTTCTTTCATTCGTTCATTTTCTATTCTGCTTTTCCCTCTTGGGGTCGCGGGGGGACAGGAGCCTGTCCATGCTGTCATCGGGCGCAGTGTTAATTTTGACCGCACTTTTAATTTAGTTTTTGTGATAATTTACTCATCTAAATTGTTTTAATTTTAGTCTAGTTTTAGTTGATGAAATTTCACAACATTTGAGTCGATGAAATCTTCTGTAAAGTTAGTCGACTAAAATACGAACTGTAAAGTGTAAGGCATTTTTTATGTTTCCTTGAATTTCTGAAGTTACGTTTTACACTTGGATAAAATGAAACATCTAATAACCCTTTATTGAATGCTAGTAAAGTCTGAATGTATAAATGAACAGAAACAAACTGAGCTTTTGTGTGAGATGCAGTCACCTTTATTCAGGCTACCTGGCAGAGCATCTCAGTTACAATACCAGAACTGACAACAAACAGTGAACCTGCTCTACATGAATATATCAATTCATAAAGAGAGTAGCTCTGATTGGATCACTCCACAACCTATCTCGCCACCATGAAGCTAAGGCAGTTGTGATTGGATGTCCCTCTCAACTCATCCAACCTTTCCACACAACCAAAGTAGCTGTGACTGGATATAATCCTAACTTGTTCCTACTTTCTTACTGTAGATTTTGTTGACTAAAATGTTGTGAAATTTCATCAACTGAGACTAGACTAAAACTAGAAAAGCACTCAGAGAGCGCAGACCTCCGCCAAGCAGCTTAGTCGTGCCGATCTACCAGGCTACTGTTAGCCGTTGTGTTAGCTGCTGTTAGCACGCCCTGTGTTATAGTTCACATATGCTACATGAAGAATGTAAATAACACTATAGCAGCATTTCTATAAATAAAAGTGGAACAGTACTATGCATATGGCTGATTTATTGCGACAAACATGAGTCAGAAGTGCAAATAAATGGATTATAACAGGAGCTTAATAACTGTTTACACTGGGGGCAGCCATCTTTGATTGTCAACTCGGGGTTGGTGAGGATCCCCCAAGTTCCCAGGAGGAAATTCCGGTTCCAGTTGAAATTTCCCACTTGGAACTCGGAAATCCCAACTTCCGAGTACAACTGGAATGCACCATTAGCAGAACTCCGGAAATGTAGTGACATAGGCTTGAAAAATGTTGACGTCAGTTTTGCAAATAAACTACAATTCCCATAATGCCGTAAATAAATGGGATTTGATATTATAAACTTAAATGTTTTTTGTGACGTCAATCTGGATCGGATTAGCACCAAAATCTATTGGCTTCTTCCTTGGACCAAACCACACCTGTGGTAAAAATTTTCATGTAAATCCATCCAACACTTTTTGTGTAATCTTGCTAACAGACAAACAGACAAACAAACAGACCCTGATGAAAACATAACCTCCTTGGTGGAGGTAATTAAAAACAATTTAGTTGACAAAATTATGACTACAACTAAAACATATTTTAGGCAAAAGACTATCACTGAAACTAAATTAAAAAGTGCTGTCAAAATTAATACTGTGCCCTATGACAGCTGGGATAGGCTCCAGCCCCCCGCGACCCGAAAAGGGAGAAGCGGTTTTTGCAGTGAGGGACTTTATTTCAAGCACTCAAATCCAAGAAGTTGTCTTGGCACACATACGGAGCATTATTGTTGGGTAAAATTGGATGTCCAACAGTTCCTCACGTTATCTGTAAGGCTGATTCTGCCCACCCTTTTGAGAACATTCATTCCTACCGTTTTGTGGACCATCTCCTTCTTTAGGCCATCACCCAGAGCCTGAAAGGTGAGAGGTGGAACAAAGATAAATTGGTGAATTGAAGGCACTGGCATCCATCTCTACCATGACAGAAATCAGGAATAATGGAAAGAGATTGGCAAAGGGTTGACCCATGAGTTTTTAATTATGGCTGCAGAGAAAACGGCAACAAAGAGAAAAATGAAATAAAAGGATTAAAGATACAAAAAAAATCAAATCCCTTGAAGGGTAAATATTTCTGGTTTTATATTTTTTGAATTATCATTCTGCGGTTTGTACACTGTGTGTGTGCACATGTGTTTAAATGTGTATATGAAATCTGCCCAACACAATCTGTATTCAAGTGACCAGAGCTGACAGCCGTGTGTGTTTGCATGGCTTGGTTTGTGAATACGTTTGTGTTGTTATTTAAGAGCTTCACTTTGGATCGGTTTGTAAAAATGTGGCAAACTGAGGACAAGCTTCATGTGTGTGTGTTTGAGTGTTTGAGTGAGAGGTAGGGATGGATTGGTGTTGTAGAGTGTGTGTTAGAAGTCTCGCTGCTGTGCTAAGAGATGTTTTATCACCTTGACACTCAGCCATGACATTTAGCTAAGACAACCCACATCCCATACACAGACACACAGGTGTGGAGATGCAGATGCTCTAAGTGGACGGCCTTAAATTGGAGAATACTACCTTAAATGTTCTAATAAAATGCACTTCCTTTTCAGGGGATCAGTTTGAGGGAGCAATTGAACAAAACAGAAGGCGAACAAATCATCCACACATCTGTTATTAATCCTGCTTATCCTGGAGTAGAAGGGCCTTGAGCCTATGCTAGCTCTCATTCAGCAAGGGGTGGGCACATCCTGAGCAGGTTTATAGTCAATCACAGGGCAGACATAAGGAGACCAACAATCAGTCTCATTCACACTCGAGCCTACAAGCAAATAAGAGTCACTGAAGCATGAATTTGGTCTGTAGGATAACTGGAGTACCTGAAAAACTGTGTGCATGAATGGAGAGAACATGCAACACATAAAGACCCTGACCTTTGAACCAGAGGCCAACCTGCAGTAAGGCAACAGGACTAATCACTGCACCACTGTGCAGCAACACTCAAGTAAAGAAACATAAAGTTTAAGTACATCACTAATAAATTCTCATTTTGACGCTGTTGTATTGTTCAACGTTAGTCATCTCTACCTTATAATCATTATAGATGTTAATGTGAATATTAGATTATTTCTCTTTTCATGATTATTATTGATTATACTTCTGTAAAATCTACCCCTACAATCAACAGACATGAGGACCCTCCTGAAAACGAGATGCTGCATCTCAAGGGGCTAACCTCTAACAAATGTATATTCAGCAGAGACAAATATGACGAAGACAGCTCTATGATTGGCCCATGGATCTGTCACTAGCTTTAGTTCTCACTTTAGGCCACTTGTCTCCGCCCACCTCCCTTCCTTTACCCACACACCCAACACATCATAGTGTGGATGGCTATTCATCATGAGCCTGGGATCCACATTCAAGATTTCCTATTGCGAAACAGAGTTTTTTTTCTTGCCACCATGATGGATTCATGTTGGGTTTGGGATATGTCCGTGTGTATGTGTATTTTATATATGTATTTATGTATGTTATGAATTTGTGCTATGCAAAGAAAGACAAATTGATTGATAAAGTTTTGAAGACACGTTTTGTTGTAACCCAGTGGCAATGCCCCATGCTAAAAATGAAGCCAATGTTGGGGTGCCAAAAACTGCAGCTCCTGGAGTGTGCAGAATCACAGGACGTCACGTACACACTCCACGTCTGAAAGGTGATTTTAATGGATTTTAGGTTAAGCACAGTAAAACGAACACTCCAACATTTTTGTTGTTTTCATGTCTTGCCTCACTCCCAAGGCCATGACAAGCAGATAGACACCATTCTTTTGACTGTGCGTGCAGTAACAAGGAAGAGACGGCCATGCTAAAGGCATGGTTGACGTGAATTTAAGGGTCTTGAGTCCCACCTAAACTTGACCTCTTTGACTCTATTTTTGTTGACATTAACTTTATTTGAGGCAGCTTTTCAACAAGGTCGAGGCCTCAAAGTCCTCATTGGACTTTGAAGCCCCTTAAAGCAACCAACTGGCTTCTCTCGTGACTTTCCTTGATATTGGAAAACTTTTAGACATGGTCCTTTCAAACCAAGTTAAAAATTATCAGAAGCACTATTCCTATACTTGAGTGTGCAGGGTATGTATGTTTTTTTTTTTTTTTGGCAGGGACCATGTACAGAAAAAACTCACCATTAAACTCATAAACTCATCAGAGTAGAGATGCTCTGCACCAGATTCTAGCTTTCTAGCTAATTTCCATCTGCAGTCCCTGTGGCAGGCAAGAGAGAAATTAAGGTATAAATATAAAGTGCATTTACAGTACAGAAAGTGCATTGGAAAATACATTATTTTCCTAGAGAGTTCATACATTCAATTATAGTGCAAAGACACAGATTTAAAACAGAAGAATACACTCACTTACACTCAAAGGCATAGAAATATAATTATTAGACGAAATTATGTTAAAAGACTAGTCAATGCTGACAGGCTTGGTTTCGAATAATCCAGTTTTTTGTTTCTCTGGAGAAGTCTCTGTAGTTTGTGTTGGTCTTTAGTTCAGTCGGGAGCTTGTTCCATTCTTTTATGGCTGTGTATGAGAAAGCTGACTGTGCAAAAGCTGTGGTTTGTAATGTTCTTGTTGCTCTGTTCATCCGTTCAGAGGTTACAGATGAACGAAGGCCATCAGGGGTGGAGGTGCAGTTCCATGAATAATTTTAAAAGTCAAACAAACTTTTGAGAACATGGTCATGTTTTCAAAACTTAGCATCTTATATTAGTTAAAGATACGACAATGATGATATTGTCATGCCCTTTCATCAAAATTTTAAGAGCCTGTGGAGATTGCTGGATAACCGTGGAGTGAGTCTGAAGGAGAACTTGCAAGCTCGTTTAATGAAGGACGCAAGATTAAATCAAGCTGACATCACCATCACGTGAAACTGTAATTTTCTTACTTAACTGTACAAATACTAGCTAAGAATATTCCTTCAGATGTAAATTAACCAGTTACTTACAAATAATGCTTCTTCAAGGCTTACATGGGCGGATGGCGCTGGATGGCTTCCTAAGCCGCTAAGGGTAGGAGTATGCTGCTGATCATATGACAAACAATCATGTGGCTCTTGAAAGACTATTTAAAGGAACAAAAACAAGCTGTATTTTACTACGACAAAATATACAGGATATTAAACAATAAAACATGCTACATTTCAATGTTTAAGCTAGCAAAAGCGTGAAGAAGGTACTGTTTTTTAGAAAAATAGCAAATACATCCTTAAAACCAAACCTCCGAGTACCAGATGACTAATTAAAAAGAGAAAAAGATCTTCAAAAAATGAATCCAAAGTTCTGTGTTTGGTCCCCCCTTCTCAGGTCACATGCACTCAACCCCAAATGGGCTCCATGCACAAGCTTGATGACTTACCCCCAGGTCTGTCTTCCTGTTTATGTATCATGTTTACTTCATGGATGGCAAGTTTGTGAGGTGCAAAATGTACAGAAACCGACCAACAATGTACACCTCATCATTTTTTTATTGCAAGACAGAACAATACAGACAAAAAGCAAGACAAATAACATACAAACAGGTCTGTTTTACAATTTGGGGGAGATAATAGATAATACATAACAAAGAAGAGGAAAATATAATTATGAATGAATAATAATGATTATATAAAAAAGAAAGAAAGTGAGAGAGGGAAAAGAAGGGAAACCAAAAATAAATAAATAAATAAATAAATAAATAAAAAGCAAAAGAAACAAAAGATGCTCATTCCCTGCTCAGGAGAACAAACAGGACAGGGGGTTCAAACTCAACATTTCCAGTTATCTCCATAACTATGAGAGTATTGCTGCCTTCCATTTACATCTGAACTGGGAGAGGGGAGTGGGAATAAAGTCATATCCGAGTTATCAGCGTTCCAGTTACAAAGTTGATCTACCAGGCTAATGTTAGTCGCTGTTAGCACACCGTGTGTTGTAGTTACTGCATGAAGAATGTAAATAACTCTATAATAGTATTTCTATATATGTCCATCGAACATGAATATTTATACGGCTGATTTAGTGCGACAAACACTATTCAGAAGTGCCAATGAACAGAATATTACAGGAGCTTAATAACTGTTTACACTGGGGGCTGCCATCTTTGGTTGTCAACTCAGGGGTGGTGAGGATCCCCCGACTTCCCAGTTGGAAATTTCGACGTCAGCGGGTGTTCCAGATTGAATTTCCCACTCGGAACTCAGAAATCCCGATTTCCTAGTACAACTGGAAAGTAGCATAAGTACCATATTGTTAGCTAACTGTAGCTAGCACATGCTATCTCGACAAACTGTATTCGATACCTCCGCCAAGGAGGTCATGTTTTTGCCGGCATATGTTTGTTTGTTAGCAAGATTACACAAAAAATACCGGACGGATTTTGCTGAAATTCTCAGGAGATGTTGGTAATGGCCCAACTTCAAAACGATTAGATTTTGGTGGTGATCCAGATAACAGCCAGAAGCAAGGAAGTGTTTGTGTTCAATAACTGTCTAACTAATACAGATATCAACATGATTCTGAGTGCTAGGTGTGGGTTTTCAGGGTCAAGAAATCATATTATGATGGTAACTTTATCATGGATCTATTGCTTATAGATGTAACAGCAATATGTGAGCTACCTTGGTGGAGGTTTGCGTTCTCTGAGTGCTCTCTAGTTTACCTTTTTAGCATTTCTTTCACTGCATTGAGCACAAATTGATGCAGGAACCGCACTGACTCTTTTAACAAACATCAGGGTCCATGAGAAGTTCCTCTCCTGAGAGGTTTCAACAAGAGTTTGATTTAGGATGGGAACTTTACTCCTCTGCAGCAGCTCCTTCGTACTTCTTCTTCTTATTGGCCTATAATGAATGTTATGAACAGAGTATTCATCTAGCAAGGGTCTTCTTTCCCTGAACTCCTTCTCTGAGCTGTTGTCTGGAAAGGCAAGTGAAATATACCCCAAAGATACATTAACACTCAGGTCAGCGAAAAAGTCCATTTTAGTGAACGTTCCCTTTAGACTGCACCTGCCAGCCATTAACATGTCTTCCCACCATCGTCTCTCTAATCTGTACAAAGAACAGTATCTTCACGCACACAAAAATACACAAGCAATAATTCATTTCCACAATATCACAGACTAGTGATGCATCCCTATTTATCCATCCATCTCCTTCACACACAGACTTGCAGACAGAGCAGACGACCTTAGCAACGGTCACTCAGTCTACAGACACAACAGCATCCAAAACAAACTGATGTCATCCTAAAGAAAAAGGATCTTATCTCCAAGTTAACACCTCCATCTGACACGTAGGCACATTTCATTAACAGCTGTGTGTAGATATTAGCATTGTCAGCAGCATTACAGTGTCAATACATCTCATTTATCATAAAAGTGCATCACAATAACACCAACATGCTCGTATTCATTTGGAGATTAAAGAATATTAAAGAAACACTCCAACACTTTTGTTGTTTTCATGTCTTGCCTCACTCCCGAGTCCATGAAAAGCAGGTAGACACCATTCTTTCGACTGTGGGTGCGGTAACAAGGAAGAGACCGACAAAGCTCGCCCACTGCTAGTTAGCTTAGCTTGAACACTGGGAGTCAACGGGTAGTGCTAGCCTGCCTCTGCCTACAGTCATCAGATAAACTCTTCAGCAACTCTGAATTTGCGAGTCATCATTAAATACAAATTGCCTGCAAATTTTAGAAACAAAAGGCTCATTCACAACTGTGACTCGTTTCTCATCGTTCACTTAAAGAGCTGTTCAAAAGACTCAACTCGTTCGTGAACATCACAGCTCTCGTGAAAACCATCTCAGAAGTAGGTCAACAAAACTAAGCCTCTGTTTATGAGTAGAAGAAGAAAATACGATGATAGTAGAAGATAACGTAACATATAGGGGTAAAAAGGCAGAGGCAGGCTTGTACTACCAGTGTTTGAGCTAAGCTAACTAGCGTTGGGCGAGCTTTGGCCGTCTCTTCCTTGTTACTGCACGCACAGTCGAAAGAATGGTGTCTATCTGCTTGTCATGGACTCGGGAGTGAGGCAAGACACGAAAACAACAAAAATGTTGGAGTGTTCCTTTAAAGGATGTGAACGTAAAACTCAGGAGCGGATAAGGAATGAAGGAGCCTTTCTGGCTCAAGATTGTGTTCATTCTAAGAATTACAAATTGTGCTGGCAGGTCTGAGCCAGCGGTCAGATCAAATTATCTCATATTTCTGCTCTGCAGCTTCTCGGGCTTCATCACAGTTAATACTGATGTATTGTTAGCCGGGACCTAACATGATCCAAAAACCATAGCGGTTGGTCCCTCAAGTGTCAGCTACAACTAACACCTTAAATCAAACACACATCTGTAGGTTATGGACATTTTTAATCCACGTGGAGTCACCACATACTGCTGACCAAATTCATCTACATGCTTCATGGCTGCACAAAAACTATAATGTACACTTTCTTACACTCTCTTGCTACATCTCTTCATGAAGACTCATTTTAACCCTTTAACTCCCAGATAAACTGTTTGGTAGACCAAAGTTTTGCTATGGGAGAGAGTGGCTCGTGTTGATGCCCGAGCCCCCAACTAGCGTTAGCATTTGTGCATTGATATTATAAGACCAGGATTCTTCAACTTGATAGGTAGACCAAGAAACTGACCTCACATACTTCAGGATTATTTGACACATCCCTATCATAGGTGGCAAGGACGACCCCAAATCAGATTTTGTTTTTAGCCAGATTAAGAAAGCTAATCTATAACTCAAGGCCTTGAGAAAGCGAAAGTCAGCCGTGCCAGAGGAATGCTTCTGTACTGTATTCTGTAATATACACAAGACTTGATAATGATTTGTAATGCAGGACTGAAACTGATTAATACCTGGAATGAAAGCACAGGTCAGGCCTACAAAGGAAGGCCACCTATGTAGTTAACAAGGAAGGAGCCAACAGAAGCTCAGAGGAGGAAATTATAATCAGCAATCAGCTGTCAAATCTTGATTTCTTATCTTTACTTTTTCCATGGACTTAAAACAAAAATAATAGTCCTGGGATGTGGACACTTCTCTGGACGTAAAGGCTGGAAGGTTTTTTTCTGCCCTTAACATAACACTGAACGCTCTCTGTAAGCTCTAATTCCTCAATATTGTGTTCCAGGATATAGCCAGATCAAAAACCGCAGCAAATGGCGGAGGATTTCCTTTGGTTTGTCACAGTCTTTGTTATTTTTCTTTTGTCCATCCATCTTTTGTTTCAATGGGGATAAAGTGCACAATGATGCTTGATTGCACGTCCGGGTAAGAAGGCTGAGGACCTAACCACCAGCCACCGAATAAACGCTGATGAAACGTCGCCCTCAGGGGATCGAATCCTAGAAATATTGGTTGAAATGGTGGCGGGATGCGGGCAGTTTGAAGACAGGAATAGTTTTCTGTTCTCAGAGTCAAATCTGCCTTGGCTTTGACTCAGCCAGTATCAGTGTATACTTGTCCAGGATATAGCCCGATCCAAACCACAGCAGCTGGCTGAGGATTCCCCCTTAGCCTCAGGCATAGCTAATACCTGGAATCAGACACAGATCAGTTACTCCCTCTGTCTCAGCAGATATCTTGTGGGATTTTGAAGGGTGACGCTGATGGTTTTGGTGCGACGCCTCCAACAGCTGATATTCAATACAATATGTCTGAATTTCACTTTCAAATTCGATGCTTTGTGCCAAAATCTGCCCAAAATAATATGCTTTTTATGGATAAGCATCTGACACAGCATGAGGGAATGGAAAATACATGATCTAATAATGACGATATGCTTCCCATTTACCTTTATGGACTCTGGAACGCCGTTTACTTTACAGGGATCAAAGAACTATAAACTAACAAGTCCTCAATATGAGAGTTTATCCTTTCTTTCCTAAACTTAATCACAACAAACATGAACTTAATCACAGCAAAAGAGCTTTTCTATCCAGGGCCCAACTTTCGTAACAAGCATTTTTTTTTATCACTTTTTTCATTCTTCCTTGTTTCAAATAAAGTAAAATATTTATTGATCTGTCTTGTTTTTACTACATTCTAGACTTTATATGTGGAGTTTGACTTTACACTTACATTATGTATTTGTCAAACATTGCACAAGTGGCATCACAAAATGTTTTAACAAGTCACTAATTGACGTTTTTGTTTTTGCCATGTTATTATATAATTTTGCAGCTTTGACAACATATTTCAAAATAAAAAACCTAATTAAAATGTTTACAAAATGTCATATACCTCCACAAACTGCACATAAAACACAGCTGACGGGCAAACGCTCGCACATGCAGGTGGTGTGGAGAGAGGAAGCTGTGATGCCAAGATTGAATCTCCACGGTAACGAAAACATAGACGATAACGTCGGGTCATGAGGGTCTTGAGGAAACAGTGTGTGAGGCCTGTTTGAAGATAGAAGAGTGTATCTCCATCTGTGTGTGTGTGTGTGTGTGCGGGTGATCTGCACGCTGCGTGTTGATAAGGGGTCAAAAAGTTGCCTGCAGGGATTTTGTTTTGGAACAAAAACTTTTATAGTTTGGCGCACCAGCACTTTCGCCCACAATGTGAAACACGCCTGCACACGGTTATAGGGAGAGTGAACAGCGATGAAAGATGAAACACAGAAGCAGCCAGTGTTGCCAGATTTTTCTGCTGAAATAAGCAACCAGGTTGACATAAACAAGCCCAAAACAAGCGACGTCCAGCTAAAGAAAGATAAATCATGAAGTGTGTTTTAATTTTCATCTACATCACATTTCAATTTCACAGTGACATTCCTTCTTTTTTAGACTCTTAATTTACTTCTTCAATATCCTTCTGTTTGGAGGTGGAACATCCTTTACTTTGAACAGAAGTGAAGGGAGAGGCTACTTTTATTTATAACTCTGTTATCACTAAACAGTCTGTCTAACCTTGATTTTTGTAATCAAACACATATATTGTTAGAATTATAAAGAATTAGATATAATTATTTCATTCTGTCATTGATAAAACATTCAAAACAAACAAAAAAATTTCAAACGTGAGTGAAAAGGAGCAGAAAGAAGAAAAATCTTACAGTCTACCCCTCTCTCATAAGATATTCATTAACTTAACACATAATACAAATTAACAAGAGCTGCATCCCTTTTTATATTTCATTATTTCTTATTTTCAAAAACAACCAACAAAACAATCAAAAAGAAGAAAAAGAAGACCATGTCTTAATTCACATTTCGCCACAAAACAAACACAGCAAGACTAAGATGAACACATTTCCCTGTATTTACTCAACATACTGGCTTTGATACTTTTGTAAAGATAAAATTTTATTTAGCTTCTTTAGTTGCTTTGTTCAGATTGTTCCATAAACTGATTCCTCTCACTGTAACGCAGCGCTCCTTCACCACAAACTTACATCGCCAACTACTGGCCTGGCATGCACACTACAGCGTTTTCAGTCGTTTTCGTGTGAACGCGGAGCACTAAACGCAAAGGAAAAACCTTTCTGTTTCTGGTGACAATGTTGTCATGCAAACGGGCCCTTGATGAACTGATTGGACTTTGGGATGGTCTGATCAAGGTAAAAACCATCCCAGGTGTTTTCCCAAACCATCTCCCTGTCTGGTATTTGGAGGCATATCATCGCCAGGCGGAAGTCCTGATTTATTTCTGTTCTCATCTCTCTTATTGACTCTTCCATCTATTTTTTTCTCACCATGACACACAAGCTTTATTTTACCATAGGACATGATTATTTCTGACAGTGTTTAGAATTAGTCACATATTTTCTTACTTGTTTCTTTATTGTCATTATTGTTGTTGGACTCACTTTTCTTTTTTCAAATTCCACCCATTGGGTTTCCTTCAGTTTCTTATTTGACTCGTTTTCTTAACCTCTCGCCTCAGTGACACACTCCACCACAACGGCCGCAGGGTGCACACACACTCTGACACACCTAACCGAGTTTATACAGCTGTCTGAAATGTGGGTATGGAAGTGTGTGTGCTGCTGACATTGCTATCTGAAATGAAATGAGGGAAGGAGAAGAAAAATGAAAAGTACAACTCTTTCTTTGTCAGAAATCTCGACCTCACAGCCCAGGAGGGAGAGATGGAGAGATCGGTCGATCATAAATTCATTTCACTCATTAATCAGATTTGAAGAGCAGCGGGGGAGAAGTAGAAGAACTTCTGTGTGAAACCAGCTTTATCTGACAGACTGTTGAACCCACAAAAATCTTCAACAAATTATTTTTCCATCACAGTTGCTTTTAGTGATTATCTACATTAAATCAGGACTGGGAATACAGATTGAGGTAGAGGACTGCAATAATATGACCAAGGCTCCTGGCAGACATCTTGGGCGCTATGAAAAGATGTCACACCGGACCCTGCGCCAAATCTGTTAAGCCAATATCTAAAAAAATATGATATCTAAAATTTTTACAAAAATGAATCACATATAATTACAGTCGAGTTATTCTGCTCAACACTCTTCAGGTGAAAATTCAACCATAAATGGAAAATTAAACCATGTACTATTTTAAAAACCCCAATTCCGATGAAGTTGGGAAGTCATGTAAGACCTAAATAAAAACAGAATACAATGATCTACAAATCCTATTCAGTCTATATTCAATTTTATACACTACAAGGACAAGATATGTAATGTTCAAAATGAGAAACTTCTTTTGTTTGTTTTTTTTTTTCAAATATTCACTCATTGGAATATTCAACTGGAGAAAGGTGAATGCGAAATTTTAAGTGTCCCTGAAAGACTCAATTACTCACAAGCAAGAATGGGGTGAGGTTCACAACTTTGTGAACAACTGTGTGGGCAAATAGTCACAAAGAGTTTAGGGATTTCATCATCAACAGTCCATATTATCATCAAAAGATCCAGAGAAATCTCTGCATGAAGGCTGAAATCCAACAATGAATGCCCGTGACCTTCGATCCCTCTGGCAGCGCTGCATCATAAACCAGCATCATTCTGTAAAGGACATCACCACGTGGGCTCAGGAACACTTCAGAAAACCATTGTCTGTTAACAGAGATCATCTCTACATCTACAAGGTCAACGTCAAACTCCACATTTCAGACTGTCTTTTGGACAAAGGTCAAAAGACAGCATCTATGATGGTATTGGGGGTGGTAGTGCCCATAGCATGGGTAACTTGCACATCTGTGAAGGCACCATTAATGCTGGAAAGTATGGACAGGTTTTGGAGCAACATACTGCCATCCAAGAGTTATTTCAGCAAGACAATGAAGACACATTCTGCACGTGTTACAACAGCGTGGCTTTGTAGTTAAAGAGTGCAGCAGAAATGTGTGGTGCATTACGAAGCGCAAAATATGACAACGGAGACCCCAGACTAAGCCACAGAAGTCGTACAACAAGCACAAATGTGAAGAATTTCTCCTACAAAGCTTCAACATTCAGAGTCCTCAGTTCACAAACTCTTATTGAGTGTTGTTGAAAGAAAGGTGATGTAACACAGAGGTAAACATGCCCCTGTCCCAGCTTTTTTGGAAAAAGTTGCGGGCATCAGATTCAAGCTGAGAGAATACTTGTAAATATAACGAAAGGTTTATACGTTAGGAAGGATTTGCAAAGCATTGCATTCTGTTTTTTATGTTTTACACAATGTCCCAACTTCATTGGAACAGGGGTTTGTTGAAGGTGATATTTGGTGGAGACCATGTGGGTCCTCTATTCTTGCCCGGGTCTTTTTAAACCCTGCATAAACCAAAGTCTATGAGCTTAAACAGGCATCTCCCCCCAAAGTGACCAAGTGGTTTTGTTGCCAACCGAGCTGTGGTGGACTAAAGTTTTGAAACCATTTTTGCTGCATTAAGCTCATGGGCACTTTATTTTACAAAACGCCACAGGACAAATATAGTATTGTACATTGTTCAGAGCCTCAAGTGGTCATGTCGACTCAAATTAAATTGTCAGTGGGAAGCATCTGATTCGACACACAGATGATGTAATCCCCTGGTTATGCTGAGGTTTCATCCTTAAATATTCACTTTAGACAAACCACACATTCAGATACTCATCCAGGATGACCAAAGTCCTTGTGCGTCCCCACTAAGGCTCCGCTGACCCTGAGTCAGGAATGTGGTGGTTAAGATGAGGTCCATATTGTGTATGCTGAAGATTTTGAATATCTTGTGTGTGTTTGTGAGTTGGGATTTACATGGAACTGCGGCCGTTGTGTGTCAGCATGACATCAGGGTGTGTAGGTGGAACTAGATCTTCGTGGGAATCAGATCAGTTTTCTGTCCTGCAGCAGTGGTTGGAAGATTTTGGCTTAAATAAATGATGAAATAATAAGATAGTGTTTCCTACGCTCCCATTTTTATGATCTGTCAGTCATTATTTGGTAATCAGTTCAGGGTAAAATGCAAATGTGCTGATTTAGTTTTTAGAAGTAAAGGCATTTTGAGCCCAGACATAAAAATATAATAAAATAGAAAGAAAAAGAGCAAACTGCCTCCTGTACGTTGGAGAGCTGACAGAATTAGCAAATAAGATGTAAGAAATGCATTTCTGGAGCACCACAAAAGTGAAAAAACAGTTTTTTGTTGTTGATTTCACATCATTTGTAGTTTTAGAAAGTCACAGTTAACCTGATACACCAGATGGACTATTCAGTATATTTCACCAGCAGCCAAAGGAAAGTGATAGGAATGGGCGAAACCTTCCAAAAGTATATCCAGTAGTTGATTGGAATCATCCGTCAATCACATTTATTACAGGCCAATCAGATAATGTAGTAGGCCGGCACTAGTGCCAAGGTGTAGAGTACAAACGGTAAGAAACTTCGTCGAACAAACTGTCGCCAGAACTTGTCAGAAGTGGACCAAAAATATATGCTTAATCGAAAAGTGCTTTCAATGTTGACAGACAACTTTGTCTTTATTTTACTACAATATTGCAGAACTGCTTCGAGCTAAACATTATTATTACACTAAGTTAATGTGTATTTCCACTGGACTAACAGCAGTCTATCTATCTATCTATCCATCTATTAGAGCTGGGTATCAATTCAGATTTCCTGATTCGATTCAATTCGATTCAAATCGCAGTTTAATTTGATTTGATTGATTTCGATTCAGTTAAGGTATTTCAACCAGAGTATCAATTTTACTTGAATATGGAAGAGATTGTCAGAGATCTAATGCTGTAAATAGTAGAAACTAACTCTATCTTTGTGCATTATTAAAAATATTAATTAATATTAAAAAACATTAATTTATATTAAGAATTGAGCCCAAAGCAGTTAAAGTAATCATGTACTTTTTATTAAACATATCCTGACCAAAACAAAAATGTAATAATATAAATCTAATCAAACCACAGGCAAGGCAGTGTAAATAAGGTGGCCACAAACAACGCTGCATGGTCGTATGTCCTTGCATATGAATGCTGCGACAGCATTGGTTATTTTCTGGGCTCGTGGAGAGTTTGCTGGTAACTTACATACAAATGCCTTCACCAGCTGCGACATCTTTGCAGACTGCGTTTTGGGGTGGTGTCTCGTTAAATGAGTTCAGAGATTCGTTGTATTTCCTCAATATGCCACCTGCACGCTGCATATCTTGTATATAGTTTCACTCTTGTCCAGTTCATTGCTGCCTTTGTGTTTTTTAAATCCAAAATGCATCCAGACATCTGCCTTAAAGTTTGTTGGCGGTGCCTTCAGTGCTCCTGCCATGATGTTTTGTTCAACAACGCTGCTCGCCGAGTGACGAGATCTCACGAGATCTCTGGTCTGGTCACATGAGAAGTGACATGGCATCATGGGAAATGAATGACTGGTCACACGAGACTACTCGGCATTAAACTGCAGGCTGCATTACACACTGAGAAAAGACGTATTAAAAGATCAATTTAAGAATTTTATGAATCGATATTGGACCATTCAATGGCAAATCGATTCAAATCTAGTAATCAATTTTTAAAACCCAGTTCTACTATCTATCTATCTATCTATCTATCTATCTATCTATCTATCTATCTATCTTTCTATCAAACCACACATTCAGATACTCGTCCAGGATGACCAAAGTCCTTGTGTGTCCCCACTAAGGCTCCGCTGACCCTGAGTCAGGAATGTGGTGGTTAAGATGAGGTCCATATTGTGTATGCTGAAGATTTTGAATATCTTGTGTGTGTTTGTGAGTTGGGATTTACATGGAACTGCGGCCGTTGTGTGTCAGCATGACATCAGGGTGTGTAGGAGGAACAAGATCTTCGTGGGAATCAGATCAGTTTTCTGTCCTGCAGCAGTGGTTGGAAGATTTTGGCTTAAATAAATGATGAAATAATAAGATAATGTTTCCTTTGCTCCCATTTTCATGACCTGTCAGTCATTACTTGGTAATCAGTTCAGGGTAAAATGCAAATGTGCTGATTTAGTTTTTAAAGGTAAAGGCATTTTGAGCCCAGACATAAAAATATAACAAAATAGAGAGAAAAAGAGCAAACTGCCTCCTGTACGTTGGAGAGCTTACAGAATAAGCAAATTAAATGTCAGAAATGCATTTCTGGAGCACCACAAAAGTGAAAAAAAAAGTTTTTTGTTGTTGATTTCACATCATTTGTAGTTTTAGAAAGTCACAGTTAACCTGATACACCAGATGGACAGTTCAATGTATTTCACCAGCAGCCAAAGGAAAGTGATAGGAATGGACGAAACCTTCCACCAAAATATTGCAGAACTGCTTCTAGCTAAACAATGTTATTACTCAAAGTTAATTGTATATTTCTGCTGGACAAACAGCAGTCTGTCCATCTACCTATCTATCTATCTATCTATCTATCTGTCTGTCTGTCTGTCTGCCTGTCTGTCTGTCTGTCTATCTATCTATCTATAATTGAGCCAATAATATTAATCACAGACATCCTGGACAAGAGCAAACTGCCACCTGTTCTTTAGGGAGCTCATCAAATAACCATATAAACTGCTCATCTCTCTCTGGGGTGGTTTTATTTTAAAATGCTGCCTGACCTTCATCAAGGTTAATACTAGTAGAGCTTCTACAGAGAAGAAGTGGTGAATATCAGTTATTGCTGTGTAACCCTGGATGGTATGTACAGGAATGCCATATTAAGACCCATTAATGCTCAAGGTTAAAGCTGGATCCGGACGGAGCCTTCTGTCCGTGCTCTACGTTCATTTTGGCCGTATTCCTGCACGTTTCCACAAAGCTTATGGATACGGGCCAAACGGAGCAGTACCACTGGAAACCATGGGGGCAGTGTTGCTGTTACTGCCCAATACGTAGCTCTAGTGAGACACGAAGAAGAAGTAATAATGTTGGAACTTTTTGAGGAGAAACTCTGTGAGTTAGTTAGAAATTAAAAAACATCTGTATGATGTTACTTCGCCTGGACACCGGGACAAACAAATGCAAAAAACAGCTGGGAGGAGATTGGAGAGCAGTTAAATATCAGTTGGTCAGTAGCGAAGGAGAAGAGGAGGTCTGTGCGAGACAGATTTGCTCGAGCCCCTCCTGGTGGATGTATTGGTCAACAGCAATGCCAACCAAAAGGATGCATGGAAGTATGTTAGCAGTGACGGTAATGCTGTTTGAAAAGGACGTATACATTTTCGTACGTAAAGGGAGTATAAATGGGCCTTAAGGGAGTAGGAACAGCGGCTGGATGCAGCATCCTCCCTGGATTGCATGTATCTTCTGCGCTGTTTACTTGTGCTGGATTAATATCACCTGAAGTTCCCTATCTGCCTTGACTGTGGCCCATCAGGAGTTCATTTTGCCTTACCATGAATCCCTGCTGCCCTTGATGTCATCTTTGCTTAGTTCTGACTGAAAGCCCCCCGCCAAAAGACTTTCATGGTGTCATCTGCATGCCCATCAGTCTTAGGAATCCTCCATCCACTTATCGCTGTTCTGTTTTATTTCTAGATTAAACTGCTCTCCTTTTGGCAGGTGGTCTTTGAAAAAGAACATGGCTATAATCAAAATCTAGCCATGCTCATGTAACAACAAAGAGGTTAACAGCTATTTTCTACAGCCAGGAGAAGACAGAGAGGGCCAATCCCTGCTTGTTCTGGATGTGCTTCAGTACTAAAGGGGCCAATGATGATTGACAGCGGGTAAAACACCAGGAAGGGAGGGAATGATGAATCAGAGAAGGTTTGGCTCTGCTTATTATTTTATGTGTGTGTCAGCTACCAGCACATACCGGCGGTGCACTGCGCCTACAAGCCAAGTACGCCTGACGGCTGAGTCTGTAACCACGCAGACACTCGCTAACCTTTCCCCTTGTTCTTACATTTCAGTTTTTGGAGAATCCAAACCTGCCAGGATAAAGTCATGAATGCCTCTGAAATTTTTCTAACCTTTAAAATATGTAGTCTGAGTGTCATAGATGTTAACTTTGTCTAGGCAAAGGTAAGAAAAAGTACCAGGTGCACAGGACAGGTTTGCTAAAGTGTCTGGAGCAGTGTTAATTTTGTTGACTAATTATTACTAGACAGTAACTCATAAAAACAAGTGCAGTGACATTTTCATCGACAGATAAAAACTAGACTAAAATGTTAGACAGAGACTTAAGCCAATCAGACCTAAATTCGTCATGTGAAAAGTGGGAACAAGTTAGGAATATATCCAACCACAGCTACTTTGGTTGTGTGTAAAGGTTGGATGCATTAAGAGGGACATCCAGTCACAACTGCCTTAGCTTTGTTTTTGCGGGATAAGTTGTGGAGCGATCCAATCAGAGCTCCTGTCTTTATGAATTGATATATTCATGTAGAGCAGGTTCACTGTTTGTTGTCAGTTCTGGTATTGTAACTGAGATGCTCTGCCAGGTAGCCTAAATAAAGGTGACTGCATTTCACACAAAAGTTCAATTTGTTTCAGTTCATTTATACATTCATTCAATAAAGGGTTATTAGCCGTTTCATTTTATCCAAGTGTAAAACATGACTTCAGAAATTCAAGGAAAAATAAACATGCCTTACACTTTACACTTCATACTTTAGTCGACTAAATTTACAGTAGATTTCATCAGCTAAAACTAGACTATAATTTAAACAATTAAATGACTAAATTACTACTACAACTAAAAGATATTTTCAGCAAAAGACTAAAACTAAATTAAAAAGTGCTGTCAAAATTAACACTGATCTGATAGGTGTTGAGATTGTTTTTAATTAATTGGACATAGAGGAACTCATGATGAAATTGCAATTTATTTTCCTCCTGCGTTACGCAGTGCTGCACAAAAGTTCTTGAGTGGAAAAAAATGCTGGAGGGTAAGAAATATTTAAACATTTTAATTTTGATTATTGATTTTTTCTAATCAATTTATCAAATCTTAAGTGGGAAAACAGAACAAAGTCTCAATTAAATCTATATTTGGCGTGGCTACGTTTTGCCTTTAAACCAGAATATCAGTAGTAGGGATGTCACCTGATACTCTTTATTTTAATATTTATTTGAGCATGGGGACAAAAAAATCCTATTTCCAAAATGTAAATAAACATTCAACTATAAAATAAAAAGCTGAAAAGCACATGAGGATGCCTAGAGCAGAGAAAGAGAGTCCAGTAGTGCAGCTCAAGTTCTGTTGAAGAAGCACGATTAAATAGGAACCATGGAGGGCCTCAGGGGTTGGCAAAGGACACTTTAGGCTTAATTCCCTTCAAAATAAGACGAGGTCCATTAGTGCCATCCATTCAGAACTATCAGAAACCAGTGGGACTCAGGTACTCACAACTACTGTTCAGAGAAGTATGACAAAACCATGCTTCCAGCAAGGAAAGAAAGCCTAAGGGTTCAGGTGCTGCACACAGCACTAATAGGATAGTCACCTTTATTATTCGTTGCCAACAAACGACCCGTTATGCCGTGGGTGCTATATCAGATGGGAAATTAGAGGTGTAGCGACTTCAACTGAATATTCCACCTTCATGCACAGTACATTGCAGGCATGTAGAGATCATGTCCACAATACCCAACACACAGCGCTGCCCATTCAACAAGCCCCTTTGGGCCAGAGGCAGTAAGATCACAAAAAACAGGCTTTAGAGGCCCTCCTCCAAGTGTGACGTGGCTCTGAAGTTGTCCTCATAAACCTTGTCTTACAAACGTTATTTTGGCCAGCGTGTGCCACATTGACTGGCTGTATGACAGAATGACAGTAGGTCTATTAGTTAATGTTTAACCACTATAAAACACCCACCCCTGACTCAGGAAGCCACAAACTAACCACATCAATGATCTTTGTCTTGACTGTGTGACACATCGTTCATGTCCTCCAACGCAGTGACCACAGAGGACATCCTCTTAAAATCTGTTTTGGAAAAATCTTTCACTTTCATCTGTGTCCCTGTCAGGAAATAACACATTATGCTAATAGTGGAGGACTCCAGAAAACTAAAAGTTAAAGAACTGGTCTATGACTTACCAGGGGGTTGAAGGAAAGGATTGGGAACACCATGTTGTTTTTCCAAGACTAATTTCCATGAAAGTCACTAATGATGTCTGTGGTCTGTCTGGGCTGCCTGGGGTCAGGGACTAAGGGAAGAGTAGGACTGAATGGAAAGAAAGTAAAGGGAAGGATAAAGAGGGCAGATGCAGGAAAAAATGTAGATCAAAGGTTGAAAGGGAAGAAGAAATGGATTGAACATACAAAACCCAAAACCAGTGAAGTTGGCACGTGTAAATCGTAAATAAAAACAGAATACAATGATTTGCAAATCCCTTTCAACCTATATTCAATTGAATACACAGCAAAGACAAGATACTTAACGTTCAAACTGGTAAACTGTGTTATTTTTTACAAATGTTAGCTCATTTTGAATTTGATGCCTGCAACATGTTTCAAAAAAGCTGGCACAAGTGGCAAAAAAGACTGAGAAAGTTGAGGAATGCTCATCAAACACTTATTTGGAACCTCCCACAGGTGAACAGGCTAATTGAGAACAGGTGGGTGCCATGATTGGGTATAAAAGCAGCTTCCCTGAAATGGTCAGTCATTCACAAACAAGGATGGGGCGAGGGTCACCACTCAAATGCATGAGCAAATTGTCGAACAGTTTAAGAACAACATTTCTCAACGAGCTATTGCAAGGAATTTAGGGATTTCATCATCTACGGTCCGTAATATCATCAAAAGGTTCAGAGAATCTGGAGAAATTACTGCACGTAAGCGGCAAGGCCGAAAACCAACATTGAATGCCCGTGACCTTCGATCCCTCAGGCGGTACTGCATCAAAAACCGGCGTCACTGTGTAAAGGATATCACCACATGGGCTCAGAAACACTTCAGAAAACCACTGTCAGTAACTACAGTTCGTCGCTACATCTGTAAGTGCAAGTTAAAACTCTACTATGCAAAGCGAAAGCCATTTATCAACAACACCCAGAAACGCCGCCGGCTTCGCTGGGCCTGAGCTCATCTAAGATGGACTGATGCAAAGTGGAAAAGTGTTCTGTGGTCTGACGAGTCCACATTTCAAATTGTTTTTGGAAAGTGTGGTCGTCGTGTCCTCCGGACCAAAGAGGAAAAGAACCAGCCGGACTGTTATAGGCGCAAAGTTCAAAAGCCAGCATCTGTGATGGTATGGGGGTGTATTAGTGCCCAAGGCATGGGTAACTTACACATCTGTGAAGGCACCATTAATGCTGAAAGGTACATACAGGTTTTGGAGCAACATATGTTGCCATCCAAGCAACGTCTTTTTCATGGACGCCCCTGCTTATTTCAGCAAGACAATGCCAAGCCACATTCTGCACGTGTTACAACAGCGTGGCTTTGTAGTAAAAGAGTGCGGGTACTAGACTGGCCTGCCTGTAGTCCAGACCTGTCCCCCATTGAAAATGTGTAGCGCATTATGAAGCGTAAAATACAACAACGGAGACCCCGGACTGTTGAACAACTTAAGCTGTACATCAAGCAAGAATGGGAAAGAATTCCACCCGAAAAGCTTCAAAAATTGGTCTCCTCAGTTCCCAAACGTTTACTGAGTGTTGTTAAAAGGAAAGGCGATGTAACACAGTGGTAAAAATGCCCCTGTGCCAACTTTTTTGCAATGTGTTGCTGCCATTAAATTCTAAGTTGATGATTATTTGCAAAAGAAAATAAAGTTTCTCAGTTCGAACATTAAATATCTTGTCTTTGCAGTGTATTCAAGTGAATATAAGTTGAAAAGGATTTGCAAATCATTGTATTCTGTTTTTATTTACGATTTACACAACGTGCCAACTTCACCGGTTTTGGGTTTTGTAGAACAAGTTGGAAATTAAAGGAACAGGAAGCATTGCCTGGTAGTAAGAAACACCACAAACATTACAAAGGTGGTTCAAGGGGAAGACTGCGATGGTTTGTTTATTGGTGTGAGTGCATGCTTCATCATACACTTTGGATTACAGAGTTAAGTCTTAACATGATGCATATCTAAATATTATGAACAGAACTAAAACATAGGCACAAGGTCTAATGCTGTTGGCCTTCGACCCGATACAGAGATTGAAAAATATGACCACTTCTCAGATATCCTTGTTGACAAGCAAGATACCGTATGATCACGAGACCTCGTGATCTTCACCTGTGTCCACAAGCTATTAATTTACATAAGGTTTAATGACCTTAACCTTTGACCAGTGGTCTCCAATACTATAGTCTATCCTTACGTCAGAGTGGACGCACAGAGTTTCAAGAAATATCTCTTAAGATATATTATGTTTAAAGCCATTGGGTGAACAAGAAACCTTAAAGGGATGGTACAGTAATTTTGAAGTTTGGTTGTATGAGGCACTGCACCTTTAAGGAGAACAAGCCCAGACAACTAGAAAACTAGAAAACTATACTGCTGTGAGTTTAACATAAAAATGAGCCACAAAACTTTGTTGGGTTGGGCAAAAGAATTCAGTCATTATCCAGGAAGTCTCTGTGCTTGGCGTGATTAGAGGGGAAGGGATGACCATGAGATAGTTTGACTTTTTCCTTGACAGATGACCACCACAATATAATCAGTTTATTTTTTAGTGCAATATTTGAAGCAATCCCTTTCTGCATTCCTCAGATAAAGTGTAATGAATATAGCACAGACGAGTTGGACACAAAAGCACAACATTAAAACCAGGCTCAAATAGGCAAAAGGTTAGATGTTTAAACAGGCAGGAGTTGGTAGACAGATAGGCAGTTAGCAAGGCAACGGTGTCCAATCGTGAGGCAAGAGGCGGGGTAAAAAAGAAGCAGGAGTCGGTACACAAAAAGATAATTAGATCAGGCAGCAAAGTCCAAGAATCATGAGGCAAAAAAGGCAAGGTCAGGAAACAGCAAGGTAATACACGGCTAGACAAACCATGAATGAAGATGGATGAATGAATGGGATGAAGACTGTGAGGTACGACGAACTGGCACAGGACAGTATGAGACATGAGGTCAAATCGGGAGGAAATGAGGGGTGATGGGAACCAGGTGGTGTGAAACAATCAGGACGAAGGTGTGCCAAGATGGGGGCAGGGCAGACAGGAACAATCTGGAACACACACAATGGTTAGTACTTCAAAATAAAACAGGAAGGACAAGAAAAAGGACATAAAAGTGCAAAAATCAAAGAAAACTTGCGCAACATGACATTAAGTGCTCACAAGTTATGGATTGACATGTGGTTGAGTGCCTTGACATTTGACCTATGGTCCCCAAAGTCAGATGTTTTCTTTATTTAGGCAACAACAGCGAACATTTGTGCAAAGTTTGAGGCGAATCCCTAAAAGCTGTCTCAAGACTATGTGCTGACAGTCTATGGATTAACATAAGGACTGATGATCTTGAACTTTGACCTATGACCTTTAAACTATTGCCACCGCACACTTGACTAAAGTAAACATTTAAAGGGATATGCCAACTTTTTTTTCTTTTTGTGTCTTGCCTTACTCCCGAGTCCACGACAAGCAGATAGACACCTTTCTTTCTGCAGTGGGTGCAGTAACAAGGAAGAGACGAGTAGAGCTCTCCCATCGCTAATTAGCTTAGCTCAAACACTGGGAGTCAATGGGAAGTGTTAGCCTGCATCTGCCTACAGTCATTAGATAAACTCTTCAGCAACTCTAAACGCTCCTGTGCGCTCGTTGTGACTTGTTTTTACCACGTGATGTTACGTTATCTTCTACTATCATCGTATTATCTTCTTCCCCTCATAAACAGAGGCTTTGTTTTGTCAACCTACTTTCACGGTGGTTTGTGCTAGAGGTGTGACATTCTCGAACGAGTCGAGTCTTTTAAACAGCTGATTTTAGTTAACCATGAGCACAAATTCTCAGTTGTGAGTGAGCCGTTTGTTTGCGAGCCATTCTTAAATTTGCAGGCAATTTGCATTTAAGAACAAAAAAAGTTGGCATATCCCTTTACCCTTTTAGCCTTCTTGAGAAATTGCATTTAAAAGAAGGGGTGAAAATGATATCCTATGACTTTAATTTTAGATTTATGATCTTCACAATCTTGTCATTTTATGTCGACAGTTGGACAAAGACTGAAAAAATGCCCTAGAAGCCATCTTGGGAAAAAGTGTTTGCAAGGCATTGGCACAAGCGTTGAAAAAATAATTAATAAAGCAGAGTTTTAAAGATGATTTTGAAAATTTAATGGAGGAAAAATTAGACAAAAGGGACAAAACTACGTTGGGAAAAGGTGCAAGACAGAGAATACGTGGTCCACAAAAGATGGGATGGGGAATAAGGAAAAGAAGTGATAGAGGTTTTGAAGTTGGTCAGAAGTAGAACCAGAAGAGGGACTCTGGGTTCACTAATCCCACATTCAAATCAAAGCCACAGACACATTAATCCAGCCAAAACCTAAAGGCATCTGAAGTCCTGTTATACAGCTCATAACAACTGCTTCTATCATTATTAATAACATGAAACCACAACTTGGAATATGTTTTTCTGCCTTTTTATCATTTCGACAACTGGTTCTACTCCAACAAAGACCAATAAAATCCAGCAAACTAGCTTACACTTATTAAAGAGCGCTTGTATGAGAGGCCCAGCGATATGATTATACACTTTAACAAACTGACGAATGAATAATATTCCATACAGGCTAATAAAGATAGACTTGCTCTGGAAAAGAGGCAATCAGTAGCAAATAATAAATGTCAACAAGTGTAATAAACATCAGTATGCCGACTGCAGAGTGAAGAGTTTTCCATTTTTTGCATGAAAGGAGGAAAATGACACATCAAGGAAAATTATTTCATTCGGATACAAAGAACATTTATTTCACTTCTTTTTCCAAATCTGTTTCAGTAAAACATGACTTAGAATTGATAATAAAATAGCTGACAGTATGCATAAAGCTCCATGTGTAAAACCTGATTAGCAGCTGTTTTTGTTTCCCCAGTCAACCTGATTGTTCAGTGTGAGAATCTAAAAGTTAAAATATTTCTTTTTTTCCCCATCTTCATCCAAGTAGATTGGATCAGGCTTACTTACCTCCCCCCACGAAAAAAAAAAAAAAAAACAGCCAAAATAATCGAGCAAAACTGCATTGACCAAGAAATGGGTGAGTACCCAACTGGTAGTTAACCAGGAAAAGAATAAATAACCTAATGCTTGTTAACTGGAGACGGAATGTGTATCAAACCAGTCGCTCGAAGGAAATTTTGATAGAGCAATTACTTATTAACTGAGGAAATTGATCAGTTTTCAACTGCAAAACAACCAGAGAAAGAAAGCCAACTACAAGTTAAAAAGAAAAATTGCAAGATGGACGCCGAGCTTGCAAAGTTACTGCTGGAGAGGTAAGTTATGTTTTCGTCGGGTTTTCCCCCATTCAACACTTGGTTTCAGTTGGTGGTTGCTCCGTAGCATTGCATGCTTTGTCGAACTTGGCGGACGTTGTTTTGTCACTAAATGCTACCAGCGGTTATTTGTCGGCGAGTTTCTCAGATTGCTTGAGATATTCATGGCGCCGTGACGCTCGGTCATTTACTATTTCACTATTTCTTCTATGTCTTTGGACGTCCTGTCGACTCACTTCTCCCGGCTCTGTATGTCAACAAATGCACGTTGCTGTGAGGCGCTGTGCTACGACAGTGAAATTACACCTAACGACCAGAGAGGCCCCTCGAGAGCAGACAAACCTGAATCTTACATAGTGGGGCTTTAACAAAAAATAATAAATATTATGCATTTGATAGGCTACAAACTACACAGTATGTTTACTTTTTTACTTTTAACTATTCCTAGCAATATATATATGTGTATATATATATATATATATATATATATATATATACATATATATATATATATATGTATATATATTTATTATTCATTTTTTTTTACCGCAGATTATTATATGATATGAGAAGAATAAACTTACATGTACCTTCAATTATTATTTTTCTTTGTCAGCATCAATGTAAACTTTAACCCCATGCAGGTCAAAATGAAGTTGTTATAAAATGTAATGCACATGTTACATTTGTTACCTTTGTATTTATTGAGCGTGATTTAATAGCAAAACATACAAATTAAATTTAAAGAATGTTTTTTTATTTCAAGTCCTGTGATAGTAGCTTGTATTATATTTTAAATGTCCCTGGGGGCACCTCATTGGCTCCCTGCGGGCTACCAGGTGCTCAAGGGCACCTTGTTGGGTGCCCCTGATCTAGATTTTGCAATATTAATCCACATAATTCCTCTCCAGATTTTATTCATTAAAGATATTAATGTTAATATTAGACTGATCTCTCTATCCATGGTTGTATTGATTACACATCCATAGTAACTATCTTTCTTTCTTTCTTTTTAAATTTATTTCAAACTTTATAAAACAAACAACAAAAACAACAAAGTCAATGCAAAAATAATACATATGTAAACCAAACCACTGTACATGTCCATCAAACAAATTTAAACATGTGAGTACATACACATGCATGTCATCAAAACAACCAGTTTGAGAAGGAACAGAATGAAGCAAAGAGCCAATACTGAATTAAAATTCAATACCAGCTGTCATTATTCATGGAAACAATTGAAATTCATGGGTAATAACAACCCCATTCTTCAGATAAACCACCAAGAGAACGAACATAACATCCTAATAATAAGTAACCACTTCAGAAAATATCAATGTATATATTATATATACATGTCTATACATGTATACATATTACAAATACAGTATATACATAAACATACTATTTAAATGTCAGTATTCAAAATCATCCATCTCATAAATACTATATACATACAATAAGCTTCTCCATAGTATATCTGTTCTAAACTACATTTTATGTTATTTACTATATTTATTTGCATATGTTAATAATAGTCATTGCTAATATGCATACGTAAAATTACTTGTAATTTTCTGTACAATCATATAGACATGAGGTCCCTCCTGAAAATGAGATGCCACATCTCAAGGGGCTAACTATTACGACCTTTGAATAAGTTTCTAGGGGAATGAAAAAAGGAGTAACATAAAGGTTTTTAGTAATACCTCAAGAAAAATAGTCCGGGACTATAGGTACAATTAAATAGTTTATTTACAATAACAGACAAAGACAAATAAACTAGTTATGGGAAAACAACTTCAGGGTGGTCCAAAGGCCAAAACAACAAACAAAACCCCCAACTACCTAAAAACAAAAAGAAGATCTCACGTCTAAACAAAAATACAAAGGCTGGACTCCCTGGCTGGCAAAAAAACAGGCGAAAAGGGGGTAATAAAAGAAATAGCAGAGCAATCCTACGGTTCCCGTTACACAGCGAGTTTGGTTGGCAAAGTGGAGGCCGAGGTCTGAAGAGAGGGGAGAACTCTTTATTCCTCAGCTCCTGTTGAGGGGGGTCTGCTTCAGGCGTTGCAGCATCGTCAGGCAAGCAGTCGGGTGAAGGGTCACAGCTACCTGCAGAAGACCACAGAACAGACATCATACTCAGAGTGAACTGAATTTATATTCAACAAATATGATGTTATACAGTGTTCATTTTGTTGACTAATTATTTTCGTCATAGTTTTGTCAACAACCTTTTTTCCCCTGACGAAAACTAGACAGTAACTAATAAAAACAAGTGCACGTGGACAAAAACTTAAACTAACTTAACCAACATTTTCCTCAACAAATAAAAACTTGTCTAAAATGTTTGACAGAGACTTAATCCAATCAGACCTAATTTGGTCATGTAGAAAGTAGGGACAAGTTAGGAATATATCCAATCACAGCTACTTTGGTTGTGTGTAAAGGTTGGATGAGTTAAGAGGGACATCCAATCACAGCGGTGTTAGCTTGGTGGTGGTGGGATAAGTTGTGGAGCGATCCAATCAGAGCTCCTCTCTTTATGAATTGATATATTCATGTAGAGCAGGTTCACTGTTTGTTGTCAGTTCTGGTATTGTCACTGAGATGCTCTGCCAGGTAACCTAAATAAAGGTGACTGCATTTCACACAAAAGTTCAATTTGTTTCTGTTCATTTATACATTCAGACTTTACTAGCATTCAGTAAAGGGTTATTAGATGTTTCATTTTATCCAAGTGTAAAACGTGACTTCAGAAATTCAAGGAAACAAAAAATGCCTTACACTTTACACTTCATATTTAAGTCGACCAAATTTACAGTAGATTTCATCGACTGAAATGTTGTGAAATTTCATCAACTGAAACTAGGCTATTAGATGACTATTAATTTCTGACGAAAGTTACACTGATACTATACAAATAAAGATTAATTGAATAAGTCTATATACATCTCTGGATGTATCTATATATTTATTATATTTATTTGTATATATGCATATATGTGTATGAATAAAATGAAGAGTTTGTCCTCAGCCTGCTTTATTGTAAAGTGCCTTGATGTAACACTTGTTATGAACTGGTGCTATACAAAGATTGATTGATTGATTGATAACAATAATAATAATAATAATAATATTAGGTGTTTACTAAGCATGCAATCAAATCCTACATGAGCTGAGTCTCTGTCCACAGATGTGCAGTCTTCCCATAATAACTTTGAATTAATCGAATGAGACATAAAGTAAGTGAGCCAGAAAATCTAAATTTCTGCATGTGAGTTTGATTTTTGAGTTTGTGACAGAAAACTAGAATGAGTCAGAGCCGTATGGAAAGATGAATGTTGATGTGGACATGGAAGGAGTCTGTTCTCTGTGAAAGGAAAATCTTTGAAAGCAAACCTGAATCATCAGAACACGCTTCGTCCCCTCTGTTGTTTTTTATCCTGGAATACTCTGAAGGATGTTGAGAAGATGCCGGGCGGACCCCTTCCTCCCTTGAAGTGTTTATAACTGGATTGTCTTGAAGTGTTCTCGGCTGGAGGACTGAACAAGACGTGAGTCTGTCAAACACAAACAGGAACATGTAAACTTCAGCTTAGTCACCACCTCCACTGCGCCTGATTTCATTTTACGAACACATCGGTGAGCAATGCTGTGGTCAGCTGAACCGCAGCTAAACATCCTGGTACCAGACCTCAGGTTGGAGTTGTTACCATGGCAGCACAATTGTTACACTGTCATGTGTATTATGGGTTAGGAGGGAGGTGAATCCCGGGTTAAACCACACGCTCGTCTGAGTGTTTGTGTGGTGTCCGCGCTCAGCCATCATTACCTCTGTGAGTGCAGGCTTCATAGCCATAGGACGTGTTTTCTGCATATATGTGAAGGAGGCAGGGTGTAGATTACAGGTCTGCTGTGGCCTGGCTGCTCTGACACCGACTCGTCATTGTATAAACATGAAGTAAACAAAGACATCTGACTTTTGGCTGCCCTTCCTCTCACTCATTTCACCGTGTAATGGTGTCATTCATCCTGCTTTGGGCCAAGGATGCGACAGCACACTGACATTGTTGCCAGGTCTGCTTATTATAAGCGAAGTTGGGCTTCTTCTTTTGAAAAGTTGCTTGTAAATATTGGCAGTTGCAGGTTGCATTTTTTGGGCTACTACCAACATAAGTTAGACAAACTATTTTCTCCCACTCTAAACACAAATGTAAATTTTACTGTAAAAAGAGGCAGAAATGATGTTTCCATCAAAAAGAAATCCTTAAATCCAGAATTAAATTTATTTCTAATGTAGCTATTACTGTTTTCACCATAATAAAGCTGTAGAGGATCAACATAAAACTTGGATAAAAGCCTGACTATGTCTGTTTGGTTACAAAAATCAAGGCTAGACAGACTGTTTAGTGATAACAGAGTTATAAATAACAGCCGCCCCTCCCTTCACTTCTGTATAAAGAAAAGGATGTTCCACCTCCAAACAAAAGGATGTTGAAGAAGTAAATTCAGAAAAAAAAAATGTCACTGTGAGATTGAAATGTAATGTAGATGAAAATTAAAACACACTTTATGATTTCGCTTGGACTTGGGCTGTCTTGGGCTTTTTACCTGGTTACTTATTTCAGTAGAAAAATCTGGCAACTCTGCACAGTGACCACAGTGATTCCTGTGCAGGCAAGACTTTGCTGTGGCCCTTATTATATGTCCTGGACAAAGCCTTTCAGCGTGCAGCACAGCTTTCCTCTTTCGGTTACCCCGATGCTGTTGTCATCTTAATGCCCAGCACTCACGTCATTGAAAAAGCACCCATGAGTGTTTGTCTTAAAGTGATACGCCAGTTTTTTTTTTGTTTTTTTTTTTCACGTCTTGCCTCACTCCAGAGCCCTTGACAAGCAGATAGACACCATTCTTTTGACTGTGTGTGCAGTAACAATGAAGAGACGCACAAAGCTCACCCACCGCTAATGTATTATATTATAATGCATTAGTAGCACTAAATAAGCTGAGGCTATCACAATGCAACACACCTCAGTAACTTCAGCCTTTTTCTAACAGAGTGTTCATGCTCAAACATGAAATATAAAAGTCCTGCGACTGAGAAGTTGTTTCAAAAAATCTTAAAACATGTAGCTTTAGCTGAGTACCTACTTTTTGAACATACTGTATAACAAACACCTTTCTATTAACCCTTTGACTGGCATTGTGACCACACGGTTGACTTTTTTGCCACCATATAGCTGTATTTAAAATTCTGTAAACCTATTTTTGGCTTTTTATCCTCACTCATCTCTTTCAGTTGTGTATGTAACACTAATTATATACACTGGGTAGTGCTGCTATACATAAATATCATTGTCTAAAAGCTGTGAGAAAAAAAAATGGAAGTGACTCTGTGCTGCACAGCTCCTCAGAAAACTCACAGAGTAAGAGCAAGGTTAAAGGTTATACTAACATATTCTGCTCCCTGTGATGTCTTTATATGGAAAAAAAAATCAAATAAGATTTTTGAAGAAATTAAAGAAATCCATTCAGGTGCTTCCTGATTGATTAATCTGAAAAATAAAACCTAAAATGTTTCTAAATGAAGAGGCAGGAACACGATTTTACCAACAATCTCTTTTTGCAAATGTATTTCTTAATGTGGAAGTCAAAGGGTTAAAACATGTGTTAATTAGAGCCACCTATTAATAAGGAGGTCGAATAGCTGGCAGTCCAATGCAAAATAAAAACACATGATATTTTTTCTTAGCACCTTTTACCCTGGCAACGGCTCGCCACATACTGAAAAAGGGTTCCTCCAGTTGAGAATCACTGTTCCAGTTGAAACATGGTTTCTTATAGTTCTAATTAACTGTCATCTATGAAGTCTTAACCCAACCCTAGTCTACTGTACACTGCGGTCATGGCCATCATTAAATGGCTGAATAAACAACTCTCCAGCTTCTCTTATAACTCACTCCTTTACATCTAAAGTCTGAGCTGCAGCAGCACAGAAGCTGCTGGTCCAGGTGACCTCTGTTTGGCCCGTCTGTATTCTCTAGACGTGACGGATAAAGAGACAATAACAAAGACGGGGGAGGCAGGGAGGTCGTGTACCTCTGCGGTGGCTGTTTAGAGTATGTGTTTGAGTATAAGTGCACATCAGTCTGTTTGTGTTTAGCTCTGAAATGTTTAAAGAGGAGGGAGATGGTTCCTCTCCAGTGACATCAGTGCAGACGAAGAGGCTGCTATAATGGTCCCAGGGTGTCTTTAAACTCTTAATGTGTGTGTGCAGGAATCTCACCGGGTCAGCCAGAGGCTAGACAAGCACTTGTCCTTGTATCTTCCCTTCGCTTTCTGTCTTTCTCTTCAGGTATTTCCTTCTTTTCCCCCCAAAACAAAGACAATCAGAGAGGCTGGAGGATGGTGCTGACAGTCTAAGAGGAGGAGGAGGCCAGTAAGACAGATAGGAAATGAGAAAATGAGAATTACACAAAACAAAGATAGAGGCGACACTCGTGCCAAATGTGTGATTGGTTGGGCTGGATAATAGGGGCTGATAGGATCCAGTTGGTTACTTGATTGGCTGTCTGATCCCCTTCCAGTGCTGATTGGTTGTAATGACATCCCGGTCCAACAGCAGTGTCATCCAGCGAGCATAAAGAAAACTCCAAATCAGGAAGTGACCAGGGCAGAGCAGCATTTAAGGTCAAAGCATTAAGTTTTTTAACAAGCTTATGAGTGATTTAAAGAGAAGGGGTAGAAGTATAAAATCATAACTGCCTGTGGTCCAAGGATATTTAGGGTGTTAGCCATATCTGAAGCAAGGCTCAACTTTTTTGAAGAATACAATTCCAATGAAGCTGTATGAAAGGTACATAAAACAGACTGCAATGATTCTCAAATACTTTTTAACCTATATTCAATTGAATACTCTAGGAAAACAAGATATTTAAGAAACTTCATTGTTGTTTAACAAATATTATCTCATTTTGAATTTGATGCCTGCAACACGAACCAAAAAAGCTGGGACAGGGGCATTAAAAGACTGGGAAAGTTGAGGAATGCTAAAAAAAAAAAACACCTGTTGGAACATTCCACAAGTGAACAGGTTAATTGGGAACAGGTGAGTGTCGTGATTGGGTATAAAAGGAGCATCACAAGCAAGGACAGGGCGAGGTTCACCACTTTGTGAACAACTGCATTTAACCACCTAAAAACAAAGTTTCTTAGCATACAGTAGCAAGAAATTTGGGGATTTCATCATCTCCAGTCCATAATATCATCAAAAGATTCAGAGAATCCAGAGAAACCTAAGCGGCAAGGCTAAAAAGCAGCATTGAATGCCCGTGACCTTCGATCCCTTAGGCAGCACTGCATTAAAACCCAGCATCATTCTGTAAAGGACGTCACCATGTTGACTCAGGAACACTTCAGAAAACCATTGTCAGTTAACACAGTTCATCTCGACATCTACAAGGTCAAGGTCAAACTCTACCATGCCATATACTCAGAAACACCACCGGCTTCTCTGAGCCCGAGCTCAACTGAGAGGAAGGTGGAAAAGTCTGCTGTGGTCTGAGTCCACATTTCAGACTGTTTTTGGACATCATGGACGTGGTGTCCTCCGGGCTAAAGAGGAAAAGGACCATCCAGACTGTTATCAGAGCAAAGGTCAAAAGCATTTGTGATGGACTTTCTGCACAACAGCATGGGTTTGTAGTAAAAGAGTGCAGGTACAGGACTACTAGGTTTATAAATGGCTTTTATTAAAGGTTTTCTATGGACAGTAACAGATTATAAAAATTGTACAGGGCGTGGAAAATTCTTAATATTTTATGAGTGCATGTCCAAGTTGGCTTGGCTTTGTTTCAGCACTGATAACTATAACTGGTATTGGTATCCTCATCTTTAATTGAGCTTTTTGTACAAACCATGTAAGAAAGAATCCCTGGAAGTGATCCTGGAGCACCTTTGATTAAAGCTTTGAACCATGGTCTGAGCTGCTGTTGTTGGCATTTGGAAGTATGAGGGACTTGTGGTGCTGGTTTTGATGTTTCATCAAAGTAAGTAAATCAGCAAATTTAGAAACTTTTAGACTGTCATCATAATTCTGAAGTTGTAGACATTTCTAAAACTGTTTTAAAGCCAAGGAAAGAATACTTCATTTTTATGTTTGGTGAGCTTTGGTTCAGTTTATGTATTTGTCCACAAAAAGAGCTAAAGTAGATCCTCAGAAGAAAACAACATCGGTCTGGTATTATAAGAAAATTAGACCTTTTGGTGATTTGTTGTAATCCAGTCTAATCATTGCCAGACAGTTCAGAGACATGCTGTAATGGCAGAAAGTAGACCATGCAGCAAATTCTCTACTATCAATCCTTTAGAGCTGCTGCCAAACTGGCAAACATGTCCGTCTTGGCAAACGGTAGCTCAGAGAATCCCAGAAATGTTGTTTTGAGGGGAGCTCCTTGGGATAAATAGCGAGTATCTAAGCCTCGGTTAGGGCTGGTTTGGCTTTGCGGTGGAAACCATGCTGCTGGGAAGCTTCCAGAAGACACAGTAGGACTCTGGATTAAGTTGAGATAAAACTTTTGGCAGGAGAGAAGAGGGCTATAAAATACAGATATGAAGATGTCTCAATCTCTCTGATTGTAAGTCCACTGGAGGCTGAGGAAAGAGGAAGGTTTGACTGACATGTGTCGGTGACACCCTCAGTTTATACCCCAATGTTAAGCAAGCCTTGACACCTTCGATTCTGACCATTTGAGTAGCCTTTATTGCTAATTATCAAAAATAAATTGAATCCACTAATACTTAGGTACCTTTAAATGTTTCAGTCACTGGCCAGAGTTAAAAGGAAACCACTGGCAGGGTATTAGACCGCAGTGAAGCTCTAATGATTTGTCCATCTGCTTAAAAAGGACATTCAAGGGTCAGTGCATGCTTCCCTGTTCTGTTCTCTTTTATTGAACTGCGCTTCCCTTTAATTTAAAAATGCTAAAGGGTGAAACCTGGATCCTGTTCGGAATATTTGGGGGTCCAAATGACTAATGGCTTTAATATAGTCTTGGCTTTGCCTCCAAAGATTTGATCAGCTTCCAGCTGTAAGGTAGGCTGCAGTGGAGGGACTGTGATCCAAAAGGCAAATGTGCCCAATCAGAGTAAAAAAGGTAAGTGGTCTGCAAGTTTGCCACATACAGATTGATGTTCCTGATGTTTGACTGTATTATAGAAAAGACGCCTACAGGACATTTGTGATCTTTTATGTAAAACAGGGAACAAAACTCTCCCTGTAGGAGAATGTTGGACTGCTTTACTACCTCAGCTAAAGGCCTATTCACACACCAAAGTACACCAACGTTGAGAAATCATCGGTTAAAGTTTGTTCTCTGGTCAGTTTTTGTGTGATCAAAGAAGCTCAACATGTCTAAAGCGTAGGAAAGGTTGTGCTGGCGGAGTTTGATGTTTCCCAATGGCTCCCTGACTAAATTTAGACCGATTTTAAAGGGAAATGCCAACATTTTCTTCTATTTTTGTGTCTTGTCTCATGTCTGTCTGTCAGATAGACACCATTCTTCTGACTGTGCATGCAGTGACAAGGAAGAGACCGCAGGACGCATGTACAAACCACCGTGGACTTGCTTGTAAGTAGGTCAACAAAACAATGATAACGTAAAAAATAGATAACGCAACATAATGCAGTAAAAATAACGAGTTACAACAAGTACACAGGACCGTTTACAGTTGCTGAAGAGTTTATCTGATGACTTTTGGCAGAAGCAGGCTAACACTACCTATTGACTCCCAGTGTTTGAGCTAAGCTAATTAGCGGTGGGTGAGCTCTGCCTGTCTCTTCCTTGTTTCTGCAGGCACAGTTGAAAGAATGGTGTCTCTCTGCTTTTCATGGACTCAGGAGAAATGCAAGTCAGGAAAAGAAAAATTTTGGCATTGTACCTCACAAGTGCCTCATACAAAAGTATGTGTGTGCAAATTTCAAAGGTTAAACTGCGGAACAGTTTAGCAGATGAATTAAAGAAAAGTCAAACCATAAGCATGTTTAAAAGAATATTCAAACCCCAATTTATAAATAATTATAAGGATGAAGAGCAGCAGTTTAACCCAGGACGGTAATGGCAGGGTCTGGAAAAATATGGAGATATTAACTTGTTTTGTAATGTCTTCCTCTCTGTGTGTGTAGGGGTGTATTATATGTACAGAAACTAAGTCATATATATATATATGACAAAATATTATGAGTACATTTGTATATAAGAAGCTTATAATATATTTAGTCAATATATTATACAGACTATTTGTTCCTGAATAGATGGTGAATGTTGTAAATATTATGAATATGGAGAAAATAAAACTTGACTGTATTACGTGGTAATAAAAGAGGTAGGATTAAAGGTTATGCTTCTTCCCACTCATTTTCAAGCTTGTAAACTTGCTGCACATGCAAGTTATTGTCAACAGCTTACCTTTGTTTATTTTGTTTTTTTGTTTTGGTATATCAATCAATCAATCAATCAAACTTATTTATATAGCACTTTTCTTACAAAAAATGTAGCACAAAGTGCTTTACAAACAGACAGATAAATTAAAATAAGACAAAAGGAAACATGACCCAAACCCACTCCACCCTGTAATTCATACTTAGTATTGACAAATAAATAAAAGACATTAGTAAAACAGGAACATTGTTGTACCAGTACGCACCAGGGAAACGTCATCTTGAAGGTTTAAAATGAGTAAACACTGGAGGTTAGGTTAAAGTGTAAAATTAAATATATCATAAAATAACATAAAAATGCTAATAAAATGACGAGGTAAAAAACAAAATAACAATAAAAGGGTGCTGTAATAAGAATAAAAACACGAAAAGGTAATTCAGGTAAAAAGCCAGACCAAAAAGGTAGGTCTTGAGTTTGTTTTAAAAACATTAACACATGCATGTATTTGTTTATGGTGACTTCCCGTGTTTGTTTTTACATGTTTGAAATAAAGCATTCAAAATTCAATTCAACCCAGCTTCAAAAATACTGTCCTAGAGCCTTGAACCCTTACACTGAGCGTGAATGTTAAATAGTATGTTTACCAATGAGCAAGATGAGATGTCAGAAATGTCCCAGTGCCAGTGGCTCCCGGGTTGATTAATGTGACCGTGATAAATGCCCCATTATGATACATAAACAAGAACACCAACACACACGCAGAGCAAATAAAATGAATTAGGGCCCGAACTGTAAACAGCCTCTGTGATTCATCTCTCGCACACACTTTCTCAAGGTCAGTTTTCCGAAGCTCTGTCTTCCTTTTTCCACATCTCTCTGTCTCTCTCTGTCTCACACTCACAAACACACACGTACACAAACAGCCGATTAACCTTTCCAATACTTATACACACTTTAACCGCTCACTTTTCATTGTCATCGCTCCGAAACGCACACACAAACACAACCTTTAGTGCACGATAGAGACAATCACATTTTTCACATTTCCAACTCACACAAACCAGTAAACCAGCGACTTTTGGCGAACATCTGCATCAGCGGGTTCAAGTAAAACACACACACTTAAAGTGGCCAATCCCATGACTGCATAAGTACATACACACCCACGGAGGAACTCGGTCTAACAACATGATTATAATGATGTAGAGGTCTTTGTTGGTGAACTCTGCAGGACCTGCGGCTGGCTACTGTTACTGTTACACCAAGATAAAAGAGTCCTCAATCTCACGTCAATGCTAAAAACCTGCTAATGCACACTTCCCAGCCTGCACGCACGTGTCTGGCGTCCTCCGCTTTACCGAGATGACTTTTGCCCAACATCTGTATCACTGAGCGCAAGGAAAACACACAGAGTTTATATTCACCGAGGGCCAAGGATGCTGCATGCTTTTGGTCAGTCCTGCTATTCAGCTGGCTATTCATAGAAGACCACAAATTTATCACTCAGCACCGTGCATGTGTGTCGGCATACGTGTGCATCAGCAGGAAAAGGAAGAAGAAGAAGGAGGAGGAGGGAGCGGTGATATGGAGATGAAGATGTGTGTGTGTTTACCCTGAAGTCCCGTGTGTTTTCCAGTCTGTAATCATGATGTCAGCCTAACCATCTGAACTGTAACAAATGTCCCACACTGACAAACAGATCAGAGGCACACATTCCTATGGGACCTTGAAGGCATCACAGTGACTATATGTTACACAGGGAAAAGTGGCAGCCGTGCATGAACACAAACACGCTCATACCTGTGGTTTTGGGATCCCCTCTGGTCCAGCGTCAACCGGTGAACTCGAGGTGACCTGCAACCTCAGCTAGAATATGTTTTCTTTCAGTTTATACCTGTGTCCGAATGCACTGTTTTATAGGGTTTTGCCGATCATGTCCTCCTTTTTGGTCGTAAAATTATTTCGATTTGCTTTTATAAAATTTCCTAAAATGTCCAGGTTGTAAGAATGATTGACAGCTCACTCACAACTGCAAATCAGTTCTCATTGTTCACTTAAAGGAGCTGTTCAAAAGACTCAACTCGTTTGCGAATGTCACAACTCTCGTAGAAGTAGGTCAACAAAACAAAGCCTCTGTTTAGGAGTAGGAGAAGATAATATGTAGATAACAAAGGATAATGTAACGTAAAGGGGTAAAAACTGAGTCACAACAAGCACACACGACAGTTTAGAAGAGTTCATCTGATGACTGTAGGCAGAGGCAGGCTAGCATGCAAGCCATATACTCCCAGTGTTTGAGCTAAGTTAGCTAGCTAGCAGCTTTGGCTGTCTCTTCCTTGTTTCTGCTTGTCACTAATTCAGGAGTGAGGCAAGACATGAAAACAACAAAAATGTTGGAGTGTTTCTTTAAAGGAATATACCAACTTTTTTTTCTTTTTGTGTCTTGTATAGTATAGTATTGTATAGTATATGGTAATAGTAGAAGATAACATAATGTGGATATCGCGGTAAAAATGAGTCACAACAAGCACACAGGACTGTCTAGAATTGCTGAAGAGTTCATCTGATGACTGTAGGCAGAGGTAGGCTAATACTACCCATTGACTCCCAGTGTTTGAGCTAAGCTAATTAGCGGTGAGCAAGCTCTGTCCATCTCTTTCTTGTTACTGCACGCACTGCAGAAAGAATGCTGTCTATCTCCTTGTCATGGACTCGGGAGTGAGGTTAGACATGAAAAGAAAAAAAAGTTGACATATCCCTTTAAATACATGGAGATGTCACAATTGCGTCCAACCTCCAAAGACAGACTATTCACAAAAGACACGGCACATTTATCATTCATCTAAACTTATGAATCAATGGTGCTCACTCATATTTGAGCCTCTTCTGATTGAAATGCATGTGTGTTCATTACAGTGAGGAAATTCACTGCTTTATTCAAAAATTTACCTCATAATGGCAGCTCCACAACATTCACCGTTTTACTATCACACATTGAATTCTGGATGAGCGAAGGAACTACAGAAGTAGGAGAGTAGAGTCCTAAAAGAGATGTGTTCAGATTGGAGACAGGGAAGAAACAAAGAACACATTCACATAAAAGTTTTCTTGTGGGGTTTAAGCTTCACTAATGAAGTTTCATAGTGGTGAAAAGAATTCCCTTAACATTTACATAAACCCGCTCACCCTCAGTAAGTGATAGAAAGGGCATTAAACATGAAATAAACCCTGGTTAGCAAAGAAATATCCAATCATATTCAATTTCTCAAGGCTTTAAATGTTCTCAAAGAATGCTGACTGCTGCTTCTAGATATCCAATGTTTCATTCATCTTTTGGACGTGGACCGTGGATTTCCTTCGTTTTCCTTCAATAAATTAAATTTCTTACAATTCAGAATTAGGGAGAATCAAACAGATATCAAGCCATCAGGTGAGGAGATGCTTTAGTTTAATTATATTAGTGTATGCTATGAATTTAACGTAGCCCTAAAAAGTGAAAGCATCTGATGGTTAAGTCTGAATCAAAAACATATGAGATGAAAAGTTGTTGCTCTGCAGTCCTGCCAGGAGCAAACGAAGAATACTTGAGTTGATTTGTACCAGATTTGTCCTGGCGAACAGCGAGGAGATCTAGAAAGTGGTTTGGTTAAAAGTCCTGATCTCTTTAGGAATTTTGATTAGTAAGAAAATGACCGACAATTATTTTCTTATTGGAAATAGAAGAAGACTGTCCACAACGTTAAGGCTACAGACTGAGCTGTAGATTTTAAAGTACAGTACATGGGATGAAGGTAATTATCAAAATTCAATCCAAGGCATGAATCATGGGTGAAATGTGTCAGTCTGCCTTTAGATTGTCATCCTTTAAAAAGCTTACCCATGCCATGGGCACTAACACAAACCCATACCATTACAGATACTGGCTTTTGAACTTCGTGCTGATAACAGTCTGGCTAGTCCTTTTCCACTTTAGGCCAGAGAAGCCGGTAGTGTTTCTGTGTTGGTTTTCCACCTTGCCCCTTCCTGAATCTTTTGATGATATTATGGGCAATATTCCTTGCAACTGCATGTTGAGAAACATTCTTAAACTGTTGGACTTTTTGCTCACGTAGTTGTTCACAAAGTGTTGAACCTCATCCCATCCTTGCTTGTGAGCCTTTCGTGGACGCTTCTTTTATACCCAATCATGACACTTATCTATTTCCAGTTAACCTGTTCACCTGTGGAATGTTCCCAACAGGTGTTTTATCAGTATTCTTCAACTTTCCCAGTCTGTTGTTGCCCTGTCTTGGCTTTTTCATAACGTCAATTCAAAATGAGTGAATATTTGCAAAAAACAACAAAATATATCAGTTTGAACATTAAATATCTTGTATTCAATTGAACATAAAGGTCAAAATGTCATTGTATTTTTTTTTTTTTTGTCCTCACTTCATTGGACCTGTGTTCAATACAGATGCAAGTCATGTGTGGACATGGATGTTCATTTCAGTAGCTGATTGGTTAAAATGTTGGTTATTATCTGAAGTCAATGATTGTTTAAAATAATGTCATTGCTGTGTTAACTCAGTTTGTCACACAACTTATTTTATCTTTATTTTTTATTCAACTTAAATCAAATGCCACAAGCCACCTTTGCCTTTAAATATTTATTTTATTGTTTTTTATTCTGGTTCTTATCAGTTCCCTGCAAAGCTCTACTATTCCTATCCTCTTCGCTCTCGTCTTTTCCTTCTTCCCCCCATTTGCCTCCTGACTCCCTCGTTCCACCTCGCTTCACGGCAGTGTGAATTTTCCGAAACACAGAACGCGAAAGATGAGATGGCCCAACATGGGGTTACTTGAGAGTCGATTATGGATTGAGCAAGTGTGTGTGTACATCTCCACGCTCTGCTGTCTGTGGTCAGACTGAGGGCTCTGGAAAAGTGGATCATATACAGTATTTGATGGCTCATTATCGCTTTATGTCTCCAACAACTCACGGATCACTGGGACAGATGGCTTCGTGTGTGCCTTAGTGTCTGAGTGTATGGAGTTGACACGAGTCACCTGAAGAGGAGTCACATGGCATTAGCCTGAACACTAGCCACACTGACAAACATCAGTTTTCCATCTGTACCAAAATAATCAGCACAGAAGCAGTGTTAATTTTGACAGAACATTTTAATTTAGTTTTAGTTTTAGTCTTTTGCCTAAAATATCTTTTAGTTTAAGTCATAATTTAGTCATCTAATTTGTTTTAATTTTAGTCTAGTTTTAGTTGGTGAAATTTCACAACATTTTAGTCGACGAAATCTACTGTAAATTTGGTCGACGAAAATATATGAAGCGTAAAGGGTATGGTACTTTTTTTTATGTTTCCTTGAATTTCTGAAGTCATGTTTTACACTTGGATAATTTATTTACGTTTCTCATCAACACCAACCTGTTTCATAAAATATTGCTGCGCTCCAGGCAACCTGTAACTTGGAAATTTCCCAGTTGAAATCTCCGAGTTCTGACCTGAAAGCGTTCCAGGCAAATTACGACTTTGGGCAGACATTATAAGATTTATGCTTGATCATTTCAGTCACCAAAGGCCTGCAACTTGCTCATTTGAGTGAAACGGAAGAGGGGAAACGGCGCATAAGGTGACAGAAGCTTATACTTCACATTTTACGGTATTTGTCTGTATTTTGAAACATATTCTGTATTGATAAATGCACTGAAAACTAGCTAACGCAAGAGCTAGCAATACCTTGCTATGATAAACTTTTTTCTAACGTTAGAGAGACCAGACCAGCCATCTGAATGCATCTGACCACCGGCTCATGAGCAGCACCACTGCATCCATAGAGGCTGCCACATTGGCAGGGATGTGACGGCACAAGTCGTAACTCAGAGTACATCGATTTGGTATGAGTTCACGGGTGGGAAGTTACGAGTTCGACTGCTGTTCCAGTGCACTTTCACAAGTTACAGGTGGGAAAACCATGAGTTAAGCAGTATTAACTTTGTTGTCTAATTATTTTCATCACGGATGTTACATACCTGCAAATTGTGCAACCAAATCCATATGATTTTCTGAGTTTTGACTGAAAACAAGCAACAAAATCAGCACAGGGTGTTTGCAGGCTTGTTAACTGATAAACAAAGACTTACTTTTACATTTGCAAGCTGCTTTGTTTAGGCACTAAGTAGCAACATGGCACAGCCAGCGTGTTCTTACATCAGCTTACAAACAAACTAGATATAAATATATAGGCCCTGTCTGCAGCAATGCGTAGCCTTAGCTTCCACACCAGCTATATTGGTACAGAAACAGTTTAGCTATTGTCCGATGCCATGCCTCTTGAACTCTATTGTAAATTGCTCATTCATCAATGTGTGAGCTGTAAAATAAGAAGTTATTTTTGAATTAACCAAGATTAATGATGAGCAAACTGGAATAAAAACAAATTTAAACAGCATTCTAGCAACAATAAACTAAGAAATGCTGGATAAAGAATAAATCCAACATATCGATGATACAAAAATCATTTTGCTGCACCATTTTTCCACCAAGAGGTCTTCTGTGAATCAGGAAGCCCTTTCAGATCCAGTTGATTTGTCAAAGCCACCAAACTTTCTCAAAGATTGACTATTGAACCACATCAGACCAAGCCATGGTGGGAGAAAGCGTGCGAGAGAGACTATGAAAAAAAAAAATAATGGTAATAAAAGGTAACAGAGAGAAATTCTGGCCTGAAAGAAAAGCCCAGAGTTTTGAGGTCTTGTCATCACCTCCTGAGAGGTTTTCAACCACAATCTCACACTCACACAAAAACACACAGAAACACAACTTCTGGAAAACTGCTTAGTAAGGACCAAAAAGGTCTGTGTAACTCGAAGAGGAGCAAAAGAGCAGAGAGTAAGTACTGAGAAGAAAACTGAAGTACTGCGCTGGGAGAGGAGGTCAAAGAGAAGGAGAGGGTTTAGATAGTTTTAGTGACAAACAGATTCAATGAAAGGAAGAATGAGAAATAAAGTCTGAATGTGCCAGACGTCGTAAGAAGCTTTTATTTGAACATTATTTTCTCTGTGGTGGTGTTTCTTTTTGAGAAGGAAATCATCTCACCGGATGAATTAGAGTTCAGAAGTTTGAGAAACATAAAACCGAAGCACCAAGTGTCCAGAATACTCAATCATCCATTTTTTCATGACAGTGTTCTCAAACTGTGAGAAATACTCACTGTCCATGCTGGCTGGCCGATCATATGGCAGCAACACAGTGCATTTAAGCACGTAGACATGATCAAGATGACCTGCTGAAGTTAAAACCGAGTATCAGAATGGAGAGGAAGGTGGTTAAAAGGGAAATCTCTGTTTCTGAAGTTGGGTTGTATCAGGTACTTGACAACAGTGAAGTGGCTGAACATTCCTCAAATGTTTTTTTATTTTTCCTCCAGGAAGTCTGTATTTGACTCTATTTTATGATGTAACAAATGGCTATGTGTTCTTCCACCTGTGAGCATTGATTCAGATGACCTGCTGCCTCATTCTATGGATTCAGGAAGATGCAATATCAGCAGAGGAAAGTAAACTGAACCAAATCTGAGATATTTTGACTTGAGCGATGACGATGTTCCTTTCACTGTGTATGCACAGAGTTGACAAAAAGAGAAATTCTTCAGAATGAGATGCAGTGGGCTGAATCAGTGCTCACAGACGGAAGAACACTAGGATTTTGGTGGTGATCCGAATCCAGACCCAGGATTTTTTAGAAGATTTCTTAACATTGCAGGATAAAGGTGCGTTCACACCGAACGCGACAGACGCGACCTCGGTGACCACTCCCCATGCAAAGTCAATGCACAGCTGTGATCTGGGCGACTTGGTTGCGTCTTGAGAGACATATGGCGGCGTCCTTGTCCCGGCAGACAGGTACTCTTGGGGTCCCTTTGGACGCGTGACCAGGTCGTGTTGGTCGGTCGCAAGAGTTGAACAATTTGAACTTTTCAGGCGATGTCGCATGTGTGCCGCAACAGCCAATCAGACATATGTGGGTGTGTGATAACACCCATGACAGATTATTTTCATTCCGGCTCACAGAGTGACAATCCATGTCCGTGTGGGAACATTAGTTAGTGAGTACATTAGTTCCGCCAAGACGGGATGGCAGAGAACTCCATACTCGAGGTGCAGCTGACAGACGATGCTTTTGCAGGGCCATCAGCTGCAGTGCTTTGTGGTTGGTAGGTGAGTGAAAAGGATACAGTTGGAATATTGTGAGCTAATAAGTCCTATTATATGATATGATATGATTTTATTGCTACCTTTAGGCAGTTTTTTCACATTTCTGACAATAACAGGCAAGACAATGTTGGAAATGCCTTCGCGGATGTTTGTGCTCTTGGTGCACTTCTAGTTTATTGCTTTCTTTGACCAATAAATGAAATAAACATGGCAACCAAACAAACTTACATTCATAAACTTGAGTGTAAATCTGTGAGATCAAACATTCAGTCATAAAACTCTTCTTTCTTCTGGGGTCGGCCACGGTCAGGGGTAGGGTCAAGCCCCTTTGGGTTCACAAAGACCTTAAATGCCTGGAGCCTGTGGGAGGATGATTGTGAATATGGAATACCCCATTATCATTATCCAAGCTCAGACAACGCAAGCCTGGATTACCTTTGTGGCTTTATTTGGTAAAAACAGGATCCTGCATGGAAAAACAAAATCTAAACATTCAAACAGAGAGCTGGAGAGACACGGAGAGGAAAGAATGTCAAGAGTCATGGTTATCTGAAGAATGCAGATACCATTAGATGAAAAAACAGGTCTAAATTGCTCCAGTTACGGGAATCCAACCGACAACCCCCCAGGATACGACCCGCTGCTGACCAGCTAATTTGAGAATCCCAACCACAAAGCGGAGGAAAGCGTGTGCGGACCGAGCGTGTTTGCTTGAGTGCAAGTATTTGGCAGAGAGAGGAGGATACATTTCCCCCCTCATCTTCTGTCTGGATGGTGATGGTTGATCTCTGTCTCTGTCTTTGAGTGTGAGGGAGAAAAAGGAAACAAAATGGAGAAAAATGTTCTTGGATGTGATCCGGTCTAAAAATAAGTGAACTGGTCAAAGATATCAGGGTGTTATCCAAATATGAGGGGTGGTGTCCTCGCAGACTCCATGTGTGTGCGTGGGGAAAGGTAAATCAGGAAGCCGGGCCAATTCAGACACTGAACTTACTGGAACTGAGGCCACCTAAAAAGAGAGAAAAGACACACACTCTCTCACACACACTGCGCCCAAATGAAACACGGCTGTCGAGTAATCCTGTTATCATAGGCTGCGGTCGCTCTATCTGTATCACTTACACTGTACGACAGCACACACAGAAAACACACAAAGAGAGGAGTGAAGGAGACAAAGGAGGGGAAGAGCAGACTTTGACTGTCTCAGGACAGAAGAAGAATAAGAGAGCTGGAACTACTGTATGGCAGAAGTCGCAGTGACCTCTGACCTGCAGAATCTAACTGACCCTTCGCTAAACCCCTCCCACAAATGGCTACTGTCCAATATTATGTTAGAAATCGTAACTATACACAAGAGGCCTGTTAACCCTTCAAAACCATATACCTTAGCGGTGTGCATACGGGACAAGCAAGACCGACAGTCAATATCCAAGAAGTTTGGAGGGTGGTGTTGATTTCTTCTTTGTTTTGTTGCCTTCCACAAGCCAAAGATGCAAGAATAAAGATGTTGGGTGTGGATAAAGCACAAGAACACCTACATTTGTTCTAAAGTAAGGTGCTAACTAATGTTAGCTAACTATAGCTCTGTGTGTTAGGTAAGATAACATAACCAAACAAAGACATCTCAATAGCGGGTTACTTCTGTTAAACCTTGAGCCACCTGGTAATATTTGAGCAAAAGAAATACTAGTAACAGATAGAGACAAGTTCTGACATATTGATAACTTTTAGCATTTTGTGAACGGATGCCTGAGAAATGGGCAAGCACAACTATAATGAGAGCTAACTTAACATTAACTTCAATTTAAACGATATATATCGACTTACCCTGCTGTACAAGAATGTTGTTTTTCTTGTATGTGATTGTTTTGAACGTGAAGTCTCAACAGTTGTGGTGCTAGATGCTTGCATTGAGATCTGTGCTCTTTCCCCTCTTTTGTAATGTCCTCTTCATTTGAACTCTGGCATTTGATTTGGTGAATGTATCTCTCAAAAGCATACTGGAGACCTTTCTGTCTGCTTCTTTCTGATATCTCTGAAGAATTTGTCCAGAAACATTCAGATATTTCCTTAGGAATATTACTCTCCAGTATCACTAAAAACTCCTTATTTCTCATTCTAGGAGGGAAAGCTTGACAGGCAGAGCAACAGTAATCAAGGCGAGTGGGGCTTAGCGAAGGGTCAATTGGCTCATCCTTAAATCCAGGCTTGTGTCAAACTTGGTAAAGCTTCCTTTCTGAATTATTGAAAGATTTTGGGGTTAAATAACCTTGAGCTTCAACACTTCAAAAAACAAACCCTAATTCCAATGAAGTTGGGACCCTGTCTTAAAAACAGAACACAATTATTTGCAAATAATTTTCAGCCTGTATTTAATTGAATACTCTACAAAACCAAAGCCAAATATCAACAACACCCAGAAACATTGCCGGCTTCTCTGGGTCAAGCTCATCTGAGATGGACTGAGGCAAAGTGGAAAAGTCTGCTGTGGTCTGAGTCCACATTTCAGACTGTTTTTGGACATCATGGATGTGGTGTCCTTCGGGCTAAAGAGGAAAAGGACCATCCAGACTGTTATCAGAGCAAATGTCAAAAGACAGCATCTGTGATGGTATGGGGGTGTGTTAGTGCCCATGGCATGGGTAACTTGCACATCTGTGAAGGCAACATTGATGCTGAAAGGTACATACAGGTTTTGGAGCATTATACTAGTGTGGCTGCATAGGAGAAGAGTGCAGGAACTATACTGGCCTGCCTGCAGTCCAGACCTGTCTACCATTGAAAATGTGAGACACATTATAAAGAGCCAAATACGTCAACGTGGACCCAGACTGGTGAGCAACTGAACTGTCGCACAACAGGCAAGAATGTGAGAGAATTCCACCTACAAAGCTTCAACAGTTAGTGTCCTCAGTTCACAAACACTTACTGAGTGTTGCTAAAAGGAAAGGTGATGTAACACAGTGGAAAACATGCCCCTGTCCCAGCTTTTTTGGAGCACGTTGCACACACAAAATTAAAAATTAGAAATTTTTTTCTGCTGTGAGAAAAAAAAGCTGAAATTTCTTTGCAAGAGAACATAAATAGAGATTTTTTTTTCAAAGTCTAAAGGCTTTGTTTGTTGGAGCTTTATTCGTGTGTCATTCAGACATACAGTCACCTGAAGCTCAGCTAAACCCTCACAGAAGAGGGATGGTGGGAAGAAACACTTCAAAATTAAGGGTGGGTGAAGGTAAAACGAGACAACAGCATGAGCTAGCTGTTAGCGTGTGGCGCTACCAATGAAATGAATGTAATGGAATTAAACGGCTCTGAATCCAGAACGCGGTCGACTGACTCCAGTTCAATTAACTCCCACACAGACGCTCTGTTCAGTGTCAGCCGCCTTCAGCTTCAGAAACACACAAATCCTTTCACACAATGTGTTTATGCACTTGTGTGTAGGTGTGTTTCATCTAAAGACTGGCTGGCAGGTCCAGTCGCCGGAGAGGGGACAAGGCCAAGTCTTGGGTCGCTGAAGGGACACTCACTCTGAGAACATGAAACAGACTCTGGCTGAGTCAGGATCCCTGAATTCAGGGCACATCAAGAACACTTTGGCATCACCAGAGAGAGGAGAACAGGGAGAGGGTTTGACTTTAACAAGAATTTTCTGGGTTTTTTTGTATAACAACTTGCCTGAGCTCCAAGATAAAGAGTGTGGGAACAAGAAGACGATGATAAATGGGTGAGAAATCAAAATGAATTATGGTGGGAACAGAAGAAAAGAAAAACAATATGTTACCAAAAAAGGGCAATGGAATTCCAGAAGACCAGATCATCTCCTTTAACAGACCAACAGGTCCCGCTGCTTTGACTTTGTAAGATATAGGAACAAGAAAAGGTGTCTTTATATGTATCTATGGGTAATAGTATTATTAATATCATTATTCACTGCAAAAATCAGATCTCAGCAAGGGTGTTTGTCTATTTTCAAGCCAGAAATATCTAAAACACGTATTCTAATCCACATTCACTTAGCATGTCTAGATAAATATCTCACTACATGAAATACAAGGCAAAAATAAGGCTTGAAATCATAAGAAAATATCTGCCAATGTAACAAGCAAATTTGATTTAGTGAGGGTCTTAACTTCAGGTTTAAAATCTGCTGTGGATAAATAAGAAATCATTTTAAGGCACGATTTAAGTTAATTTTTTCTTGTCTCATTGGCAGATTATTTTATTTATTACAAGCAGCTCAGGCTTTATTTTTAGTTTTTTATGTCTTCAAATAAGATGTTAATCAAGGCATATCAGGAAATTGTGCCTTAGAATAAGTCCAGTGTGGTATTTTTGACTTGAAATTGGTAAAATACTCCCACCTAGATCTGAGTTTTTGCAGTGTTTAGGTTATTAATTTCAGTGAAAATACATTCCTGGGGTCATTTTGCTGTGTTCAGTGCATCTAAAATGGAGGAAAGCATTGCGCTGGTGGAGTATGGTGCTTCCAGAAGACCCTCTAACTAACTGTTGATGCATTTTAAACGTCTGCCAGTGTAGATGCTATGCATGGGTAGCGTGTTCAACTTAAGGTAGGCTGGTACTGCTCAATGTTGTACAAACATATTATTACGTCACTCAACAAACGCCATATAAGTGTATGAAACCTAGGGTAGTAAAGGTAGGAGTCAACTCTTACTTAATTTGACTGGGTAACCAAACAACTGATGTTAACTTAGCTCTGTATGGCCTGACTTAGCTCGACTGATTCTGATTGATTGACAAGATTGACCCCAAGCAGACTCCAAAGCTCTGCAGAGACTAATTGACCAAGAAAAAGAGATCTGGACTACTGGAACTGATGGACTGGCCAAGTCAAAGTCCGGATTTGAATCCTATTGAACAACTTTGGTATTTAGTCGATTCGAAGACTGATCACACAAAAGTTTCATCTAAGGCAAGTCTATGGACTCGACTGTCAAAGTCTGAACTCTTCGGTCAGCTGGAGAACGTGTTGATGCCAGATGCCCCCACAGTGAAATGCTGGGGAGATTCAGTATGGTATGGGGGTCCATTTGTGGAATCAGCCTTGGCAAATTTAAGAACGGACTGGATCCGATTGGTTATGGGGTCATTCACCAACAAGACAATGACTCCAAGTAGACTTCAACAATGTGTTGAGACTATCTGAGCAAGGAAAAGGAAATCTAGAGGACAGAAACTGATGGACTGGCCAAGTCCTAGCCCAGATTTGACTCCTTGTGAACAAAGTTGGGATTCAGTCGTTTCAGCGGTTGATTGCACAAAAGTTTAATTTAAAGTAAGTCTGTGGGAACAGCTAGAAACTTTTTGGAACTCAGAAACCAAGCAGACTTACAAAAGTCACATGAAAACAATGGCAGAAAAAATAAAAGCTGTTATCAAGGCCAAAGGAAGACATAGAAAATGTTCAATTCTTTGTTTTTATGTGTGGAAAAGTACTGTTTAGGTGCTCCAGTTTGTTATTCGTCAAGTAAATAACATTTTAAATCAAGTTTGTGAAAGATTTCTTAAATATTTAATTTTTTTTTTGTTTCCATGTTGGGTGGTCTGATAAAATTCTGAAACAACTTCGTATATGAATTAGTTCTCGACTGATACACTACAACACAAACCAACCCAAGTCCGTCTTTGGACCCACCACAGTCCTTTTACTGATCGACCATCATAAACCTCTCAGAGTCTTTTCACTGCCAGGTGGTGGTTCTAGTCCCAGATTAAAGTGACCGAGGCGTCTTTGCCTTTAGACATTTCAGTGAGAGATAAAACCCACACATGCTGTAAGTTCAGCTTTACAATTTTCAGCCATCTGTTTATGGTTTGAAAGGAAATATCATTAACTGAACCAATAAAGTTAAACATTTGAATGTAATTATGAATAAATGTGCATCATATTGTTTTATTCGCTGTATTTTCTGTTTGTTCCTGTTCTCTTTTATTGATGTCCTCGGCTCTTCCGTCCTCCATAAATGTATAACAAACAACAATCATCTGGAAGCACTGAAAAACTTCATGCATGTATCTGCACAAGCTCTCATTTCAGCCTCATTATTTGTGTTTACTCGCTATCTTTGTGAACGGAGCTGCATGATCCTGCGATCAAAAAAAAAAAAATGAAAGAATGCACAAAACAAAGCTGTTTTTCAGAGTCGCTGAGCTGGGCTTTTTCTGTTTTTTAATGTGCTTGTTACATCGCAGTCCATGGGGTCAGCAGCGCTATAAACACTTCATAGAGCCCGATGTTGGTAAACGCACTTCTGACAAACAGCCAGGGCGGGTTTTGTATGTGTTTCTGCACTTTTTAGGGGTGTTATGTTCATGTGTGAGGAAGTTTGAGAGCAGATATGCAGTTTGTGTACGCTGATACGTGTGCGATCCTCTCATGCTCTCGGTTTGTTTGTTCCTGGTTTAAATGGGGGCACTGGGAGGTTTGCGAGATGCTTGCTGGTTTACTGGTCTCTAAACAAAGTTAATGAAGAGAAGAGTCAAAAAGAGGTCATAGAGGAGAGGTAAGAGGAGCAAAGGAGAGATGAGAAGATGAGACAGATGGAGAAGGGATTAAAGGGGAGGAAAAAAGGGAAAGGAAGGAGATCAGAATGAAGGGAAAGAAGAAGTAAAAGGACAAGAAGAAACAGAGTGAGAGGGGAAAGGGCAGGGTCAGAAAAGGAAAAGTAGAGGACGTATATAAGAACAGGAAAGGACGAAGGAGAGGAGAGGAGAAGAAGACTTCTGTAGGAAGAGAAGAAAAGAGGCAATGAGGAAAGGAAACTAGTGCAGAGGTATAGAAAATGTAGTAGAAACAAAGACAAAGGACAGATCAAGCAATAAGAAATGAGTTTGTGACAAGGGTAGGACCAAGATGGGAGAGTAACCAGCAGTTAGAGGATCCTTGTTTGCCATACTCCACCTGAGGGCTGATTGAGACGTCTCGCATCAATAATCATCTTCTGAAGGGGTCATAATTTGACACAACTGTGGTTTATGACCTCTATTTCAATGACTGTGTTCACAATTCCTTTAAAAGCATGCCAGAGTATTCCTGATCCACCTCTATAGTCACTCTCTTTGCGCTCCCCATACTTTAAGGACCCTTTATCCATGTTGGCCCAATCTGCTCTATTTGGCTGACCAGTCTTTTCTGTCGCTTAGGTACCTGGTCTTCCAAATCTGTTATATTCTTGTGAGGGGCTAGACACTGACTAGTGGCCAGAGACGCCAGTGACTACTTCCCTTGATGCATCTTTGGGTATCATTGGCAGGACCATGCGTCAAAAGCTGACCTACTCATGAGGGGAAAGTGTGGAAGGGTCAGCCAGAGCACTTTCCTGAACCTGATCCATCTCCTGTAAACTATGTGCCTTGGATGAGGTGGGTTGGACCAGGCATTGGGGTGCAGGTTTAATTTTGTTGACTAATTATTTTCGTCACAGTTTTCATCAACAACTTTTTTTCCCCTGATGAAAACTAGACAGTAACTTATAAAAAACAAGTGCACATGGACAAAAACTAAAACTACATTAACTGACATTTTCATCGACAAATAAAAACTAGACTAAAATGTTTGACAGAGACTTAATCCAATCAGACCTAATTTGGTCATGTAGAAAGTAGGGACAAGTTAGGAATATATCTAATCACAACTACTTTGGTTGTGTGGAAAGGTTGGATGAGTTAAGAGGGACATCCAATCACAACTACCTTAGCTTCATGGTGGTGGGATAAGTTGGGGAGCGATCCAATTAGAGCTACTCTTTTTATGAATTGATATATTCATGTAGAGCAGGTTCAGTGTTTGTTGTTAATTCTGGTATTGTAACTGAGATGCTCTGCCAGGTAGTATAAATAATGTTGATTGCATTTACACAAAGGTTTAATTTGTTTCTATTCATTTATACGTTCAGACTTTGCTAGCATTCAATAAAGGGTTATTAGATGTTTCATTCTATCCAAGTGTAAAACATGACTTCAGAAATTCAGGGAAACATAAAAAATGCCTTACACTTTACACTTCATATTTTAGTCGACCAAATTTACAGCAGATTTTATTGTCTAAAATGTTGTGAAATTTCATCAAGAAATACTAGACTAAAATTAAAACAATTTCAATGATTAAATTAGGACTAAGACGAAAAGGTATTTTAAGCAAAACACTAAGAAACTAAATTTAAAGTGCTGTCAAAAATTGCCAGGTTGACGTGACAAAGTGCTGAACATGAACATGCTCCCATATCTGACCTAGCTTTAGCACAGTTCAGTGCCTTGTTTTCAATTGCTCTACATTCATTCTACAGCCTACATATGAAAACAAAAGACCAGGCTCATGACTGTGAGATAGTTTTCTCAAATGATATGTCATATTAAAGTAATAGCTGAGACTGTTTAAGGTGCATTTTCTCTCAGGGTAAGAGAGAGCCCCTTGTGGATGGAATTAAAGATTGCAACAAGTCTGAAAGCGAGGTGCTAGGGTTTTTTTTAACCAGTTGCTGTGTGTTAATATCATGGGGATCTAGTTGGGCAGATTCAAGCACTCCCTTGTCAAGGACCAAATAAGGCTCTATCAGGGAAAGTGGGGAGGCTTAAAGTGGTTTTATCTGTACTGACAGAACGGTGGTAGGACGTCACACTGGTAGGCTTATTTGGGGGGCCAGGGAATCTACAGCTACTGGTGCTGGTCACAAAAGAAGAGGGGGGAGTCCTGTTGTGGTGGACTTTGTTGTCTTGTGCAACCATGAAAACTTCAACCCCATCTACAGCAACATCACTTGTTGACATGGCTGCTCTAGTACATCGCAACATATGCAGGCAAATCAATATAATGTGATTTTTCTAACATGTTTGGCTATTACCTCAACATATTTAAGACACATTTTGTAGTAGTTGCTAAAGGGTTATAAACATTTGCAACAATACCCATCTTAGGGAGTGAAAGGTGCCAACAATATGAAGCAAAACTAATTAAGTTTGATCAATAAAACCAGAGGGCTTATGGCAAACCACAAAAACATTTAATTCACAACGGACATGATCACAGTGTATCTAATGCTGGTTATTAAAACTGCTGAGACATTTGCTTCCTGACATTTCAGTTACAGGAGTGAAAGATTCATGGGTTTTCAGGCCCTGTTAAGACAAGTTAGACAACTCCTAGGCCTGCTCTCCATCCAGCAGGACCACCATGGAGTTGGCCCGACAGATCCCCAAATCATCTTGCGGTCTGAACGGGTTCAGAACTGAAGGAATCTACACTCATCACCGCAGCAGACCTGATGGAGCCCAGCAGGCCTTTGAAAAAAAATGTACCAAAGGTGTTTGATTTGGTCGGTTCGGTTTGGCACCGATCTGCAGGCAAGGTGAAGCCAAGACTCACCAAGGGCGGGAATCTGTCAGCAGTCCTCCCAGCAGCCAATAGAAGTTCATCACAGGGGGAAAAGAATGAGTGAATGTTGAGACGAAAATTAAGGCGTCACCAACACTGTTTGAAAAAAAGAAAAATCCAAGAAAGTAATAAAAAATCCGACAACATTATTTTGAACTGCTAACACTTAATAAAATATCTTTTGTCATTTGAGCTTGTCTAAGCAGAGATATACATTTTTTATCAATAAAACAACACCTGAATGGCTGAGATTTTCACCTAGAGGATGGAAAATAACTTTTTTGAGGATGAGTATTTGAAAAAGAGCCAAACGCCACCTACTATTTATTCTATATTTAATTTAATTCACCACTAAAACAAGATTTTTAATGTTCAAATGGCATTGTTTTTGCAAATATTCACCTATATAGAATTTGATGACTGCAACACATCCCAAAAAAGCTGGGACAGGTGCATGTTTACCACTGTTACATCACCTTTCCTTTTAACAACTCCCAATGAGTGATTAGGAACTGAGTACACTAATTTGTTGGAGGAATTCTCTCCCATTCTTGCTTGTTGTATGTCAACAGGTCGGCGTCTCCCTTGTCCTATTTTGCGCTTCATAATGCCCAATTATGACACTCACCTGTTTCCAATTAACCTGTTCACATGAAGAATGTTCCAAACAGGTGCTTTTTCAGCATTCCCCAACTTTCTCAGTCTTTTTTGGTCCCTGTCCCAGCTTTTTAGAAACATATTGAAAGCATCAAATTCAAAATGAGAGATTATTTGTAGCAACACAATAAGGGTGATCTGTTTGAACACTAAATATCTTGTTTTTTTAGTTTATTTATTGAGTATAGGTCCAAATGGATTTGCAGATCACTGTGTTCTGTTTTTATTTACATTTTACACAACCCCTCAACTTTAGTCAAGTCAAGTCAAACTTTATTCATAGATCACCTTCATAAGGACAGTAGTCGATTAAAGTGCTGTACAAAAAATACGTAGAAATAAATAAATAGATAGATAACAATAAAAACAACACATTGAAATAAAACAGTAAGAGTATAAAAGCTAAAGCTAAAATGCCTGTGATTTGTATGAGCTAATTTATGAAAACGCCAGGGAGAAGAAGTGGGTCTTTAAAAATCTCGATGGTCTGAGAGGCTCTAATATGGACGGGGAGACTGTTCCACAGTCTAGGGGCAGCCACTGCAAAGGCCCTGTCACCTCTTGACTTAAGTCTGGTTTTGAGGACCTCTAATAGCAGCTGGTCAGAAGACCTTAGGGTTCTAGTTGGGGAGTGGCGATGCAGGATTTCAGACAAGTAAAGAGGGGCAAGACCATTGAGGGCTTTATAAACGATTAAAAGGAGTTTAAATTCAATGCGAAAGCGGACTGGGAGCCAGTGGAGGGACGCAAGAACTGGAGTGATGTGGTCGCACTTTTTTTTTTGCCAGAGAGGAGTCGAGCAGCAGTGTTCTGGATGAGCTGAAGGCAGTTAATAGATGACTTACCCATGCCAATGTATAAGGAGTTACAGTAGTCTAGCCTGCAAGTAATAAAGGCATGGATAGTCTTTTCAAGATCAACCAGAGAGAAATAGCACTTGGTCTTTGCTAAGAGACGGAGTTGGAAAAAACCTCGTTTTCACAACGGCACTGATTTGCTTATCAAAGTTAAACTGGTTGTCAAAGAAAACACCAAGGTTCCTAACAGTGGACTGAATGTTGTAACTCCAAGGGCCCAGGACATCTGCAAAGCAGGCTGTTGCGGAGGTGTGTCCTCCTAACAGGATAATCTCCGTCTTAGATTCATTAACTTTATTGGAATTGGGGTTCATAGTGTCATTGTAGGATGTCATTGAGTTCCAAATTAACCTATTAAGTTTAATTGGGATATTTTGCTTTCTAAGATAGACTTTGGTTAAGCCAGCATGGCCGCACAACATCTGGGTACTCCTCTTCTTGGTGACTTCCTGCTCTGATAATGATAATAAAGACACTGCTGCTCCTTTGAATCTTTCATTTTATTATAAAGCCTAGGGTTGCTTTTACAGCAAACATATGCTGTTTCTCAATATGTGTACTTCAGCATACTTCTTGACTTGTGAACTCGTGATACCCGGATGTGGACCCGCCCCTTTTACCAAGTCTGCTACCGAACATAACTCGAGAGGACTTTTCGCAGCTACAATCCCACAATGCAATTCAACAGGAAATTCCAACAAGGCGGAGAAGTCTCACAATTGTAAGTAACCGTTGTTGCCGCGTAAAATTAGGAATAAGAAACTTATTTGTGAAAGAGTTGTGTTTGAAACCTGAACCTTGAATAAAACTCATCCTTGATAAATTCTAAATGGACGATGTGGGTGGTTACCGCCAAGGCAACCAGATGTGACATGTAGGAACGTGGAATGGGATGCTAGCAAAGTCCGAACTCTGGGATGAGCTTGCCAAGTCTGAACTTCCAGAGAACACAAGTTCGAACTTGTGAACTCTAAATTCAGAAACGCCTATATACCAAGCAAGCAAAATATGACTTTGTTTTCGTGGGACAGCTTCATATCAGGACATCAAGCAGATCAAATCTGCATTTTTTTCTTATCAATATTTATTCTAGGGCTCCAGATCGGTCCCTTGTCTTCTTCACCTAACCTCTTCACCAGTCCTCCTGTCCAAATCTCTTCCATCATTACCTCTGATTTTCTCCCACCATTGTCTTCGATCCAACTCCGTCTTTTCTTGTCTCTCAATTCTCTGATTCTCTTTGCTCATTCTTTTGATTTGTACTCCCATCAGGCGGGACTGCCAGCCCGAGGTGTTGAAGACATGCTGGAAGCTCTGCCTAACCTCAGCCCAGAGGCCAACCAACATGAACCAGAATCATGTCTCTAATGTGCATTTTATGTGTCTGTTTTAGTGCGCACATGTGTGTTACATCTTGCATAAGTCAATTCAGGGTTTGGATGAATGTGCTGCAGAAGGGCCATCAGCTTTGAGCCAGAGGTTTAAGTGAGACAAGGGGGGCGGGAATTATGGGAAATGAAACCAAGTTCGATGCAAAAAAAAAAAAAAAATTGCACACACAAACATGAAGCAGACAAAGGTTTCAGGAGCCAGACGTGCCTGCAGAGGTCACAAGAGACAAACTGGTGATGTGAAATAATCATTGTTTCATTATTTTTATCCTGTGACATGTAATTATCCACTCGTTCCCCTTTTCTGTCTTTGCAGATGTGCCTCGATCCCACAGTCTGAATGATATTAATTGGTAGGAGTTCAGGGCCAGTGCTTCTCCAAAGAGCCGCTTAATGCTTCAGCTATCAGTCAATGGGTTCAGCATCTGTCTGAAATAAAGATCAAAAAGCTAGGGCTGGGGAATATGAATCAAAAATCACATCACACACCTGCCACTTTATTAGATACAACCATTCCACTGCTTATTGAAGTGAAAGACTTATCATACGGTACTAAGAATGGAGAGAAGAATGGCTCAGGGATGATAAAAGGTAGCCATAACTCAAGAAACCACTCACGTGCTACGTAGAAGACTATTTCTGAATAGACTTCATGTCAAATCTTGGAGCCAATGACAGTAGCAGGAGACCACATCAGGGGCCACTCCTCTCAGCAAATATCAGAAAGATCAGCTAAGATTTAGCACAGGCTGATGGAGGATGAAGTGTGCCCTGGTCTAAGAGTTTGGATATCTGTTGTGACATTCAGATGGTAGGGTCAGAACTTGGCATTGGTAGTGTTGGTGTAATGGTGTGAGGGGTATTCTCTTGGCACACTTTGGGCCCCTTCGTACCAATTGAACAAAGTTTAAATTTAACAACCTGTCTGAGTATTTCTGCTGACCATGTCCATCCCTTTATGAAGACAGAGCACCCATCTTCTACTGGCTACCACCAGCAGGATAATGCTCCATTTCACAAAGCTCAAGTCATCCCAAACTGGTTTCTTAAATGTTGGAATAACTTCACTGTACTCAAGTGACCTACACAGTCACCAGATCTCAATTAAGTAAAGACCTTTTGGATGTAGGGGAACAGGAGATCTGCAGCAACTTTATGATGCTATCACGTCAACATGGACCTGAATCTCTGAGGAATGTTTGCCATGATGAATGAAGAATTATAGCAGCTCTGTAGGCAAACAGGGGTCATCCTGGTACTATAACGGTGTACCCAATAAAGTGGCCAGTGATTTTTATTTGTGTGACCAGGGCACTTCGGCTTCCTCCTACAGACTAAAAACATGCTCAGTAGGTTGAAAGGTGATTGCAAATTGTCCTTAGGTATGAATGTGAGCATGAATGGTTGTCTGTCTCTCTATGTGGCCCTCTGATTGGCTGTTGACTGGTTCAGGCTGTACCCGTCTCCTGCCCAACATCAGCTTGGATAGGCTCCAGGCCCCTGTGATCCCAAAAGGGATAAACAGTATAGATGATGGATGGATGGATGGAAGTTTCTACCAAACCTAAAACAATGTTGGCCACAGCTCCTGCTGGCAGTAAATCCAAATGAATTTGTTCTTGTCAACAGAGACATCTGGCGAGGCTGTGAAGCTGACCTTTTCATTCAAAAGACCAATTTGTTCATTCTTTTCGCCATCAACATTGTAACTGCTGCATCGCCAACTGATCATAGTCATTCAACATGCTTGCACTGGTTGTACATGAAAACTAGAAAACACTCGAAGAGCACAAACCTCTGCCAAGGTAGCTCACATATTGCTGTTACATGTATAAGCAATAGTTCCATGACAAAATTAGCATCATGATATGATTGCTTGACCCTGTAAACCCACACCTAGCACTTGGAACCATGTTGACATCATTATTAGTTAGACAGTTATTGAGCAAAAACGATCGTTCGCTAATGGCAGTTATCTGGATCACCACTGAAATCGAATCATTTCTAAGGCCCCATTTACACGGAAACATTTTCACCAGAAACTGAAAGGTTTTTCCTTTGCATTCCGTGTTCAGACGGAGACACGAGAACGACTGAAAACGCTGTAGCGTACATGCCAGGCCAGGAGAAGGCGATGAAGGTTTGTAGAGAAACAGCGGTGTTACAACACGGGTACGCTTTCCAGTGAAGACACACTTGTCACAAACAACAATCAGGAGTTGACGCACGAAGACATAGGAGTTTCTTGTCTGGACAACAAATCTGTCTGGATATTTTTGTCTGGATAACAATTGCTCGGTAGACGGCCGAAGCTGTTGTTGTTGCTGTTGTTCCTGGTATGCGCGCACAGCCTTCATATGAAAGAGTATTGCGCATGCGGTGACATAACTGTTTCACCCTGAAACGCTAAATCTCGTCTTCGTGGAGACGGATACATTTTCAAAACTCTCCACTCTGGACCCTGGTTTCAAAAGTTTGTGGAAACGGGAAGGTGTAGGTGGGGAGACTGTAAACAGGAGGCAAAACGCAATGAAAACTCAACGTTTTTGACCGTATTCGTTTTCGTGTGATCGGGGCCTACGTTTTGCCATGACCAAGATCTCTTGAAAATTTCAGCAAAATCTGTCCAGTAGTTTTTGTGTAATCTTGCTAACAAACAAACTAACAAACATCCGCTGGCAAAAACATAACCTCCTTGGTGGAGGTAATGATATTCAAGGGAATTTGTGTTAGCTTAGCAGCACCACTGATGATAAAATGCCTCCTGAGTTTAAAAAAAAAAAAGCAACCAAAATGACAAGTTCCCATCAAAACAACTCATTCAAATAACTTTTCTTGTAACAAATTAGCATATTTCTGTAGCTGTTCTTATTGTGGACTCTTTTTATCAAGCATTAAACTAAGCATTACTTTCTATGTAAACCATACCTCATTTGAAAGACATTGCCTCACCTTTTATTTCCCACCCTCACTACAAACACACTCCGGTTTCCTTTTACCTCCCAATACTCAGGAGTGAAACCGTATTTCAGATTCTTGCCCTGAATTCTGCCGAATGACCCTTAAATAACATATTTCATTTCTGCTGTTGAGCACAAGTATCCAGACACAGCACTGCAGCCATTAACAGATCATAAAGGCCTGTCTTTACTAATGACTCGGCTAAAGAGAGAAACAGACCCTCTGAATGCAGCTTGGCGTCGCTCCCCTCCATATATTTCTCAGTCAAAATGCTGCTGAGTGTTCCCAACAGCTCTCAGAGCTTGGTGGGCTTTCATCGCCAAGTTCTATTCTATTTATTGGAACCTTAAAGCTCTCAAATTTGTAGGTTAAAAATGAACAGACGTGGACAGTTGTTGCCAGAGAACTCAAATTTAGTACGTTGTTGAGGTGTGAGCCAATAAGAGCAGGAGATGGGTGACAGACAGTAAACAGAGAACTTTGGTTTGGAGAGGTTTAGGCGAAGAAGAGACCATGCTGGCCAGTTCGTCATTTTCTGCAGGTGTTTCCTTCAAGTGACTGAATTAAAATCATTCTTTGGCGTGGCGAATTCAAGCATTTCTGTGCTCTGTAGATGTTCTCATTGCTAAAGTAGCGGCTGCAAACATTAGCACTACCATGGAGAATATTGAAATTGGTCCCTCGTCCCTCCTGATTGCTTGAACTCCGTGACTTCTCCGCCATAATTAAGTGGAAAATCAAGATGTGTTTGTTGTTTGAGCAACGCAACGGTAACATCACAACTTGATTTCGCCACGAATGTTCTCCGAGATGTTTAGATGAGAGCAGCAGGGACCCAGTCGCAGTTTTCCGCTGCCTTTGTGTCCTTCTAGGAATGGTAGTATCTGCATCGACTATCCAAGAATCAGTACTTTCACAAGAATAATTTTGATATTGATTACTCCCCTTTAAACGTTAAGACAGACTCCCACACATTGTCTGAGTTGAAAGAAATTCATTTATTTGCAATGTTTCGGTATCAGACCATCATTGGTCTTAATTGGTTTTGCCTGATGAAGGTCTGAGACTGGAAATGTTGCTGATAAATGAATTTCTTCTAAGTTAGACCTTGTCTAGGAGTCTATATTTATGTTTAAATGGATGCACCTGTCTCTTGAATTAAATATGGAAGGTACCTCCACATATTGATCACTCCCCTAAAATATCGAGACCAAATGATCGCTCCAACAACATGTTTAAGTGTGAAGCTCTATGGAGTGATTTAGTCTTAAAACAAAACCACTTTAAGAATTGGTTGTCTTGAGTCTAGAGTACGTTTCCTTTATGTGCTTTTGGTCAATAAAAAAGTCAAATTCATGAACATTATGTGTGCATTGTTGGAGATGATTGGTATCAGTATCATATTGATTTGAAAAAAGTCTGGTATCGCCCATCACTATGTACTTCTGCTTTGTGTATGTGCACTAGGAAAAGGGTGTGTTAAATTAAAATCAGGTTCGATCCTGTGGCCTGTTTTTCTATTTTCTATTTTTTAATCCGAACCTAAATTCGAAAATACGAAAAAAGGCATCTTTTGTTTTCTTTGTTACAGATTCACTGTAACGGATTTTTGTAAACTTAACAGTATTTTACCATAATATCTTTAGTTGTCTACTGTGAACACATTTATACAGTAAATTACTGTAATTGGCAAAAGCTTGTTGGAAAACATGCTGATTTCTGTAAAATTAACAGCATTTTACTACAGAAACTACAGTTACCTACTATAAAATGTCTTTACAGTAAACTGCTGAAAATAGCAATGGATGAAGAGAAAATTTAATGTTGCCCAGAAAAACTGACCACTTGCAGGCAAGATTTCTTTGAGTAAATGTTTCATTTTTTGGTGAAACAAATGTTTGAGTAAATGTATTTTATTGGATAAAAATTAATGTATGTGGTGTTTTTTTTAAATTATATCTTGCAAATTAATTATCATTAAAACAGTTAAAGATATAGTAATTTCAAATAAAGCAAGGTCACTGTAATTTAAAATGAATTTAAAAAAAGCTGTTAAATAAAATAATACAGTAATTATATTGCAAATTGAAACAAAGTAATGATAATTTGAATAAAAATACGATGGTTAAACAGTAATAGAAAGCACAATAATAATGCTCTAAATTAAAACACAATTATGCTACTGTAAAGACATTAACAGTAACTTAATGGCATCTTGTTGCCAGTAAGTTACTGTAAAATTTACGACAACCTTTTCACAGTGTTCAGAAACAAGTAACAAAATGACCAATAACTTTTTCATTTGTTTGATTTTTGATTGTTGTTTGAAACTGGGAAAAACAAAAGATCCATGGATTACAACTTCTTATGAATCAAGGTTCTTACTTTTTCTTTATTTAAAGACATCAGAGGGCTCTTTGCATATATTCATGCTGGAAAAGCAACCATCTGGGGTCTTCATCTTGCTTCGCCAAGCACCTTAACCTGCTTTTTTTATAAAGCAGAAGAACAAAATTCACCACCAGAAGAGTTCCAGTCAAGCTTAAAACCCAAAGAGCGAGATGTCTGTTTCCCACAGTGTTTGATTAACAAGCCATGTCTGGGAAGTATAATGCAGCAAAACCACAGCAAAGAGTAATTATGAGCAAAGAAAGAGATAAATTCCAAAACCCTGTGATTACAGTAATTGCATGTCCCATTAAATCACGACAGCCTTGAGTTTTTCAGCCACTACAGCTCTTTTTATGATAAGACAAAGTAAGGGAGTCGGAGCGATGATCCCAAACACATGTTTTCCTAAGTATTTGCTCATAAAATATAAAAGTGGGTATCACGTCGTCTGACTTTTTTTTCTTGGTAAGATCCAGAGCCTCATCTTTGCCAGTATGACTGATTACGTAACGATTATCTGTCAGAACCAAAAGGTTTTTTCATATATTTGTTAATCATAAAGAGAGATAAAGAGGAGGTCGTCACCACCCCTCCTTCTTCAGTGGCACTCCTTTTTGCCTTTTGTCCCACTCTCCCTCCTCTTCAGTCTACGGTTTGCAGATTCCCTCATCCATGCCAGGCTGGGAGCTTCTGTTGCCAACCACAATAATATTTCAGGACAGGACACACACACATGCACACTGCGAGACAGGAGAGCATATAAATACTTCCACATTACTGGAATAGTTAAGGAGAGAGAAATGGATGGCTGAAGTCGGAGGACAGACGGGCTGAGGTGATCCAGAGGGCAGAGTATGGTGGGATGGAAGGAAGAATGAAAGTGGAAAACAGACCCAAGCAGGGGAGGATAACGACTTGATGCATCTATCCCTTTATAATATAATTTTACACATTAAAACAATCCAGTAATCAATGTCTTTGTATGTTGTGACTGTACAAAATAGATTAAGTTGTTCCAACGGGGGATTCTCAGTGCTCTCAAAGGAGGGCAGTTGTTTTAAATTTGCATAAGAGCGAATTGTGCCAAGTGTTGGAGTTTGCACAGAGAACACAGTGTTCTGAATACAGCGTTTGTTAGACTTTTAGATTACGTTGATAAATTTGCATCTGGTCCTGATGAGTCTTTGGAGTTCTTCGTATAACGGCATATGCTAGATTGTGTTGGTAAATCAAATATTTTAACTCTGACCTGTCAAGGATATAATTCAATTTTTAAGTGGGGAACCGAGCCAGAGGATAAATTCAGACGGAACAAATAAAAAAAACAGTGGACGGCTGAAGTGGGAGAGGAGGATAAAAATGAGAAGATGAATAAAGCAGATTATTTATTGAAGCATGTGAGGCTGAGTCTAATGGCTTTGTGGATAAATGAATAAATGACAGCATATGTACAGACGGGTGGATGAATGGAGGGATGGACAGGTAGATTGTTGGTATGTTGGTTATCAATGCAGTGCTGCCTGTGAGAATAAAGGTCATGGGCATTCAGTGTTGGTTTTCATCCTTGCTGCTTGCAAGAGAGATTTCTCCAGATTCTCTGAATTATTTGATGATATTATGGGCTGTAGATATGAAATCCCTAAATTCATTGCTCTTGTGCATTGAGAAAGATTCCTTAAACTGTTGGGCTTTTTGCACATGCAGTTGTTCACAAAGTTTAGAGCCTTGCCCCATCCTTGCTTGTGAGCCTTTCAGGGATGCTTCTTTTATACCCAATCATGACACTCACCTGTTCCAAATTAGCCTGTTCACCTGAGGAATGTTCCAAAAAGGTGTTGATTTAGCATTCTTAAACTTTCCCGGTCTTTTGTGGCACAGTTTTTTTGGAACGTGTTGCCAGCATCATATTCAAAATGAGTGAATATTTGCAAAAAAACCCACAAAAAAACAATAAAGTTTACCAGTTTGAACATCAAATATCTTGTCTTGTCATTTAATTAATGTAGGCTGTAAAGGATTTGCAAATCATTGCATTCTGTTTATATTCACGTTTTCGGCAGTGTCCCAACTTCATTGGAATTGAGGTTGGTAAATCGAGCTTTAAATGGGTTCATGATGTTAATTTCTATTGCAGAGAAACTTGGTCTCTTGGTTTTGTTAAAGGAACACAACATTTTTGTTGTTTTAGTGTCTTGCCTCACTCCAGAGTCCTTGACAAGCAGGTAGACGCCATTCTTTCGATTATGCGTCCAGTACCAAGGAAGAGATGGGCAAAACTTTCCCACTGCTAATTAGCTTAGCTCAAACACTGGGAGTCAACTGGTAGTGCTAGCCTCCCTCTGCCTACAGTCTTTAAATAAACTCTTCAGCAAATGTAAATGGCGCTTGTTGTGACTCGTTTTTTTGCCATGTTATGTTACATTAACTTCGTAAGTTAAGGAACAAACGGCTCAATTACAACTGTGAATCGGTTCTCATCATTCACCGAAAAGAGCCGTTCGAAAGACTCGACTCATTCGCGAACGTCACATCTCTCTCGAAAACCACTGCGAAAGTAGATCAACAAAAAGTCTTTGTTTAGGAGTAGAAGAAGATAATACGATGATAGTAGAAAATAGTGTAATATAAAGGGTTAATTTATCTGATGACTGTAGGCAGAGGCAGGCTAACACTTCCCATTGACTCCCAGTGTTTGAGCTAAGCTAACTAGCAGTGGGCGAGCTTTGGCTGTCTCTTCCTTGTTACTGGATGCACAGTCAAGAGAATGGTGTCTTTCTGCTTGGGAGTGAGGCAAGACACAAAAACAACAAAAATGTTGGAGTTTGCCTTTAAGATCAGGCTAACCCTAACCCTGACCTTTCTTTCTTCCATCAGAGTATTGATAAAAGACATATTCCTGAAAACGGCATGGTCTTTTCTCAAAATCCAAAAGACTTTTCAAACTCTTGTTAGTTTTTTAAACCACCCAGTTGCCAATTCGTAGCTTGCACTGGAAATGTGTGTCTCTGTTTTATTCACAGAGGAGGTCAGACAGTAGGGGAGCCTCCTAAATCAAAGTCACAGTCCAAGCTGGCTCCATTAGGCACAATCACTCTAGTATGACCCTGTGTGTGTACTAGTGCTTAAATCATTCCAGTATGATCATAACAATGTCATCAGAGACTTTGGAAAGCAGCACTTTAGGCAAACACACTGTTCCATAAGTGTTTGTGAGTCCAAAAGTCTGTCGGCGGACATACGTGCCCCTGTGCCTTTGTTTGTAACCATGTGTGAATGAATGTGCTGGTTCAGAAGCACATGTTGGCAGGTTTGAATTCATCAAAGTCTGTAAGTGTTGTGTGCATGAGAAAAAAAGGAACAAGAGCACAAGTCCAAAATTAACAACCCAACTGTCTCCAAGGTCGGAGCACAGAAAAGCAGAAGTCAGGATTATGGAAATTTCAGAGGCCGGAATTCCTCGGTTTTCATCCAAGCATCATTCACTCTTAGCGGGGTCAAGTCCATAAAAAACACACACGCACATAAACACACACAAGGCAGACAAAAGAGTAGTCAGTGTAACGTCGGTGAACCGTGTCAGTATAAATCCAATAGTCCCAACATAATACGACGACCGCCACAAAAATGTCAACAGTCTACTTAACCCCCTGGAACGGATGTGAGGGGGAACGGCCGCGAGAGTCAAAGAAAACGCAGAGATGGATGAACGGGGAGGAGGAGGGAATGGCTGCAAGGTGGGCAGAGCTGATGGAGAAATGAAACGAAAAAAAAACTCTGAGAAGAGATGTTAGAAAGATCTAGAGCTGAACGATTTCAGGAAAAGATCTAATTGCGATTTTTCTGGCAGATATTTCAATTTCAATTTGATTCACAGTTTTCTTCAATGAAGCTTCAGTGCAATATTCACTTTGTCAACAGTATGGACAACAGTAAGGAAATCAGTGATCAAAAGCACATAACACATTATTCTTTATCTAATATTGATGATAAACATGCCTGTCAAGTTTTGGATTTGAAAATAAATATTTTTCGGCGCCCACTGCGAGCTGTCCTACCACCCCAACCAAGCTCCAGAATCCCTTACATTTTAAGACAGGTGTACAAGAAATCTAAAATAACCACTTTGTTTTTCTTGGTTTGTCCCGCTGTTGGCACTAACCTTGCGACAACTGCCACCCAGGCTACTGCAGGTGACAGTTCTCACAAGGCTTTTTCTTCTTCTTTGGTTTTACGGCGGTTGGCATCCATCATTTTGGTGCATTACCACCCCATTCTCGCGAGATTAGTGACAGACAGACATGATATTATATATACGTATATTGTGTCTATGGTGACAGAGTTCAGTTTGCAGAGGCAGAGGAATTTTTTTTTATTATTATTATATTATAATATGGGAGATTTATGGGAGGCTACTAATACGGGAGGACGGCGGGAAAGGGGTAACATACGGTAGTTTCTCGGCCAAAACGGGAGACTTGACAGCTTTGATGATAAATAATCTGTTTTCATCAGTTAAGGGATACTCCAACTTCTACCCCAAAACAGAGGCTTTGTTTTGTTGACCTGCTTACCAGCACTTCCACGGTGGAGACGTGACATTCGCGAATGAGTCGACTCTTTTGAACTGCTCTTATAAGTGAACAATGGGAACCGATTCACAGTTGTGAGTAAGCTGTCATTTGCTAGCCATTCTTACATGCAAATTGCCTGCAAATTTGTGAAATAGTATGTGTAAAATAATTGACACAACAGATCCTGGGTCAGTCAGGAGCGCTGCAAAAAATTGCAGCTTTGGCGATCACACGATTGCGTTGTCTGAAATTGTGATTTCGATCTGAAAATGATAAATATTTCAGTCCTAGAAAGATCAGTGTCAGATAGGATGGAAAACCAGGTTTATACGGTCACCATTAGGTTTTGGGTCAACCCTTATTTGGGTGATGAGAAATATAAGAAGTTTGAATCATTTTTATGGCTCCATGTGGACAGTGGCCGGGGCTGGAGGGATAATTTTATTTGACTATCAGTCAGTCAGTCTGGGATGGACTCAGATCTTGATGCTCAAGTCAGGTCTTCTGCACCACTAGCAATGCTAACCCTACATCATTTGGAGGTGTTTATGTTTAATGAAGTTTAAGGGTGGGAAGTCGACAGGCGGATCAGTGAGGTGTCAGCAGTGATGCAGACCCTGCACAGTTCCGTCGTGGTGAAAAGGGAGCTGAGCCACAAAAGGCAAAACTCTTGATTTACCATTCCATCTTCGTTATACCTTCATGAGCTGTGGGTAGTGGCTGAAAGACCAAGATTACGGGTACAAGCAGCCGAAATGAGTTTCAGCCAAATGAGGTGAGGCTCGGGCATCTTTTAGGATGTCTCCCGGACACCTGGAGGGACTATGTCTCTCAGCTGGCCCGGGAATGCCTCGGGATCCCCTAGGATGAGCAGGGCAAAGTGGCCGGGGAGAGGGAAGTCTGGGCTTCTCTGCTAAGGCTGCTAAGGCTGCTAAGGCCCCCGCGACCTGATCACGAATAGGCGGAAGAAGACGGATGGATGGATGGATGGAAGTTTAAGGGTGCAAGCCTTGGGCTCCAAGGCTCAAAAACAGTGTTGATTTTGTTGACTAATCATTTTTGCCCCCGCTTTTGTCAACAACCTTTTTTCCCCTGATAAAAACTAAGACAGTAACATATAAAAAATAAGTGCACATGGACAAAAACTAAAACTAAATTAACTGACATTTTCGTCAACAAATAAAAACTAGACTAAAATGTTTGACAGAGAGTTAATCCAATCAGACCTGGTCATGTAGAAAGTAGGGACAAGTCAGGAATAAATCCAATCACAGCTACTTTGATGTGTGGAAAGGTTGGACGTGTTAAGAGGGACATCCAATCACACATGCCTTAGCTTCGAGGTGGTGGGATAAGACGTCAAGAGATCCAATCAGAGCTAGACTATCAGAGCTGTATCGCCTTGGTCATTAGTTAATGGCATACAGAAACATCAACCATCCTCGTCTGTACTTCTTTGAAAACCTTATGGCCTAAAATTCACCTCTGTAGCTCCACTCCCGCAATAACTTCTCACCCTGCTCCCCCGTCCAGCACCACCCTCTGTCCCGCTTTGTCCCATCCCATAAACCAAACCTTACCCCCCTCCCCTCCTGCCCTCCTTACACTGAACTCACCTCATTCCCTCTATCCAACCCCAAATTTCTCACCCCCACCACCACCAGCTGTAACCCTAAACTTACCTTTAAAACATGGTCACCCACCCCAACCCCCCCCACGTGCACACAGGCGCACACACACCTCAGCTCACCCCAAGCCGGCCCAGTGGCCTGACCTTGCCTCCTCTCCATTTTAACTCTCCCATAACTTCACACAGCGCTGAACTCGTTCCCCGAACACCGCCTTTCTCGCCCACGCAGATGTGCGCACTTGTACACTCGGACGCACTTAAACGAAGACGCATAAATGTTTCCGATCTTGTCTTCTTGTGTTCCTTCAGTGCTCTTCGCGGAAAGGTGAGTGTGTGTGTGAGTACATCGATCCGTCCACATAAAAATGTCTCATAGAGGAGCTGTTACACAACATGCAACCCAGGAATAGGCCTTAAATCAGTCATCCCTTTCAGTGTGGAAGGAAATCCACCGAAAGCTCCAAAAACCACAAAAGTGCAACGGACTCAGACTTTGTTTTTGGCACTACGGAGAAGTTGTTTGCAAATGTGTGGAAAACCTTTCATACTTTTTTGGATAGTTTACTTGGACATCCTTTGACCGTCGTGCTACGATGGATTACCAGTGAAGGTAGAGCTATCTTTTTACAAACACAGTTTCAATGAAGGTGGGACACTGTGTGAAAAGTAAATAAAACAAAACACAATGATCTGTGAATCCCCTTTCCCCTAAATTAATTAAATACACTACAAATCAAAGATATTAAAGGTTCAAACTGATAAACTTCTTTATTTTTTTTCACTGATTTTGAGTAAGAAGCCTGCAACATGTCCATGAGTTTTTTGCTGTCATATATTTTTATTTTCAGTCCTTTGTCTACATTAACATTATTATAGATGTTAATGTAAATATTTGATTATTACTCTTTTATGATTATTATTGATTATACTTCTATAAAAACTATCACTACAATCATACAGACATGAGTATCCTCCTGAAAACGAGATGCTGCATCTCAAGTGACTAACCTCTGATAAATTTATAGTCAGCAGAGACAAATATGATGAAGACAGGTATATGATTGGCCCATGGATCTTTAGTTTTTACTTCAGTCCACTTGTCTCTGCCCACCTCCCCTCCTTCGCCCACACACCCAATACAGCATAGTGTGGATGGCTGTTCATTATGAGACTGGGATCCACGTTCAAGATTTCCTACTGCTGAACAGGTGTTTTCTTGCCGCCATGATGGATTCATGTTGGGTTTTGGATGTATGTATGTGTATATATGTATACATGTTAGCCCTGTGCTCAAAATATCGATACAGCAAGATATCGTCTTTGGGGAGAGTCTACGTGTATCGATTTGGCTTATACAGAATTGATACAGCCTCAGTGTTTTGACAATTGTTGTCAATACTCATTGGGTAATGTTAACAATGGCCCAGCTCAGAGTGGAAGCCAAGCTACACGATGAAGCACATACTCCAAATTTGAACTTAGGTCCACCATCTTTGAAGACCTAAATTTAAGTTTCTTAAGTTGAAGAATCATTTAAAACTCATCCTTGTTCTTTTTCTTCTTGTAATAAAAAACAAAACTTGTCGGGAATTCAATTAAAAGCGTAGTCAATGTTCACAATTTACGTGTATTGGGATACATATCATATCGTGGCCTCAGCGTCGGGATACGTATCGTATCGTATCGTGGGGTTGCTGGAAATACCCAGCCCTAATATGTGTATTTTATATATGTATCTATGTATCTTAAATTGAAGAGTTTGTCTTCAGCCGGCTCTATTGTAAAGTGTGAGATGAAACTAGTTATTTATGGCGCTACAAATAAAGATTGATTCACTGATTGAACATGTTCCAAAAAAGCTGGGACAATGGCAACAAAAGACTAAAAATGTTGTTGAGGGCTCAAAAAAAACTGTTCGGAACAGAGTAATTGGAAACAGGTGAGTGTCATGATTGGGTATGAAAGAAGCATCCCTGAAAGGCTTTGACATGCACAAGCAAAGATGAGGCGTGAGCAAATAGTCCAGCAGTTAAAAAAATGTTTCTCAACATCTCATTGCTAAGAATTTAGGGATTTCCTCATCCTCGGTTCATAATACCATCAAAAGATTCAGAGAATCAAGAGAAATCTCTGCATGTCAGTGACAAAGCCAAAAACCAACATTGTCAGTGAACAAGCTTGTTGCTACATCTACAAGATTTTTTTTCTCCCTTTTTTGTCTCTTTATCTTTGTTTTGCAAAATCTGGGTGACCCGGGCTGTCACAAACGGATGCACTGAAATTCCCTTGTGATTTTAGGCAAAATGAATTTCATCCTCTTCGTAATTCCTAAAACAATACATAAATAAATACATATAAACTAACATGGATAAATCCTGAAATGTAATGAAACACTGCACGTTATGTAAGCTTATCGTTCTAATCGCCCGAGGGGAAAAGGTGACCTTAAGTGCACGGGTCACTTTACTCTCTATAGGAACTTCCCACTGCACATTTGGTACAAACTTTGGGGATCAAATGAGGTTATTTGTTGATTAACAACATGCCCAATTTGCACTGCCCTGCTTTGTTGATGACGATTCTGCAGCCGAAATTAACTCATAAACTTAAAAATGTTACTAGTAAAACTCAAAGCTATCCATACGGTTCTATGATCTGCACTAGAGTACATGTGAGCTTTCAGAGCTGATGATCTTTCCAACGAAGTGATCCAGAGCTCATCTGGTCCTGCCATACTTGTTCAGTGGCCTTTGGTCTCTTTGTCTGCTTCCTTAACACTGGTCTCCCTCCTCCACTCTTGTCCTATCACCCTCCCTTCTCCCTTTCTATTCTCAGAAATGAGAGTATCAAAAAACCTGATGCATTTTTTGGCCCTTGGAGGCACATCGGCTCACTTTCATTGTGACGCCTCCCCCTCCCCCTCTCTCTCTTTTCTTCTGTGGTCACTGGAAGGTCAAACATCCCCGAAACATCCGCTGAGTTTCTCTCCCAATTCACAACCATCCGCTCTCCAATATATTCTCACATTCTCTGCAGTTATCACATTCTCAGATGTTAGGCAAGAGGGCATGAGGTCTTATGGATTCGGAGAATACCAAAGTGTCGTGTACACGCACACACCGCTGCGTCTGGCCAACCCTTGTTCTCTGGTTGACCCTTGCCTCTCTCCTCGGCGCTCTCACCCTGTAACTTAATGCTTATTTTCACAATGCACGCACACACAGGTAGAAAAATCTCCTCTTACCCACCAAAATAGATTTCCAAACAGGCTGTCTCACCTTAAACTGCTCCCTCTCTCTCTTTTATCTCTCACACACATGCGGCCCGGTGTGTGCTGACCCAGGAGTAACTCAGTGAAGTCAGCCAATAAAACACAGAGGAATCGTCGGCACGTAACTTGACATTCTAGTGGTTTGTTTGGATAACCTCTTGCTGCGCGGAACCAACACAGGCACACACGTACACACGCTCGCACTACAAGCACGGTATTTTACATTTACGACTCTCTGGATCCTGCAGGACCCCACCGCCTCGCTCGGCCCCCAGCGTTGCCCTCTGGTCCACCCCGCCACACACACATATTTAGTCTACCAACCCTCTGTTTTCCCAGCAATTATCTCCAAACTAAACAGTTAGCCAAAAGAGGTAACTACAGACCAGAGTTATTGTGAAAGCAGACCCTTTTTTAAGCCACGTTAGCAGCTACACTCCAGGACGGGCGGCCTCGGTCAAATTATGAAATATATCAGCAACTCTCTGACTTATTGTCATGAAATCTGGAGCGGAAATTCACCGTCTCCTGAAGGTGTTTTTATTGTTTCGATAATAACAAAGAGTCTTTTCTGACATGTCCAGCATTGCAGTCTAGGGCGTCGCAGCAGGAAGTGCTGTTGTCTGAAAACAAGACGGTTGCTGCTTCAACTCGCTGAGTTAGCATGCTCACCCCAGGTCTTTCTCAGGGTACTTTGGTTTCCTCCCACAGACCAAAAACATGCTTGTTAGGTTAAATGGTGACTCTAAATTGGTATGTACCAACCCAAATTCCAATGAAGTTGGGATGTTGTGTAAAACATAACTAAAAATAACTCAAAATTAACTGATTTACAAATAGTTTTCGACCTATATTCAATCAATCAATCAACCAATCAAAATGGATTTATATAGCACAGTTCATACAAATTAAATTGCAGCTCAAAGTGCTTTACATCAAGACAAAAAAAAAAGGTTGAAAAAAGAAATATGCATATACATGCGCACATACACATTTAAGTACATGCATACATACATATACATAAATAATGATAATCGTTTTCTTACAACCACCCAGCAAATAAACACATAGCAGAGGTCCATCTACTAAGACATATTCCACTGTAATTGTAATGATAGTCGTTAGGATGTCAAGAGGATGTAGAGCCTAATGCACACCAGAGAAGCTAAAGTAAAAGAAATGATTAAAATTAAGATGACTAATAACATTTTAAAAAGAAAAGATGCAAAGCAATAAAACCAAGAAACATCAGATGGAAATAAATAAAATGCTGAAAAAAAATGTAAAACAAATAAATGAATAACATGTTAAAATATAAAAATAAAATCTAAAATTATAAAGTGTAAATAGACAAAAACTATATTAAGATATAAAAGCAAATACTAAAAATGAAAAAAAAAAAAAAAAAAAAAGCAGACAATAAAATATTAAACTTAAATGTAAGAATAATGTTAGGTAAAAAGTGCTACTTAGAGATAAATAAATAATTGCCATCGTCATTAAAACAACATATAATATACAGTTGAATACTTAATGTTCAGACTGATAATCTGAATTTAATGAATGCAGCACGTTCCAACAAAGCTGGGACACTAGCAAAAAAAAGACTGTGAAAGTTGATAAAAGCTAAAACAACACCTGATTGGACGATTCCGCAGGTGAACGGGTTAATTGGAAACAGGTGAGTGTCATGATTGGTTTAAGAAGAGCATCACCTAAAGGCTCAGATAGTAAGGATGGAGCGAGGTTCACCACGCTGTGCACAACTACACAATCAAATAGTCCAACAGTTTAAGAACATCTCTGTGCTGAAATGTATTGATTCTCTTTTCATCTGTTTTACTTCGACTATTTAAAGTTACTCTTTATTTATCTACTGCATCGCACTTTACTGACTGAATGCACTTCATGGAGCTTTTTCTGATTCTTTAGCCTTTGGCATTTTGTGGTTTAAGTGCCTTCCTTTTCACTTGTGCTCAGGATGTTCCTGATTTCCTAACACCTGTATGTTTTATGTTTGGTCATGTACTGGTGTGCTGATGCCTGCTGCAAAACAAATTTCCCACGGGATTATGATAAAGTTGAAGTTGAAGTTGAAACTGCAAGGAATTTAGGGATTTGATCATTTACCGTCCATAATATCGTCAAAAGATTCAGAGAATCCAGAGAAATCTCTGCAAGAAAGCAGCAAAGCTGAAAACCAACATTGAATGCCTGTGACCTTTGATCACTCAGGCAGCACGACATTAAAAACCAGCATCATTCTGTAAAGGATATCACCACGAGGGCTCAGGAACACCTCAGAAAACCATTGTCAGTGAACACAGTTCATCTCTACATCTACAAGGTCAAGGTCAAACTCTACCATGCAAAGACAAAGCCAAATATCAACAACACCCAGAAAATCGCCAGTTCTCTGGGCCCGAGCTCATCTGAGAGGCAAAGTGGAAAAGTCTGCTGTGGTCTGAGTCCACATTTCAGACTGTTTTTGGACATCATGGACATCAAAATCGTGGTAAAGTTCAATAGCAAGCATCTGTGATGGTATGGGAGTTTGTTCGTGCCCATGGCATGGGTTTCCTGCACATATGCTGCCATCCAAGCAACAACAACTCTGCTGAAAAACTGAGGTCGTACATGAAGCAAGAATGTGAAAGAATTTCACCTACAAAGCTGCAACAGTTAGTGGCCTCAGTTCACAAACACTTACTGAGCGTTGTCAAAAGGAAAGGTGATGAAACAGTGATAAACATGACCCTGTCCCATTAAAGTTGATCAGTTTGATCATTAAATATTTTTTTTTTGTGTGTATTGAATAGCATATAGGTGAAAAAGTATTTACAAATCATGTTATTCTGTTTGTATTTGATGTCCCAGCTTCATTGGAATCAGGGGGTTGTATAAATTCATTACAGTGTATTTTATAAACTTTTTGTGACCTTTACTTCGGTCATTTATAGTTTGAATTGGCACAGTGCATGTTTGACCTTAGTTGGACTGCCTAAGGACGTATTTTCTTAAACTTCAAATGAAGTTCCAGATTTTTCGGAGACTTGTTCCAAAACTTTCTGCAACACAAATATGTTTTCATGCCAGACTCGATTCTTAAAGTTATGTTTTCAGCTTTAATGTCTCGCTTTTATCTGGTTTCTTCTTACAATTTAAAGTTCTCTTGTTTGATGGCAATAACTCGCGGTTTCCATACAAATATTTACACGCCCTGTTTCCCTAAATGTTCCCTCTTAATCAACACGGGCACACACATCTGATACGTTCAGCAGCTCAGGTTTGGAGAACTTTACAGGCCAGATTCTTACTTTATAGTGATGTACATGTGTGCATGCTATTTAGTTTCCCCATGTTACCCTGCCTGTGAGTGAACTCTTGTTCCCCCTGCTGTGTGTTCCAGGTCTGTATTTATGGGTCTCTGGGCTCCCACTGAAAACCAAATCTTCTTTAACTTTTACCTCAGTGTGACCCTTAAACAGTGTGTGCCTATATGAGTGTTTAAACGTGTGTGCCAGCGGTGTCATCATCACCTCACCTCGACCTCCGTGTGTGAAGCACAATCGTTTTCACCTCTTTACCTCAAAAACTCCAGAGTTTTCTGTAAAGTAAGGACAGCAGATCAGGATTACTTTGGTCTGTCACCTAATCCTGACCTTGACCCTTCGACCAGATCTTTCTTCAAGAATATAAAACATCATAACGATAGTGTTTTTCACTTTCTCCTTCAAAGGGTCGTGCTGAGGTTTTGAGTGATCCTGCACATTTGTCATTTTATCCCTTCATTTATGACAACATACCCTACAAAATCCTCACACCTCGTACATCATTCTCTGCAGGAATACTCCAAATGTTGTCACTTTTATGGTCCCAGAGTTTTACAGCTCCAGATAGGATGTGATAATTGTGTAAATCTGATACTCTGTGGTTAGTAAATCAACCCTAAAGATTGTTGCAGAGGCCTTTCACCCAGCTTTGCTCCCTGTTTTTAGATAGTAGTGTAAATATGTTATGTGATTTACAGTGTAAATGAATCGTTATGTTCACAATAAACAGTAAAATGATCAGTCAAACCTCGAAATCAGTGGTGGCTCTTAAAAAAGTGATGGCAGATCGACTTAAACCCTCCAAGAGTGCCTTAAGGTATGAAAGCCTGGAAGGCTGTCAGAATTCTAACAGAAGTAAAGCACAGGTCATTGTGTTTGGCCCTCCAGACCTAAGCTTACTGCAACCCCTTTTCTCCAACCCGTGTCCCAAAGGCCAGGCTGAAAACCTGAGGTGGTCTGGCTGTTTGTTTAAGCAACCCCTAAGTTATGGAGCAAGTCATCTCTGAACAAGCTGAATGCCAGTGTGTTTGTACCATATTGGTTGAATATGTCCATTTTTAGACTGCCTTGGTGTAGACCACCTGCTGCTGTGGACTTACAGAGCTTCAATAACTACAATTACCAATATTTTCCCATCCCTTTAGCCCCATTCCATTATCATTACAGTTCCTGATATTAAGAAGATCAACAAAATTAAATACATGGTAGTTCCAGTGTTAATTTTGACAGCACTTTTTAATTTAGTTTTAGTCTTTTGCCTAAAACAGCTTTTAGTTTTAGTCATAACTTAGTCATCTCAATTGTTTTTAGTCTAGTTTTAGTCGATGAAATTTTGCAACATTCTACGAAATCTACTGTAAATTTAGTCGACTAACATATGAAGAGAAAAGGGTATCTAATAACCCTTTATTGAATGCTAGTAAAGTCTGAATGTATAAATTACAAATTTCCCTTCAGTGTGAAATGCAGTCACCTTTATTTAGGCTACCTGTCAGAGCATCTCAGTTAAAATACCAGAATTGACAACAAACAGTGAACCTGCTCTACATGAACATATCAATTCATAAAGAGAGTAGCTCTGATTGGATCGCTCCCCAACTTATCCTACCACCACCAAGCTAAGGCAGCTGTGATTGGATGTCCCTCTTAACTCATCCAACCTTTCCACACAACCAAAGTAGCTGTGATTGGATATATTCCTAACTTGTCTCTACTTCCTGCATGATGAAATCGGGTCTTGGATTAAGTCTCTGTCAAACATTTTCTTTGAGTTTTTATTTGTTGATGAAAATGTCAGTTAATTTAGTTTTAGTTTTCGTCCTTGTGCTCTTTTTTTTTTTTTTTTTTTTAGTTACTGTCTAGTTACTGTCAAAGGTTGTTGATGAAAAACTGATGAAAATAGTCAAGAAAATTGAAAAGGTAGCCTAAATTCAACGAAGTTTACAGCTTATGTAGCTGTTGTTGTTGTTTACAGTTTATGTAGCCTAAATTCAATAAAGGGTTATTAGATGTTTCATTTTATCCAAGTGTAAACTGGAATTCAGAAACTCATGGAAACATAAAAATGCCTTACCCTTTACACTTCATATTTTAATCAACTTAATTTACAGTAGATTTTGTTGACTGAAATGTTGTGAAATTTCATCAACTAAAACTAGATTAAAATCAAAACAATTCAGATGACTAAATTATGACTAAAACTAAAAGATATTTTAGGCAAAAGACTGAAACTAAATTAAAAAGTGCTGTCAAATTAACACTAGGATGAACCATCCTCAGCTATCTGGTGGCCACACAGAACGTCTTCATGGCCATAGGGCGTCAGGTCTTGGCTAACAGTGAAGCTGGTTCCTGTCCTTGTACATGCAGACGATTGCAGTTTCCATATAGTCCAGCACATATGATGCAGATGCCGTGATATCATCGGAGACAATATGGTTACTATCACAAAGTAAAGCTCTAACATGATAATTCCAACAGTTTGGCCGAAGATACTCAAAGTGCTTCCATCTGTGAGGACAGAAGCATATACAGTTTCAGGAATAGAGAGCTTTACCTTCCCTCACAGTGAAACATATCCTACTCAACCTTGACTGAGGCTCCTCCAGTGCTGTGGTTTATGTTACTGTCTCCACCTCAGTCCTCAGCTTTAGGTCAGTACCGGACAGTCCGACCACAGAGATTTCACAGATATCCTATTGTGTCGACCTCCACCTTCAAAGCTGCATGTGTGTGTTTCATTGTCTTTGAAGACGCACCGTGTATGTTAATGCGGCCGGGTGCCCCTACGCCCTTTTAAACATAGATTTGCCAATATGTGCGTAACGTCACCAACACATCCCTAATAAACTCCGACCATGGATGCTCCACAGATTGGCCTGTCGTGTCATTTTCTTTGCCTCGTGGTAGAAAGCAGACTAGCTTTCAGGCACAAAGAGCACATTAAAAAACTCTGGCAGAACTTGTATCTCAGGAATGTGGAGGGCTCTACTGTATCTGACAGACAGTTTTGTGAAAGGGCTGTGCCTTAAAGCCGTAAACAAACAAACAAACAATCGCAAGAACTAATGGCAATGACAAAAAATGTTGTGTGGTCCAAAAAGTCGAATAAATATTACAAAAGCACAGCAAATAGAAAAGTACAAGACATTTTTAGCGGTGTTAAGAGAGAAAATAACTCAAACACAAACATATTGCAATTTTGTTTTCACTGACCACCATTCATCTACCTTATTACAATCCTAAATTCCAATGTGCAAAACAATAAATATTAAAACAAGACAATGATTTGCAAATCCTTCTTCCATCTATATTCAATCGAATCCTCAACAAAAAGAAGATATTTCACGTTCAAACTGATAGATTTATTTATTTATTTATTCAAATATTCACTCATTTTGAATTTGATGCCTGAAACATGTTCCAAAAAAGCCGGGACAGGGCCATATTTACCACTGTTACATCTCTTTTCCTTTTGACAACACTCAATAAGTTCTTGAGAATTGAGGACACTGTAGTTGAAGCTTTGTTACGGGGGGATTCTTTCACATTCTTGCTTGACATATGACTTCAGTGATCAACAGTGCAGTGGTCTCTGTTGTCATATTTTGCACCACACAATGGGAGACGGGTCAAGACTGAAGGCAGGGCAGTCTGGTACCTGCACTTTTTCCCTACAAAGCCATGCTGTTGGCATTTTCTTGCTGAAAAAAACCCTGAAGCCTAGGTACCTTTCAACATTAATGGTGCCTTCACAGATGTGCAAGTTACCCATGCCATGGGCACTAACAGTCCGGATGGTCCTTTTCCTCTTTAGCCCGGAGGACACCACATCCATGATGTCCAAAAACAGTCTGAAATGTGGACTCAGACCACAGCAGACTTTTCCACTTTGCCTCAGTCCATCTCAGATGAGCTCAGGTCCAGAGAAGCCGGCGGTTTTTCTGGGTGTTGTTGATATTTGTCTTTACATGGTAGAGTTGACTGACAGTAGTTTTCTGTAGTGCTCCTGAGTCCACATGGTGATATCTTTTACAGAATGATGCTGGTTAATAATGCAGTGTTGCCTGAGGGATCCAAGGTCACAGGCATACAATGTTGATTTTCAGCCTTGCTGCTTGCTTGCAGAGATTTCTCTTGATTCTCTGAATCTTTTCATTATATTATGGACTGTAGATGAGGAAATCTGTAAAATCCTTGTAACTGTATTGTGATAAACATTGTTCTGAAGCTGTTTGACTTTTGCTCCTGCTCCAGCTTTTTGCAGGCTCAAATTCAACATGAAAGACTATTTAAACAAAACAATTAAGTCCTTTGGTTGTGTGTGAAAATCTGTAATACTAAGACTAGCTTTGTTAGCAACATGACCATGCCATATTCCAAGTCTCTTAAACATCTGTCCTCATTCTGATGCTTGACAGGTTGTCTTGACCATGTCTACATGCCTAAATGCAACAAGTTGCTGCCATGTGATTGGCTGCTTCACTATTTGCATGGAGGAGTAGTTGAATGGGTGTACCTAGTTTATTTGTGGTTTAGTTTCATACATTGTGACGGCACCCTTGATTTCAACCTAACATTGTATTTGGGAAGCTAAACACAGTTTTTTCCTTTGGACTACAATAAAGGTCAAATTTGCTGAAATATTAGGCACACAAGGAATGGGGACAGTCTGTACTACATTTCAACATGTTTTTGTAATGATTCGGTTGCATTTTAAAAGGCCATAAAGCCAATTTTGAACCAGTCATACCTGGTTTTGATTATGAAATGGCTGAATGACGGCCTTCGGGGCTGATCAAGAGCTTCACACATCATAATTATTTAGAATAGAATTGTTTTTGGAGAAAAACAGAGTCAAATCTTGCAGCTACCACAAATCACCACGGCATCCAATTGACATAAAAAAGCCCCGCTCTGAACGTTCTCTCACCTCCCAGAAATGATTGTTATTGTTCCCCAACTGGCAAAAATCAGCGCTTATGTATTCTGAGAAGTTATTTGAGAAATTTCGCCCACCTGTGTTTCTTTAAGTAGTGATGTCTTGGCAGAGCGAGGCGGCCTTTGAACGCCGGCCATCGTCTGAACACGGATACAGAGGCTGGCAGCTGGAGGGGTGTGTGCATGTTATCAGCAGAGCTGTTTTACAAGCACATGGACACGGTAAACACCGGCGGGATTCTGTGTGCTGGTGTATTTGTGAGTGGTCAACAACACCATAAAGCGATCAGAGGAATGCGCTCTCAGTCTTTAATGAGGTTCATCAAAACAACGAGCCGTCAAAGAGCGAGCCGCTTCACACGCAAGGCCGAGAAGTGATGGAGCGATGAGACTGAAGCTTTGTATAGAAATAAAAGGTCGATAGATGGAGCAATTAGAGGCAGAGATTTATCTGTGTCCATATAATAGATGAAACAGAACATGTCTCAAACCATTATCATTATTACCTTCACGGATGTTTCTGAAAATAAATTGATGTCATGGTTGATTTGATACCAAATAATCACATGCATGCACTTACACTTATATATATAATAATACTCCAGAATGTGTTTTCTGACATGTTATGTGATGTCAGAGAAAAAAAAAAATACAAATCACTTCATAGCATTGTTAATTTTGACAGAACTTTTTAATTTAGTTTTAGTTATAGTCTATTGCCTAAAATATCTTTCAGTTTTGGTCATAATTTAGCCATTTAATTGTTTAATTTTAGTCTACTTTTAGTTGATGAAATTTCACAACATTTCAACATTATATCACTAAAATATGAGGTGTAAAGTTTGAGGCATTTTTTTATGTTTCCTTGAATTTCTGAGGTCATGTTTTATACTTGGATAAAATGAAACATCTCAGTTACAATACCAGAACTGACAACAAACAGTGAACCTGCTCTACATGAATATATCAATTCATAAAGAGAGGAGCTCTGAATGGATCGCTCCACAACTTATCCTACCACCACCATGAAGCTAAGGCGGTTGTGATTGGATGTCCCTCTTAACTCATCCAACCTTTCCACACAATCAAAGTAGCTGTGATTGGATATATTCCTGACTTGTCCCTACTTTCTACATGACCAAATTAGGTCTGATTGGATTAAGTCTCTGTCAAACATTTTCGTCTAGTTTTTATTTGTTGATGAAAATGACAGTTAATTTAGTTTTAGTTTTTGTCCATGTGCACTTGTTTTTATTAGTTACTGTCTAGTTTTCATCAGGGGAAAAAAGGTTGTTGACGAAAACTATGACGAAAATATTTTAGTCAACAAAATTAACATTGCTTCATAGACCAACTGACTCCTGATCAATGGATTTTTGTTTTGACTTTCTGATGGGTTACTTTGGCAAATTGCTCAATTGCCTTCACATCAACTGATGGATCGATCAACTGACTGATGAACTTAATGTTGGGGTTATTGATGGATGAGCTGAGTAATGGACTGATAAATTAGGAATGTACTCAATTAGTACAGCTTATTATGTCAACACGCACATATGAAGAACATTAGTAAAGAAGGAATTTTGTTCTATACATAATAAGGAGATGATAAGGCAATAAATAGTAGATTTTTAGATAAATAGATGACAGTTGATAGTTGATGACATCACATCAGGAAGACGGAAAAGAAGAGGGTAGACAGAGAACCGATAAAAGAGAAAAAATAAAGAAATACAAAGAATAAAATAGATTTAAAAAATAAAATGAAAATAATAATAAAAAAGGGAGTCTATTAAAACATGAAAAGATGGTTAAAACAGGACTAAAACAATGGCAAACCAATGAGGAGAGTAAGAACAGCAGAGTTTAAAAATTCTAATAATTAACATAGATGATAAACTAGAAAGCACTCGGAGAGTGCAGACCTCCACCAAGCGCCACAGTTCCCCCTTATTTGTCATTTGCACATAAATATTAGTCCCACATTTATTTTGACTACATCATTAGATTCCTTGACCATGAAAACATACCATTGACAACTGAATTCATAATGATATCAATATTAGTTCAGCAGTTATCCACGAAAATCGAATTTTCCTTAATGGCGGTTTTCTTCTGGATCTAGCTCCACAGCTTTTGAAGATACAACAAATCCGTTGGCACCTTCCAAATTCCACAATGCCTTGGCGATGTAATGGTGTTTGTTGCGTGTTTATAGCTTCATTTGTTCTCTTCCTATGATGAAAATTCCAAAGGTCCCCTATTTTTTCATATTCTGGATCATAGTATCCGGAATTATTCCTTTATCCGAATCAGTCTTTGATATACTGTAGAGCATGTTAGAAACTTGTCCTGTATTTTTTTCCCCAAGTGCCCTGACCATTATTTGTGGAGTTATATGCAGAAATGTGGAAAATGGCCCTATCTCCCAATGTTAAAGAATCCTTTAAAAAATTCCTGGCTCCAGACGGAGATCCGGATCGCTTCCAAAATCTAATCATTTGTTCCTTATCCCAATCCGGACATTCCCTGAAAATTTCATCAATATCCGTCCATAACTTTTTGAGTAATGTTGCTAACTAACTAACAGACAGACAGACAAACAAACCCTCCCAAAGACATAACCTCCTTGGCGGAGGTAACAAGTATGTAAGCAATAAAAAAAAGCATCATAATGAAATAACCATAACGAAAAAAAGAATTCCTTACCTGTAGTGTGACTGCATCTTCAGCTGCAGTGAAGTCAGAGCTTAAAAATAAAAAAAGAAAACACATACATGATAAAAATATAACCTGAAGGGAGAAAAGGAACAGATGTTGATGGAAAGGAAAAGATTGTCTCATCAAAATGTAGTCATTTAAGACAGCTTTTTTACTTTAATAAAGCAATAAAGATGCATAGAGGCATACTCAGACAATTGTTTGATTAGTTTTAATTATCTACAGAAAAGGAACAGCTGTCAGAGGTTTTATAGACTTAGAGTGTACTTTTCAATGAGGGATTGATCACAGAAATGTCAGACAGACCTAGACTCTAAAGTGAAGACCATTAAGAAAAAGATATTTTCCATTAAGCAAAAGAAGCAAGGCTGTAAAAATACAAAAACAGGTTGCAGACAGAAAAAGTGAGACAGCAAGAAGAAAAACTACAAGGTTAATGGTGAGTGTGGTCGATAGGACGGGTTATGCACACAGAGAAAACAGCAGGATTTACAGGAATATAGGAGGAAAAAATAGGATTTAGCAGGAGAGATTTAGTGATTGGGGTAAAACTGATGTTTTCTTTCCAAATCTGAAAAGTTTCTTCTTGGTGATTCCCTGTAATGATGATAAATCTTACACTCCGCAGTAAATGTGTGTGCAGTCTATATAAATCCACGGCGTGTTTTCTTTCGCTCTGCTCGAGTGGAATATTTTTCTAATGAGTGTTTTATTCCTCCGACCATCACATGAACACACCGTCAGAGACAAGCATATGGAAATGAAATCAAACAGGAGACAGAGGGCTCAGCGGGGCCAAGACACACACATACAAAAAGATCTTATACACAAACCAAGGTCGGTCCCTCTTTGATCGACTGTTGATTTGGACTCAGCAGCTGAACTTGTTTGTACATAAAAAGCTCATTTATGAATGATGAGTAAAAAAACCGTTGCAGATTAAACTCAGAACAGCAGGTTCTCTCCCTCTTTGTCTTGATACCACAAAAGTTGAAAACAACTAGAAATGAACAACATGCTCTCACCCACAACTCATCAAAGACAGCAGCTTGGTCTGTGGCCCGACACCCAAAATAGGATGCTTTAAATGAAGCCCTGCACCCAGTCTTCTGAGAGCGTGTAGTTTATGTGTGCCACCCAAGTGGTAGCATCATATAGATAACATGAAATCTGAGTTATGGTGGTTAGACGGTGAAGTATAACAAAAACTGAAATAGAAAAGATCTCAGTTGTTGTTGTTATAAAACATTAAACCCTTTAACACCTGTTGTATCATATTTAATACGGTCTTTTACGATACCTCTACCTAATCAATATGATCAAGAAATTACTAAAAAAAATCTGAATACAATCAGATGAATGACAAAAATGTCCTCAAATGGATTATCTGTTGCCAAAAACACCTAATGTATCAAATGAGATACAAAAAACATATATGTTAAATTTTATGGAAATTTTGATCTTTTAGGATTTCAGTAGAAAGTGAAATAAACATTTAATCTCTAAAAAATTAGACTTCTCTGGCTAAATTTGTGTTTTCAGGCATTAAAGGGTTAAGTGCTGTTAAAGGGATAGCACAGGCTTTTTTGAAGTTCATTAACCTAGCAAACAAGATGGATCATTCAATATATTTCACTAGTCCATCTGGTAAAGAGTCCATAGAAAGTGTTTGGGGATGGCAGAACCTTTCAGAAGCATATCCCGCAGGTGATTGGACGATCAATCAAATTCCTTACAGGCCAATCAGAAAATGTAGTAGGCGGGCAAAACATGTTGGATGTGGAGCGAAAATATCCTTACAATAGAGAAAAATGTAGTGTTATTTGTTTTTTATTTGATAAAAGAAATGTGGTCCATATCTGATAAAACTGCTACTGAAGCTGTTAGCATCTATGCTAATCTCTGTACAAGCAGTCACTTCCTGCTGTTGTCTCACAAATGTACATCTATATACAATAATTCCATGATAAAGTTACCGTCATAATATGATTCCTTGACCCTGACAACCCACATCTAGCACTCAGAATCATGTTGATATCATTATTAGTTAGACAGTTATTGAGCAAAAGCGATCGTTCACCAATGGCAGTTATCTGCATCACCACCAAAATCTTATCATTTTTAAGTTGGGACATTACCAACATCTCCTGAGAATTTCAGCAAAATCCATCCCGTAGTTTTTGCGTAATCTTGCCAACAAACAGACAAAGAAACAAAAATACAGCGGCAAAAACATAACCTCCTTTGCGGAGGTAATAAAACTGGTTAGTGTCATGTATAGAAGCATCCCTGAAAGCCTCAGTCATACTTGTTTCTTTGGTCAGAGTATCACCATAATAAAGCTGTAAAGGATCAACATAAAACTTACATTAAAGCCTGATGATATCTGTTTGGTTACAAAAATCAAGGTTAGACAGAGTGTTTAGCGATAACGAGTTATGAAACAAAAACCTCTTTTCACTGTGACAAAAAGCTGCAAAGGGGCAGGCAGCTCTATCGCCTCTGTTTCCTCCTTTGTTTTATGTGTTAGGGCCTCTGCTGTTTCACGCAGGCATGCATTGCATCTGATCATTTTTAAGTTGGGCCATTACCAACATCTCCTGAAAATTTCAGCAAAATCCGTCCAGTAGTTTTTGCGTAATCTTGCTAACAAACAAACAAACATACGCTGGCAAAAACCTTGGCAGAGGTAATAAAAATGCGAGGACGATTCTGGCACAGTTAAGTATTTAAGCAGAATGTACGACCTCTGACCTCTTACAGTGATGTTCCTTGTATGTACGGTAAAACCACACATGCCTCTGCTTGTGTGAAAGAGAATAACCTGTGAGCATCGGCACCAAAAGCCAAAACATCCAGGTCTTATAACAGCTACAGGAAGACTTCAGCGGGTCTGATACCCGGGGACTCTCTCTATCTCCTGGCTCAGCCTCTGTGTGCGTACGGGTGTGTATCTTCATGTGTTTGTGTTTGCAGTCAGCAGATAGTATCTCTGATCTTTTATCGCTGTGGTTTTATTGTTACCGGCTGCAGATTCACCTGCCAGACAACAAGCTCATTCAGCCCCCGCGACCCTTTGGCCTTCGCTTCACCCAGACAGCTTCGGGTGAGCTCCAAAGAAAAACAGGAGAAAATGATGGAAAGTTAGATTGAATATGAACGCCGGAGTGCACTGCTTTTAGCTCAGGCTCCAAAGAGGAATTTATGGAGGGTTGAATTTTTGTACTCTAGCATATTTTTTGGCAAATGACACCAACATTAGTCCTGTCACTGTCCAAAGCTGCTTTTAGCTTCAAAGGCATGAATGACAAAAGTGAATCAAGAATGAAACTGCGGTGGCTTTGAGATGAAGGCTGTAGGACACAAAATTTTCCAAAACATTCTTCAGAGGCCTTTCTGGCGCCTGGAAAAAATAGGTTACATAAAATTTTATTTCAGAGTAGCAAAAATATGACTGGAAATCTGAGCCTAAATGGCCGTCGACATGGAGATGCATTCAGGCATATACGCACAAGTTCTTAACTGTAGAGGTGTTTTGTCCACACGGATACATCATTTTTTGAAAACAGGTCCAAGAGTGAGTAAACCTGAAAACGCTGGCCCAGTGCCGGCCCTACCCGATGCAGTGAGATGTTATATGGCTCCCCCCTCCATCGTCGATTCATGTAACTTACAAAAGAAATCAAATAGCATTGTTTTTACTATTGTCTTTAATTTATAGGACTAGACAGCACTAAGAGAGCGCAAACCTCCGCCAAGGCAGCTCACATATTGCTGTTACATCTATAAGCAATAGTTCCATGATAAAGTTAGCATCAGAATATGATTCCCTGACCCTGAAAACCCACACCTAGCACTCAGAATCATGTTGATATCATTATTAGCTAGACAGTTATTGAGCAAAAACAATCGTTTGCTAATGGCGGTTATCTGGATCACCACCAAAATCTAATCATTTTTAAGTTGGGCCATTACCAACATCTCCTGAAATTTTCAGCAAAATCTCAATCAATCAATCAAACTTTATTTATAAAGCACTTTTCCTACATGAAAATGTAGCACAAAGTGCTGTACATTAAAATAAACAAGAATATCTGAGTAAGGGAATACAGAATAAAATAGAAAAACCCCACCCAGCCTACATTTAACACAGACAGCCACTCACACACAAACACATGCACCCAAGCACACACACACACACGCAAGGACTCTAAGCCAGGACTCTTCAAAAAGCCACAGAGGATTGAGGAAACGCCATCTTGAATTGAAAATGAGGAAACACAGGAGCTAAGACTAAACTGACTAAATATAAAACCATGATAAGACAGAACAAAGGTAATAAAATGCTAAAAGTTGATTAAGATAAAACTGTTTTAAAACCAAACAATAAATAAAAAAAAGTGGTAAAAATGTGGTAAAACATAAAATATTAACTCTGAAACTAAAATGGGGTAAAACCCATATGATGCAGATTAAATGAGTAAAACTAAATTCAGCTAAAAGCCAGATTGAAAAGGTAGGTCTTGAGTTTGCCTTTAAAAATATGAACAGTAGGTGCTGCTCTCAGGTCCTCAGGTAGACTGTTCCACAGACGGGGGCCGTAATGTTGAAACGATGCTTCACCGTCTGTTTTTGATTGAATTTTGGGAACTGTTAAAAGACCACTACCTGAAGACCTGAGGGCTCTACTGGGCTCATATCGTAAAAGCAAATCTGTCCAGTAGTTTTTGCGTAGTCTTGCTAGCAAACAAACAAACATATGCCAGCAACAACATAACCTCCTTGGTGGAGGTAATAACATGTCACCCAATTTACATGCTCAACAAATTACAAATAAATACAAATAAATCAGACTTATTTTGTATTATCATTTGTAGTAATATTAATTGGGCATTGCTCTACATTTGAATCAATGTGAACTTTCCCATTTTAAGACTTAATAGTCATAACTAGTTTTAAATATAACTATATTGAAAGTGAATTTTTCCCGATTTTGTGGCACCCCCTGACGTCGAGTATACTTCATGTCCTTTTTCTAGTTTTGGTGTATGTCTGCTGCAGTGTTACAGCACCACCTACAGCCTGGCATTTATACTACAGCTTTTCAGCGTTTTTGCGATGGACACATTTCTTGAAACACTGCTGTCTTTACAGAGAAGGTTTTCAATATGAAAATGTTTTCATTTCCATGTGGACAGGGCCTTAATTGGGACATTGGAGTCTTAAAAAATACATTGTTAACTTTGGAGAACTTTTTTTGGAGAGCTTTCTTGCTAAAAGTTACGTGGGCAAATTGGTCCTGCTGTGACCGAATATGATGCTGAGGTTGGCAAAGCAAAACTGCTGGAGTTTGAAGACGGACAGATTGATAGATACTTGATCCTGATGGAAATTCTAGCATCCAGTAGCAGCTCTAGTGCACTCAACATGACAACAAACACAAGACACATCGAATTCAAATCAAACACTTGAGCTCCAAGAAACTATTAACGTGACATACCTTATGGACCGATGATTATGTTTCACTTGTCCATCTAAGCAGCAGACAATAGAAAGTGTTTGGGAATGGGCAGAACCTTTAAAAAGCATATCTAGCAGGTGATTGGTTGATCGTTCTGCCAGTCACATTCAATCAAATAATGTAGTAGGCTGGTGCTACTGCCGTGGTGCAAAGTACAAAACATGAACCACTTAGTAGAACAAACTATCGTCAAAAGTGGAGTGACAACATCACTTATATCAGGCAATGCTTTAACTGTTATTTGTTCTTCATTTAATAAAGAAATTGGGTCTAGTTCTGATAAAACAGCTACTGAAGCTGTTAGCATCTATGCTAATCTCTGTACGAGCAGTCACTTCCTGCTGTTGTCTCGCTCATAGCTCCACCTCTTCCTGCTCTGAAGGATTCTGATTGAGCCGTGCAGCTTTTGGCTGAACAAAGTCATAAATCAGAGCTTGGCGAGATGGACCTGATTAGACATAATCAGGCGGATCCAGCTGCACTGCAGGGTTCATCATGCATTCAACCCTTACATGCACTATCCTTAAAAGTTGTTCCTCGTTGTAAAGGTGACTAATCCGGGTATCCATCGATATAAGATACAATACCAAGTGGTGTGAATAAAGGGGAGAAATAATCGACTGGAATAATGTTTCCAAACTTTTTTCTAGAGTTTACTTTCTATTTTTGTCTTTTGCTTGTTCATGTCAACACTACATATCGTGTATACGCCCTGCAAATGAGACTAATTTGTCATTTAAAAAAAGACTATTTAGTGATCAAGCATAACTGGAAATGCCACAGCTGTAAAACAAACTCATTGTATAACAAACCCAAATGGAAAATCAAACCACAACCTAAACCTTTATGTGGTTTTTTTCAACTAATCACATGTTTATTTGCTTCTTTGCAACTTTCTTCACTTTTGAACTTCATAGGTCCAGCCTTTTGTTGTTTCTTGATGAGCGATTCTCAAGATGTAGAACAAAACCACATTAAGTTTCATGTAAAAGGACACCAGTTAAGGTTACCCCCACATCAGAGAACAAGCACAAACACAGCCCCGGAATAAATCTCCAACACTGACGAAGTTTTCTCACATTAACAAAACAACTTTCCACAACAGGCTGGTAGACCAAATAAAACGATGTTTATTGTGTATCAAACATTGTTCCCACTTCTATCAGCCGGGGAAATCTGCAACAAACGGGGCAGATTGAATCAGAGAGGAGCTCAAAGCTGAAATGCTGACGGGCGTTTTGTCTTCTGTGGATGTGCAGTGACAGCATAAAACTGCTGAATGAGCCCGCAAAGATGAGGAAAGGTCAGAGACATGAGTTTGTTTTTGTGTCTTGGTGGAATGAAAGATTGTGATAAATCAAATCTTGTTCCTTGTTGGAATGAAAGAGCCCTCATGATGGATCAAATCAGGTTTGTACTTCAGTGACGGAGTGAGAACATGAGTCAGGTCTGTGTCAAAGTCTGAGACATAAATGAGGATATGACAAATAAATGTGTTGCATAATGAGCTGCTTAGTAAGTAAACATATTTTGTGTAACTGTGCTTATCTTCTTTGTTTGTTTGTAACACTCACTTAATTTCAAGTGCAAACCTAAACCTTGCAAGTTTATGAGCTTTCCAACAACACCTTCCTGTAGATGATTCACAATAAAATAATAATTAAGAAATAAATGGTGTATGCCCACCTAAACAGGAGGGGGCTCATATTTTGAAAAGGATGCAGATCATGTCAAGTTTGTATTACACAAACTTAAATAAATAAATTACACTTGTGAAACAGATGTAATTAGAGGGTCTCAGTCATATTTGAGTAAAAAATCCTATTCTTTAAAGGTCATAGGATATTTTTTAAATATATTTTGTTTGTAAGGACCCCTTGCAATTACTCCACGGACCACTAGGGGCAGAAACACTGCCTTACAAGATTAGTTAAAGTAAAAGAATGTAGCTTTTCTACCTTATTATTGCACAGTGTTTTTTTGGTTTGGTTGGTTTGTTGGAGCATTGGGACTTGGCCAGATTGGAGCCTGGGCCACAATTAAATTTTGATAGGCTACCTTAAAGTAGGTGCTAATCCAGCTATTTGCCAAGTCATAAGTGGAATTTACTGTATTTGAAAACCATTGTGGGCTGTGAGCGTGGATTGTAGAAAGAACGGACAAAGCCATGTGACATCAGTTGTTTGATTATCAAAGGAGCCTTCATAACGTTGTTACAATGGACGCTGCCATATTGTGCATGGCAAATGATGCTTTTCCGTTTGTGGTATCTGCTCAACTCGGCTCCATAGTTAGAGTACTGCCTGTTCTGTTTTCCAATACAGTATGGACCGTATTAGCACCTCTTTAAGGTAGGCGGGGCTGTCAATGCATGCCTGCGTGAAACAACAGAGGCCATAACACATAAAACAAAGAAGAAAACAGAGGTGATAGAGCTGCCCGCCCCTTTGCAGCTTTATGCCACAATGAGAAGATAATTTATGTTTCATAACTCTGTTATCACTAAACAAGCTGTCTAACCTTGATTTTTGTAACCAAACAGACATAGTCAGGCTTTTACCGAAGTTTTATGTTGATCTTCTACAGCTTTATTATGGTGAAAACAGTAACAGCTACATTAGGAATATAATTAATTCCTGCAATAAGGATTTCTTTTTGGTGGAAACATAACTTTTGCCCCTTTTTACAGTCAAATTTACATTTGTGTTAAGAGTGGGAGAAAATAGTTTATAACATATGAATTGAGTTTACATCGGTAGTAGAGTGTGCCTCAGATCCCTCCTGGGTCCGGGAGCAACTCCACTTTTGGAACAAGCCCGAAAAAACAAAAACAAAAAACGCAACAGCCAATATTTACAAGCAACTTTTCAAGAAAAGAAGCCCAAAGTTGCTTATAAACTGTGCTTCCAAGTATGTTTCTATTGGAACTTGAACATAAAACCAAGGAGGAAACAGAGGCAATAGAGCTGCCCGCCCCTTTGCAGCTTTTTGTTACAGCGAGAAGATGATTTTTGTTTTAAAGATACATGCAGCAAATAACTGTTTAAGCAGAGGAGAGTCATGTCGTACGGCCTCCCAGAGCTGACAACAGACGGGGCATTTCATTTTAGGTCTGATCAGGTTTTGGAGCACATGCCCTATTCATCATTCCTGACAACTCGTCTGCACCACCGGCAATGCTAATCCAACTTCATTCAAAGGTGTTTACGGGCGATAAGGTTAAAGAGTGCAAGGGTGCAAATCCTGCACCCTGTGGCTCCGGGTGCAAAGGATGGTAACCCCTTTCAGCAGCAGTGCCCCGTGAGGACAGCTTGCATCCCTCCAGCTACAAAACCAACTGCTAAATATGTTTCTATTAGGACTCGAACCAGATTGAACACTAATGGACTGAGCTTCAATTCTGCCCTTTAATTTCCAAGTCAGTATTCCTGATTCATGGCGATACTCTGACCAGAGTCACAAGAATGACTGAACCTTTCAAGGATGCACACCAGTTTTATTACCTCCGCAAAGGAGGTTATTTTTTTGCTAGCGTATGTCTGTTTGTTAGCAAGATTACACAAAGACTCCTGGACAGATTTTGCTGAAATTTTCAGGAGATGTTGGTAATGGTCCAGTTTAGAAATGATTAGATTTTGGTGGTGATCCAGAAAACCACCATTAGCGAACAATCGTTTTTGCCCAATAACTGTCTAACTAATGATGATACCAACATGATTCTGATTGCTAGGTGTGGGTTTTTAGGGTCATGAATCATATTGTGATGGTAACTTTATCATGGAACTATTGCTTATATATGTAACAGCAATATGTGAGCTACCTGGGTGGAGGTTTCCGTTTTCATAACATGTTGCAGGCAGCAGTGATTTTGTTTTTTAAAACTATAAAGTTCATCAGTTTGAACACTAAATATCTTGTTTTTGTAGTTTGTTCAGTTTAGTATAGAAAAAAAAAGGAATTATAAATCATTGTATTCTGTTTTTATTTACACAACGTCCCAACTTCATTGAACAACATGAAGCATCCACTCACTCTCAGGACTGCAAGCTTAGATGGCATCTCTGATCTCTGGGCTGGATTTCATCTTCATTTGAAAGCAGCAGAGCTCTCCATGCCCTGTTGTTTGCTTCGAATTGTGTCTGGATATGTTATTTGAGGATATCATAACCTAAGGTCACAATATTCAGAACAAAAAAAAAAAGAAAATTGTTGACGAAACTGCATTCAAAGCCACAAAAATGCTTTGTTTCCCTCGGGATACATGTCAGGTCAGACTCTTTCCATTCTTCGCAGAGATCCAGTCTCTGCAGCAACCTCAGATAAGATGTCCACCATTGTTAAGGGCAATCTAGACAATCTGACCTTGTGCGGCTGGAGTTCATGAACTGGAGATGTAATCATGGAGAGCGTGGCTTCCCGTCCCTGCTGGTTCAGATAGCACTGATTCACCTTGTTGCCCAATAACATTTCCAGGCTCCTTCGCTGGTCCGTGAGCCGAGGAGAACGGCTGAACTTTTCTGGAGTTGGATCCAAACTGTCAGAAGAGTTAGGCCTCGCCAAACTCAATCTGTTTTATACCTCTTTTATTTTTCTGTCTGTTTTATATTAATCCCATATACAGCCCATATTTTCATACAGCCTGCACATATATCACTGTCTTCCTTCATCTACGGTCTGACACCTCCGAGTATCGCAGCCTCCAGGTGAACTCTGCACTGGCCCGGGAATGACTCGAGCGCTCTCCACATGTAAGCGTACGACTGTGCAGCAGAAGGTGTGTATCCACTTTAAGTCTTGTTTGTTTGCGAGGGGAGTGTGTGAATTTGTGCGAGCGTAAGAGGGAGAGTCAAGTGTCAAGTTTAGCCTCCGATCGACCCAACCTGGGAATGATCCGGTCTCTGCGGGGAAGCCAGATCCGTTCCTCTATACGTCCGTGGCGAGTGTGTGTGCGCGGAGGTGTGTGTAACCCAGAGATGACTCACAAACCATCTGGAGGCCAGATGCAGGTTAGAGCTCTCCTCGCTCCTCGCTCCCTCCCTCCTCGTTCTGTTAGTTCCCTTAGTTAACCCGTGATCTGTGACCCTCGCTGCCGTGGCGAGTGTGTGTGCGAGGGAGTGTGTGTTCGGGCTTCCCTGGTTGAGTAAACGGCGAGGTCGGGACCTTTCTCAGAAGTCGTGAACTCTTCCTCTGTGACCTCCAGAGTTCAAGTTCACCAATTGACCCCCTTCCCGCTCGAATGGCCTCCATCTTGCTCGCCAACCTACTTCCTCTCCTCCCACCACTTCTCGCCACCTTGTACAGTGTTGAACTCTGGGAAAATAGACCCTAAAATATGTTACGGGCTGGTGTCTGAGTCGGGACAACTGTAAAAGTCCTGTTTAGGATAACTGGAGGATAAGCCTGGTGAGCCCTGACGGACTTTCTTCATCTTTTTAATCTCTAATTTAAGGCTGATTTCTGTATGATTTTAGATTTGTTTATTTTGTGGTTACAGGAATTATGATGTTGATTGCAGTTGAATTTTTCCAAATCTTGTTTGCAGAGGTCGGTGAAATCCTGTAGTTACACAGATGTGATAACAAGAGCATCAGAGGCATTGTGATCAGAGCCAACTCAACCCTTACAAAAACTGCCCCATACGGTGTCCAGAAAGTAGACATGTCAGAACAAAAGGCCAAAAGTGGTCATAATTCAATATTGATTTCCCATGAAAATGAATTATTTTGTTTGACAAACTTCAGTCTTGGCCCTGGCCAACAAACTATTTATTTGAATGAGTATTTGTGTTTTTGGATGAGTGACCAAAAAATTGACATGTCTGGAAAGAAAACAAAATTTGTCATGAATGAATCAGATTTCCTATAAAAGTGAATTATTTTAGTTGACAAACTTCAGTCTTGGCCCTGGCCAACAAACTATTTATTCAAATTTCTATTTGTGTTTTTGGATGAGTGTAAATAAAATGGACATGTCTGGGGGAAAAAAATCCAAAATTTGTCAAAAATTAATATTGATTTCCCACAAAAGTGAATTATTTTGGTTGACGGCCCAGACCAAAATTATGTATTTAATTCACTATTTGTGTTTTTGGATGAGTGTCCAAAAAATGGACATGTCAGGAAAAAAAATGACAAAATCTGTCAAAAATTCATTTGATCTGTTAAAAAAGGATTCATTTCAGCTAACAAACTTCAGTCCTGGCAATAATTTAAAAAACTTTATTTATTTCACATTTTTTACCCCTTCAGTGCCAATTTAAATAGATATTATTGAAAAAGCATCAGTAATATATATGTTATTTCCATGAATGTGGGGTCAGGTTTTTACAAAACTTAAGGTCAAGAGTTGCCATCAGTCCTAGTCATGACAAATAAACTGTTTTCCCCCATTGTTTTAATTAAAATTTTGCACTTTTAACCCCTTCGGTGTCAATTTAAATACACAATATCCAATAAAAGATGTTTTAGATGGACGAAAGAAAAGATGTATTTATTTTCTGTCTGGATTTTAAGGCCTGGGACATCTAACCGATTGACAGTAACATTGATTTAAATGCCCAGTGGCCCAGTGTCCAAAAAGTAGACACATCAGAGTAACAAGCATACATTCTTTTACAAAGTATCATCAATTTTTTGTCTGTATTTTGAAAGAATTACATGTTTTGTTAACCTACTTACAAGCACTTCCACGGTGGTTTGTGCATTTGCACCCTGCGGACTAGTTTTGTATGTATTTCATTTGAAAATTACACAAAGTGCTAATCTTAGTCTAAAAGTGGGTAAAGTAACATAACACTATAAAAAACAAGTCATAACAAGCACACAGGGCCGTTTAAAGATGCTGAAGAGTTTATCTGATGACTGTAGGCAGAGGCAGGCTAACACTACCCATTGACTCCCAGTGTTTTAGCTAAGCTAATTAGCGGTGGGCAAGCTCTGCCCGTCTCTCACACACAGTCGAAAGAATGGAGTCTATCTGCTTGTCATGGACTCAGGACTCAGGCAAGACACGAAATGAAAAAAAAGTTGGTGTATCCCTTTAAACTAATGAAAACATCACAATAATATCAAGTCTAGCCTCTAACATTGGACAGACTTGACAGTTTCTTTTTGTAAAATTTCCCAGCTCCAGTCACTCAAATTAAAGCTGACTGGGACTCTTTATGTTCTCTTTTTTAATAAATTCTACAACAGTGCATCCAATAGGTTCACTGGAGCAGGGTTCATCGATAATTTGAGATAATTGAATAAATCTCTCTGACTGCTCTTTGGAGACGCGTTGTGGAAACATAATGAGGATAATGTCTTAAGTGCAGCCACAGAGTTTTCCGCAGCTCGAGAACAAAGAAGATCTCTGACAGTGGTTACACTCAGGCCGCTCCGGGTCATTCTTTGTAGTTGAAGCATGTGTTTATTTGCTGTCAAATATTTCTTCAACAACACCAACCCAAGGCCTTACCCGTAAATCATCTCAATAATGATGTTTGTGTGCGTACATGTGTGTAACCCCAAGAGTAACAGAGGGAAACATCAGGAGTAGAAATCCGTCTATTGTTCAGCCAAACGCTCTGATTTTACCCCGAGAGATGCTCACTTTGTGCATGGGCTGGCGAGAGCGTACGCACTTAGCTTTGAACATCAGTTTCTGGACGGTTGTGTCGAGAGAACGTGCCGATTATTAATAAGATCAGACGTGAGGCGGCTGCTCTGAGTATAAGGAGTTTATGAGGGACCTCGAGGGCCAATAAAGCCTGAACGGTTCAGGGGATGATCTAATCACACATAAACTCTCCAGCCACTCAGGAGATTAACCCGTTCGCATGCTTGAAGGCACGATCAGTCAATTACATGGCAGCAACTTCATGCACTAAGCCATGTAGATTTGGTCAAGATGATGTGCTGTTGTCAAACTGAGCATGACAATGGAGAAGGAAGGTGATTTAGACTTGGACTGTGACATGGTTGCTGGTTGGAGTATTTCAGACTCTCCTGCTCTACTGGAACAACTTGGGTTTACAAAAAATGGTCTAGAGAAAGAGAAAATATCCAATGAGCAGCAGTTCTCTGGACCAAAATGCCTCAGTGCAACAATTCACACAGTCTTGCTGAATTTGGGCAATAGAAAATTGGAAAACGTTGAGTCTGGATTTTTGCTGACCATAGTAGAGTCTAAATTTGGCTGAATCAACATGAAAGCACGTGGTGCCCTCTGTTGGGTCGTGGAATCTGAAGTGTATATTAGATACAGCAGTGGGAATGCCTCCTTTGGTTGGACCTTCTGTATGTAGAGTTGGACATACTTCTGGTTGCCCAACTTTATAGATTATCACAAAGAAAAAAAATCAAGGTTTTATAATTTTTGTTCTCCAGAAACCTCCTTATCAGCAATGATCAAGACTTCTTTAAGAATCCCACAGGCTTTTGGTCAAGAGAACCAGCGCAATGCTAATTTACAAGTTAGCCTACAACAATACATCATCCCTAAGTTAAATTTTGAGTCAGAGTTGATTTTTTTGCAAAGAATTGAGGACTGAATTATTTTCTTAATTTCCTTCCTTCATACTTATCAAGACTTATGGCCCTTTTCCACCAGCATGCCTTAGCCCTACTCGACTCTACTCGGCTCTACCCAGTTTGCGTTGCGTTTCCACCGGCACGGTACCTCTTAAAACTAACCAGTTTTTAGTACCTACTCTGCTCTGGTTCTAAGCAAGCTGAGTCGATACTAGAAGGTAGTGATGGTGAGATGAAGCCTCATGAAGCATTGAACCACTTGAGCCAATTGGTTCGAGAAAGGGTTCATCTCTTGAAGCTTCATGTGCACACGAAACCACCTACTGGCCAGGTGTATAATCACAGGCTGCTTTATTTTAACCACATAATGTGTGATGCATTGTCTGTTAAGGCTCTTGGGAATTAAAAATTAAAAAAAAAAAAAAAAAAAAAAAAAAAGTCTATGACCGAGTAATTTCTCTATATAATTTATCACATATGTGTGTAATAAAATATTTTTTGAATGTACTGTGTGTTTTCGTAAAATGATAGTAGCCCAGGATATGATGTGGCAGGTTGTGTCATGTTTTTCCTGTCACTTCAGGAAAGTGTCAAGGGCTTAAGCAGGCAGAGGACAGTGAAAGTGCTTGTGGAACTAGGAAGAGGGCACTTTAATACGCTTGTGTAACTTGGACACACACAAAACACCTCACCTTTGAATAGAAATAAGAAACAGTGAAAAATACATTTCTTGATATGCAAACCTAATGTGTCCGAAATATTGTTCGATTTCACTTGCCTTATTAGGAGCAATCAAATCAAAATGTTCCCACACAGGGGAAATGCTCCTTTTCCTACCTGGCTCCATCCTCTTACCTATCCTCTCCTCACTCTCCTAAATCTTCAATCTATCTCTCTAACTCTCTCTCTAAACTCTCCAAACTATCTCAAAACTATATAACGCTATCCAAACTCTCGTATCCAAACCATCCAAACTCTCAGCGGACTGTAACTCTCTTTCAAAAACTCACATTCTGAATGGAGCCTGAGGGGTTCATATCGCTGTCAAACCTCAAGGCAAAATCTGAACCACTTTCCGAAGCAGTCACGTGGTACAGCTGGGCAGCGAGGCTTCGGACTTGGCTCCTCCCCTAAATGAAGCAAGCCTCGATACGCGCTTTGAAGAAACGCCCACTCCATTACTCGGCACACGCTTCGAAGCCTCGGCACACCTCATAACATCACTACTAGAAGGTGACGTCGACCGACTGCCAGCTACTGATTGGTCAGAGAATGTCGTCACAGATGAGTCATGAGCGCGACAAGCTAGCTAACATGCTAGCGGTAGCTACCATTAGCTTACCCTCATACGTCTTTTCTTTGCAGCTCAATTGCTCTCATCCTCGGTATTTCTTCTCGCCGCCTGCAGCCTTCTTCTGCTTTCCTCTTTCATTCGGTTTGTGACAAAAAGCCACAAATCGAGCAGCAAGTATACTGTTGCCTCCAAGTCCTCCATTGTTTTGATTGTTGTGTCGCGCTCAAAATGACATGAACGCAGTGTCACCCAGCTGCTTTACAGAGACTCCGCCCCCGCTGGCCAGGGAACCGGGCTGGTGGGAAAGCAGCACAATGCAGTAGAGTAGAGCCGGGTAGAGTCGGGGAAAGCTGAGCCGAGTAGAGTAGGGCTGAGACGTGCTCATGGAAAAGGGCCATTATTCTTACTATCATTCCCCAAAGTTTGTCTTGACGTGGGTAAAAGAAGTTTCAGGTCTGCTGCTCCTGCAGACTGGAATCTACTGCATGAAAAATTGGGTCTGAAAAGCTGGTCTCATTAATCTTTTAAAAGGCAGATTACAGTGTTCTAGTAGGGTCCTGTCTAATCTGTGTTATTTTTTTTCAAATTCTGCTTTAGTTTTTACCATATTCCTATTAATTTCAGTTTAAATTTTTTGAGAATATGGTTATTAGTATTTTACGCAAATTTAACCCCAAGACAAGGTATAAAGTAATGAAATAAAATCACCAACTCTTCAGGTGGTCCTCACTTGTACCTTTATGGGTCCAGTCAACAGTATATTGACTATGTTTGATCGCTTGACACATGATAATCGTTGGGAAACTGCTCTGCCCTGTTCTTTGGAGTTAGATGGGAGTTTCGTAGCTTCTTTGCAAACTTAGCCGGTGTCTCAGGCTGCTGCTTCAACACGTTTGCATTGTTAATCAGGGGAGGAGGAGGGGGAGGGAAAGTGAAGCGTGCATTATCCCCTGCCTTTGTGACTCCCTCGGAGCATTTTCCCAAGAGATACGTTCCTTTTTATTCCAAAAAAAAAGCATTTACATAAAATGTCGACCATTTCCGTGATTTTCCGTGGGTATATTGAATTCCACTTTTAATGTTCAATTCCGTGATTCCATCCGCGATTCCATGGTTGCAGATTTTACAGGGCCCTATGTTAGTAGAAGATGCTTCAGGTTGCAGATGCTTTGACTCATTTGTTCCAGAAAAGAGATAAACATTTGTCAGAGTTGATATTGTAACAAAATTATAAAGAATTCACAAAAGCTGTGTTTAGATATGTCGTTCACAATGATGAAAGAATAAGGGGCCAAACAACTTCCAAAACCTAGTCACATAATCCTAAGGTCAGAGTGTACATTTGTGTAAAGCTTAAAGAAAATCCCTAAAAATTCTTCAGATATCTTGTCCTTAAACAGCAGATGAAAAATGGATCGAATGCCCATGACCTTGACCTCCAAAATGAAATCATTTTATACCATTAAAATCTGCAGTTGTGCAAAGTTTGTAGAAATACCCTAAAAGCTTCATAAAATATCACACTTTCAAGAATGGTCAGACAGCTGGTTCACCGGTACCCCCCTATTATACCTACCAGTATGATGTCACACTATCGTTTTGTCAGCGGTTCAAGCTCATTGGCTCAGGAAAGCAGGCTGGGTGCAGGGCATAGACTGGACAAAGAATGAGAGACATATATTACGGACAGTGAACATGCTTGGATGTGCTGAAAACAAATATATGAGCCAGAGTTTGTGACCTCATAATATGACCTCTTTTAAGCATCTGTCAGATGTTATTTTTATGAAAGGGAAGCAAAGGACTTGCTGACTCTAACCCTTGACTTTGTCCTCCAAAACTGAAATCATTCATTCACAGAGAAAGCAGCCATTTGTACAAATCATTCTTCAGTAACACAAGATTTGAACATACATGCAGATGGACTAACAGACAACCCAAATGCGTAAAGCTCCTGGTTTTGGCTGTTGGCAGCACAGATGCATAAAAGTTTAATGCAGAAGAAAAAGAAATAGGACAAAGATTTTTAAAGAGCCAAAAACTGAACATCTACACTGTCTGAAAAACCCTTTCCTTTGATAATCTTAACCCACAAAAACTTTCCGACTTCACTCTCATCATCCATCCCTAAGTGCTCCGCGGGGTGCTTTTATTTTGAAAGAGGATCAGAGTGGAAGCGCAGCAGCTGGATCACATTCATCAATATGCATGAGCTTTGGTTTTCCTTTGCTATGTGCACATAAACAAACAAAAGCAGAGCTGGAACAAACCACAATGTGTCCACAAACTGCAGCCAGAATCTGATTCAGTGTGTTACAGTAACCTGCTGTGAGGGGGATGTTTGAGACTCTGGACAATGTTCAGATTCCAAAGTTGACTTTTTTTTTCAGAGTTTTGCTTTGAAATTACAGTTAAAAGTTTAAAAGGAAGACATGCTTGATTTAGACCAAGGCTGAGTTGTTCAATAGTAATAGGATCAAATGTGGAGAACGTGTCATTCAGCTGGAAAAAAGAATTGCAATAAAAGATAAAGTTAGAGAATCCAGATTTGGTTGTTAAATTGGGATTAAACTGAAGTGAGCCAAGATGTGTTCAGGCTGGGTAATTGGAGAGTGAGAAAGAACAATAACTGAATTCTGTAAGACCCTCTTACACATACAAAGAAAGACCCCAAATAATGAAACTAGTGACCCCCAGTCTTACCATCACTTTGCCCTGAGCTGCCGTGAGCTGAAGCCAAAAGTCCCCCGAACCCACTGGTCTGAAGGCTCCCCTCAGATCAAATGAACCAGCCCCAGACGAATTATTTTCACCATAGTTTTCGTCAACAACCTTTTTCCCCTGATGAAAACTAGGCAGTATCTAATAAAACAAGTGCACATGGAAAAAACCTAAAACTAAATTAATCGACATTTTCATCAACAAATAAAAACTAGACGAAAATCCAATCAGACCTAATTTGGTCATGTAGAAAGTAGGGACAAGTTAGGAATACATTCAATCACAGCTGCTTTGGTTGTGTGGAAAGGTTGGATGAGTTAAGAGGGACATCCAATCACAACTGTCTTAGCTTGGTGGTGGTGGGATAAGCTGGGGAGTGATCCAATCAGAGCTCCTCTCTTTATGAATTGATATATTCATGTAGAGCAGGTTCACTGTTTGTTGTCAGTTCTGGTATTGCAACTGAGATGCTCTGCCAGGTAGTCTAAATAAAGGTGACTGCATTTCACACAAAAGCTCAATTTGTTTCTGTTCATTTATACATTCATTCAGTAAAGGGTTATTAGATGTTTCATTTTATCCAAGTGTAAAACATGACTTCAGAAATTCAAGGAGACATAAAAAATGCCTTACCCTTTACACTTCATATTTTAGTCGACTAAATTACAGCAGATTTCGTCGACTAAAATGTTGTGAAATTTCATCAAGTAAAACTAGACTAAAATTAAAACAGTTTAGATGACTAAATTATGACTAAAACTAAAAGATATTTTAGGCAAAAGACTACAACTAAAACGAAATTAAAAAACTGTTAAAATGAACATGGCCTAGGACCACAGTTGCTCCCTAGCATAACCAAATCAGGCTGAGGACCCAAACACCCACCAAAATTTTAATCAAATTAAGTTATAACCAAACAAACAAACAAACAGAAATGTAGAAAAAAAAAGAAAGAAAAATAAGATGTTATTTGGTGCTAAACCATAGAATACAAACTGGGGAATTATCCAAGCATGTTGAAAAATTCCTTGACCAAGGTGGCTGTCATACATTAAGTTTGGCGGATTGGTTCAGTTTTGGGGATGAAGTTGCATCACTTTTTTATTTCTTAATTGTTTTGGTTTTCTTTCCAACTGCACTTTGTCTGGAGGACCAAAGCCTGTCAATGCTGTGTGATGTAGCCACTCGCCTCGAGTAGGAGCTGTAGCTGTGGTCTTTGTTCCTGCCATCTGGCCCATTGTTGGACTATCTGGGAATACACAACCAGCTTCAAGTAATAACATTGTTTAGCTTGAAACAGATCATCAATATTTTTAGTGATAAAATAAAGATACAGTCGTATTTAGGCTGATCAGATGAAAATGTAATATTTACAGGAGGGAACTGAAACCATGTTCTGCATGGACGTGTAGATTTTAACCTGAGGCTAGTGGTGCTAGCAATGCTAACATTAGCCACACTCTGCTTGATATTATCCATGAATTCTACGTTAGCTTGCTAATTGTTTTTGTACTCAACCAGTGACCTGTAGTTCTCCAGGACTTGGAGAAGGGCAGGAAACATTGTGAAGGACTCCTCTAACCCTGCTGGACTTTTTGAACTGCTCCCATCTGGCAAACACCTCAGAGCTGGCACAGGAGCAGTTTCTTTCCATCTGCAGTCACTATTTTAAACAGTTAAACAGCTTCACTATTCATTTGCAAAGCTTTACAATAGCTGCACACAAAATAGCTGCACTTTCCTCCCGTCAGTTGTAAATATTCCTGGATGTTTGTATATGTTCCTGATGTATATTTTGTATATACACTGCATTTGTTGGAGTTATTTTCATTTATATTTCATTTTAATTTTATTTAGTTTTATTCTCTATTTTTATATTCATTTCAATTTTTTTCCTTCCTTTGTACAAGAGAAAAAAACTGCCAGAGTCAAATTCTTTGTATGTGTCGCAAACTTGGCAATAAAAAATAAATTTTCTTCTGATTCTGAAAAATTCCAGCCACAATTCATTGTTATATTGTTCACTTTCCTTGTTTGGTCTCCGTTTGCTTCAGATGGCTTTACACCCACTGCAACTGAATTCTGGTTTGCTTAGGACTGAACCAAGACCCCCCTGTTTAAGAGGACTGGAGTTTGGTGGTTTGGCTTGCATCAGAGTTTGAGTAAGGTTTCACACCACCCCAAATCAACCAAACTGTCGAACCAGAGTTCATTTGGTTCGGACTAAATGCGGTAGTTGTTCACCTAAAAAAAAAGTCATCCCTGCACAGCTCTATTAACCTGACACACAAGATGGACCGTTGATTATATTTCATTAGGGAAAGAGTCCATTGACAATGGGACGAACCTTCCAAACATGTATCAGGCAGGTGATTGGATGATCATCCTGTCAATCACATTAATTACAGACACTCAGATAATGTAGTAGGCGGGCACTAGTACCGTTGTCTAAACGACTGACCCTGTGCCACCTGAAAAAACAAATTCTCAGCAAACTTGTTTTAATTAGAGCAAAAATAGAAGTTTGTAGTATTATTACTTGTCTTTTCATTCAATAAAGAAATGCTGATCTGATAAAACTGTTACTCAAGCCATTAGCGTCTATGCTAATATCTGCACTGCAAGGTTACCGCTCTATATGGTGCCCACTTCGTTGGACTTTAAAACCCTGATATCGAAACTGCTTGGTCACATTACCAAGACAACTTCCATGTTATACACAGACTTTAATCCAAGAAAGATGCAGTTCAGTTTATTGCAACAAGTGTGATGCACCAGAGAACATAAATGTCATGTCAACACATCCTGATCTGTAGTAAATACAAATATAAACATAATATATCACATATGTAACAAGAAACCCTCCATGAAAGACGAGAGCAGCTGTTTTCCTGGGAATCATGGGAAAATATCCTCTTCACACTAACAAGCACAAAACTGATGTTCTTACTCAACCATAGAGTCAGAATTACTGACTTACAACTAAAGGATGATCAGTTTGTGTGTTTGTTACAGTTAAAGTGATAAATCATTGGAGTAAATCAGCCAACAGCAGTCCTTCTTAACCCTGCGATCTCTCTGACATTTCCATGAACCAGCACTTGATGTTCCTCAGATGAAGAGAGGAGTGGACGAGGAGAAGATGAAAGATGGGATCAGAAAGGAAACAATAGAAATCTGCCGGGCAGATGTCTCTCGCTCTCTTCTTTCCCAATAATTGTGTCGAAATGGGGGGGGGGGGATCTCTGCAGTCTGAGAGTGTAGGAAGTACTTTCCCACAAAGAGACGAGGATGCTCCGACATGTCCCTGCTATCTGATATCTGTGAATGAGTTCATATCCGTTTAACAAACTTTACAGTGTTTTGTTGTCTGACTTTGTTTCTCTTTCTTGGCCGTGAAATCATTGACCGTAAACCTAATGACCTCAGATGAGTGCGTCTGCTTTAGAGGTCATACCAGCACTGCTACTGTCTTCTTGTGAAACTATCAGAGGCACCAGATGTCTGAGGGCAAAGATGAAGCTGGGTAAGGCAGATAAAAAGGGTCAACGGAGACAAACTTCATTACAAGTGACATTATGACAATAGCTGAAGTCAAAACAACGCAAAACTGGAGGCAAACATGAACCTCCACCATGGGATTTTTAAAGGTAAAATATTATGCAAACACCTTTTGCTGTTTTTTTAGTCAAACATGTCCATCACCTCTCTACATAAAGCAAAAAAACAGTATCCCCTCAAATAAACAACAACATTAACAACCTTATTTGGACTACCACACCCACAACCCCCCTAAAATAAACTACAACACCCTCATTTGACTGCAAAACCTACTACAACAACACCAACAGTCCCCCTCAAATGGATTACAGTGACACCATACATAACCCAAATAGGACTACAATTCCCACAATCCTCTTTACATAAATTACAATGCCACCTGTAATAACCCTGATGGATTACACACCCACAATACCCCTCAAAAGAAAATACAGCGACACAACAAATAACCATAATTGGACTAAAACACCCTCAACCTTCCTGAAAAGGACTACAATGCCCACATTCCCCTAAAAATGGACCACGATATCCACAATATTCCTTAAATAAGCTACTATAACATTGTAAATAACCCTGATGGGACTACAACACCCACAATTCCACTCAAATAAACTAGCACATCACTGTGAAAAACCCTAATTTGAATACAACATGCACAGTCCCCTTCAAATGGACTACAACACCCACAATCCCACACAAATAAACTACAATGACATTGTAAATAACCCTGATTGGACTACCACACTCCCATTTCCCTTTCAAATAAACTACAAAGACACTTGAAATAACCTTCACTGGACTACAATACCCACAATTCCCCTCAAGTAAACTGTGAATAACAGAAATCGAACTACAACCTCCCCCTCAAATGGGCTACAACATCCACCATCACCTTCAAATAAACTACAACAACACGGTGAAAAACCTTTATCAGACTACAGTACCCATAATTCCTGTTAAATTACAGTATCTAACTCCCCCATCTCCCGTCGCTGCTTGCTCTGCCTTTCAGAAAATATGTGCTCAGTCAGTTTAAAAGTTTTGCTCTATTTATGTAATTAGAAGATATGCCAGGAGATACATTATGAGGACAGGGCCAAAACAGAAGGGTTTATAAGGATTCAAAAAACTGATTCTTAGAGGGGTTTTTTTAGACTCTAGAGTAAGGGACATGTCTAGGCACGACTGTCCAGCCACAGAGAAAATAATAGCACATTAATGGACAAGTGGAACCACTTTCACAGAGGCACTTAGGCACAGCTCATAGGTATTCACACAGAAACAGCTTATTCTGAGCAGGGCTGAAACACAGGGGTTTATTGGCAGGCCATAATCTATTATCTAAGTTAGGCAAAGAACTTCATAGATGTTCTGGGGTCCAAAACTGCTGGCTTTAAGACCACCTCCAGCTGGTATCTGTTCCCCACAGTTATCTAAAATAAAATAAAGATTCCACACAATTTAAAAAGGGAAAAATTAAAGATTAAATTCATGACAATAAAGAATTTTGATGAGCTCTGAAACACAAAATGCCTGACCCTGCCTGTCAGCAAAGTTAGTCTGATAAGTCGAATAAGAAAAGTCACATTTTTAAAAAAGGGTGGGCGTGCATTTTCATAGTTGAATGGAGATATACAAGCAAAAAGTCACAACAGGAGTTACTTCAAGGCAAATCAATGATTCTGAGATGCATATAGGACGAGGTAACACGAGGACAAAAAGTCATAAGAAAAGGTTAAGGAGGATGCAACCAGGAGCCACAGGAACATTTCAGGAAGAAGCCTCGTGGATACAGTGGGACACCCCCCGCAGAGATAAAGACAGGTGACGTTTCTGTCTGAATGCTCTGAACTTTGTCTAATTGCACCAATTTGTAGAGTCTGCAAAGATCTAATTAAGCGGGCAGACACATAAAGGAGAACCTCCAGATGGTAATTATTCATGTCGGCTCCTCTTCCTACCTGCCGGTACCTTCAAGCTGAACAGAGGAGATTCAGGAAATAAGCTGTAATTACACCGTCCCATAAAAGAGGCACAAATGATGTGCAGAAGTGAGGAGGTCAGACGGGGAGAGTTCGAGGAGCCAGACTACAGGAGAGCCATCAGCTACATTAAAGATCTGAGTGTCTACCAACAAGACTACCAGGGTACAGGTCTAGAGTTCAAAACAACAAAGTGACACAGTCCCTCCTTCCCTCCCTCCCCTCCATCTATCTGTCAGCCCTTCCTTCCTTCCTTCCTTCCAACATCTATCCATCTATCTGTCCTTCCTTCCTTAATTCCTGTTTCCCATTTGTCAACCTTTCTTGTCTTTCCTTCCTTCTTTCATTGCCCATCTGTCCTTCAAACTTCTGGCTTTCCTTCTTTTAACATCCATTAAAGTCCATCTATCTGCCCTCTTTTCCTTCCTTCCTTCCTTCCTTCCTTCCTTCCATCTGTCCCTCCATCCATCCATCCTTCCTTAATTCCTTTTTCCCATCCGTCAACCTTTCTTTCTTTCCATCCTTCCTTCCATGTGTCCATCTTACTGTCCTTTCTTCTTTTCTTCTTTCCATCTGGTCATCCATCCTTCCTTCCTCTCTTCCTTCCATCTAGCCATCAGTCCATCCATCCTTCATTCTATTATTCCTTTTATTCCCATCCATATGTCCTTCCTTTTGTCCTTTAAAACTTTCACCTTTCCTTTTTTAACATCCATCCATCAGTCCTTCCTTCCTTTTTTCATTTCTTCTCTACATCTGTACATCTTTCCTTCTTTTCATCCATTGATCTGTCCATCCTTCCTTTTTATATCCATCTACCTATCTGTCCTTCCTTCCTTCTTTTCATCCATCCATCCATCCTTCCTTCCTTAATTTCTATATCCCATCCTTCAACCTTTCTATCTTTCCATCCTTCCTTTTTTTGGTCCATTCATCCATCCTTCCTTTCTCCTATCTATCCATCCTTCCTTCCATGTGCCCACCTTAAGATCCTTTCTTTGTTCTGTGTGTTCATCCATCCTGCCTTCCTTCCTTCTTCCATGTAACCATCCATCAATTCAGTCATCCATCCTTGCTTCATTCCTTTTTTCTGTCCATATGTCCTTCACACTTTTACTGTCCATCTGTTCTTTATAACTTCCTTATTCCCTTGTTAACATCCAACCATCCATGTATCCTTCATTCTTTCTTTCCATCCATCCACCTGTTTCTCCTTCCTTCCCTCCCTAATTTTGTTTGTCCATTCTTCATTCCTTCTTTCCTTCCTCTCTTTCCTCCCTGTCACCTTTCCATCCATGTATCCTTCATTCCTTCTTTCCGTCTGTATGCCCTGCCTTCTGTTTGTTGTCGATCTGTTCTTTAGGACTTCCTTCTTTCCTTTTTAACATCCATCCATGCATGTTTACTGCTTCTCCCTTTCAGAGTCGCAGGGGGCCTATCCCGGCTGACATTTGACAAGAGGCAGGGTGCACCTTGGACTGGTTGTCAGTCAATCACAGGGCCGACATATAGACAAAAAAATCATTCAATACACTCTCCTGCCTAAGGGTGATTTAGAGCCGCCAATTAGCCTAAAAAGCAGGTTTTGTTCCGTGGAAGGAAAGCAGAGTACCTGGAGAAAACTCACAAATGCACGGGGAAAATATACTAATTACAGAATGCAGTGTATATTAAGGGATACGACAGTATGACATTCACTGTCCTATAAGAACTTATTCTCTAATTTGGGCAGCCAGGAGGCTTATCCTGTTGGCTTTGCTTGACCCTCTGGGGCAACTGATGGAGAGCAACTACTCCTGGACTGATTGATGATAGTTGGATCTTTCACTGTCTCTGCAGACTTGACAAAACTTCCTCAAAACTGCAGATTCTGTATCCTGCTACTGCTGCTGTAGTAAAACTTGGCTTTACCTGATGGTTTATTGGGTTAATAACAGGTAGGGAGGGGTCCAGTTCTCAAACCCCATTAAAAACAAAACAACGAAGTCAGAACAGACATCTGAGGTTCGGTCAGACAAGCAAGACACAACATCCAGATGCCGACACCGCTTCCCTTTCGTCTCTGAATCTGAACGAGCAGGAGGACAGACAGGGGTTTATTTCTCCCTGCCACAGTGTTTATTTGGCTGTTTGTGGGACTCCAAACAAGCGATCTGTCGCTGGAGACGTTTTGTCCAACCACGTGCCAGCGCGGTTAACTGAAGCTAAACAAGTTCAGAACATGATCCGGGCCACTCAGACGCTCCCAGTAGGTGGTTTGGGACATGATACTGTTCATTTGAGGCCAGGCAGGAAGTTATGGGGAAGGACATGTTGGGGAATAAGAATACACTTAAGTCTGTCACTGTGACCATCTGTGTCTGCTTTCCTGCTTTAGTGAATCCTCCTCATTTTGATATTTAGGATGGTGGACTGAAGGGCTGCATGATCTTTTGAATAAAGTCTGCTGTAAACGAAATGTTTGTGAGGATTCTCTTTGTATTATCACTTATCTTAACACCATGGAAACGTATCAGGAACACTTCAGAAAACCATTGTCAGTTAACACAGTTCATCTCTACATCTACAAGGTCAAAGTCAAACTCTACCATGCAAAGACAAAGCCAAATAACAACGCCCAGAAACACCGCTGGTTTCTCTGGGTCAAGCTCATCTGAGATGGACTGAGGCAAAGTGGAAAAGTCTGCTGTGGTCTGAGTCCACATTTCAGACTGTTTTTGGACATCATGGACGTGGTGTCCTCCGGGCTAAAGAGGAAAAGGACCATCCAAACTGTTATCAGGGCAAAGGTCAAAAGTCAGCATCTGTGATGGTATGGTGGTATTTTAGTGCCCTTGGCATGGGTAACTTGCACTTCCGTGAAGGCTCCATTAATGCTGAAAGGTACATACAGGTTTAGGAGCAACATATTCTGCCATCCATCTTTTTCAGGGACGTCCCTGCTTATTTTAGCAAGACAATGAAGACACATTCTGCATGTGCTACAGCAGCGTGGCTTCAGAGTAAACAAGTGCAGGTACTAAGCTGGCCTGCAGTCCGGACCTGTCTCCCACTGAAAATGTGTGGAGCATTATGAAGCTCAAAATACGGCAGGAGACTCTGACCTCTTGAGCAACTGAAGTTGATCATCAAGCAAGAATGTGAAAGAGTTCCCCCTACAAAGCTTCAACAGTTAGTGTCCTCAGTTCACAAACACTTACTGAGTGTTGTTAAGAGGAGAGGTGATGCAACATAGTGGAAATCATGCCCCTGTCCCAGCTGTTTTGGATTTGCACTTCATTGTATTCTGTTTTTAGTTACGCTTTACACAACTTCATTGGAATTGGGATTGTTAAAACAGCATATTCCGTTTTTTTCAAAAAGCTGGAAATTCGAAAAATCTGGAAACTGCCAAACGTCTCGCCTCAGTTACCTGCTCTTGGCTTACAGGAGTGGGCATCTGGTGTGGCCTTCTTCTGCTGTGGTCCTTTAAGATTCGTCATGTATGCCCAGAAATGGTCTCCTGCATACTTTGGTTGTAACAAACAATTAAACGAGTTATAGCCGCCTTTCTATCTTCTTCAAACCCCTTTTGGCCATTCGCCTCTGACCTCTAACATCAACAAGTCATCTTTGCCCAGAGAAGTGTCATTCACTGGGTATTTTCTCTTTTTTTGGTCCATTCTTTGTAGATGGATATGAGGGAAAATCACAGTAGATTGGCAGTTTCTAACAAACAACAATGATACTATGTTCAAAATCACCTTCCTCTCCCTTTTTCACGCTCAGTTTAGTCGTCTTGACCATACCTACATGCCTCAATGCATTGAGTTGCTGCCATGATTCATTGGTAAGCTTGTGTGTTAAAGGGCTGTTGAACTGGTATACCTAATAAATGACACATGAGTGTATTTCTGCTGCCCGTTCACATGCATTGCAACAACGAGATGAGAGTTTCCTGTTCTCAGACCTTCTGGTGACCCTGAAGTGGACTTTCATTTCTGCGTCACTATCTTTGAGAACCTGGCAGCAGCTCTTCCAGAAGTATCAGGGGGACATATTATTTCTGTTAAAATGAAACACGAATCAGTCCAAACTGCTCTGTTACTTATTCTTAGTCTTCTTACGACAGCTTACGGGGCTGAGAGGAACGGCTTGCATGTAATTTTGGGAGAATTGGTTTAGTTCCCCGTTGGCTTGGACTGCCATTGCTAACAAATGTTAACACCGGACAGCTGCCAAATTCCTATAGTGGACCTTTTTGGACATCCTGGAAGGAATCTTGGTGAGACATCAGGAAAAATACTTCTTAAAACCCTTAGCCTTTCAACTTGAGATCTGGATGAACTTTCTTTTCCCTTAATATTCCATTTTAATAGCCTCAGGGGTAAGGAAAAGGGCAAGCTGCTGGTTGTTTTGTTAATGTATTTATCCAGTAAAAAGCTCCTGAGTGTGGACCTTTGTGCTCTTTTTCAGCACCGATTCAAAGACATTCTTCACACCTATGAGCCGCCCAGGACAAACAACAGTTTGTTTGATATTACAACACTGGAAATATTAAACACCTCGCTTAAGGCCAGGTAAGGGGCACAGGAATTGTTTAGGGAGAGAAAAGTGTTCTTGTTCTGTGGCTAAAGCGGAGTCCACACATAAGGATTTTCTAAATGTGAGGTGATTTTTTTTATCTGTCAGACAGCCCACACATGAAGATAAAAAATAAGGCATTGAACAGTAATTGATTCGTAACGATTCTGTCCCACCACCAATCTAGAATCTAGTCCTCCAAGCCAGAAATCTAACAAAAACAAAGAAGAAGAAACAGCAACAGCCTGAAAACACAACATGCAACATGGAAGAGGACATATGAGGAGAGGGAATGATGGTGGTCTTGGGACTATTTTTGATTTAAAAAAATCTCGAACTAAAAAAAGGGAAAAGACTGTGGAAAAAATCCTGGAGACAAACGCTTGAGCTGGTCATCCATTTTTGAAGTCAGAACTTTATGTTTCAGGTCGGCCATGCTTGTTTTTATCTATACCTGCTTCCTTGTTCCTCAGTCCTGATTGGTTACATTCAAGCTACAATTCACGGAGTCGTGACTCAGGTGTCATAAGCTTTCCCCTGTCCTCTATTGTAAAGTGCTTTGAGATAACTCTTACAGTTATGAACTGGTGCTATACAAAGATTGATTGATTGATTGATTGATTGATTGACTGAGATAAAAAAAAAAAAAGACAAGTTTTAAATTAATAGTCTATTAAAAACACGAGTGATCCAATGAACGCATCCATTTTTAAAATTCAGGCACAACACTGGCATCATGTTATGAAGCACAAACTCCAACTGGTTAATTCAACATGACAGTGAGTTCACTGTATTCCAGTTACCTCCAAAGTAACCAGATCTCAATCCAATAGATGTAGTTTAACCCTTTGACTTCCACATTAAGAAACACATTTGCAAAAAATTACATGTCGGTAAAACTGTCAGGATATGCAGGTCCACTGGTGGGTTGCCTTATCTGTTCAGGGTTACTCAGGGCATGGATGGATTTTCTTTAATTACTTCAAAAATTGTATTTGTATTTTTTCCATATAAAAACATCACAGATAGCACAATTTGTTAGAATAACCTTTAACCTTGCTCTTACTCTGTGAGTTTTCTGACGAGCTGTGCAGCACAGAGTCCCCTTTTCCTCACAGTTTTTAGACAATGATATTTATATATAGCAGCACTACCCAGTGGATATAATTAGTGTTATATACACTATTGAAAGAGGTGAGTGAGGATAAAAAGTCAAATATAGGTTTACAAAGTTTAAATACAGCAATATGGCGGCAAAAAGTCAACTGTGTGGTCACAATGCCAGTCAGCAATGGGAGGTTAGCAACATGGCTGTTTGTCAACAAATCTGCAGCAGCTGTGTGATGCTATCATGTCAATAAGGACCAGACTCTCTGAGGACTGTTTCCAGAACTTTGATAAATCAATGCAACAAAGACTTAAAGGTGCAGTGTGTAGAATTTGGCATTTGAGCGACATCTATTGTTCCGATTCTAGACTGAGCCCAACCGTAACCAAAACGTCACATCGCTGAGCAACGGAAGCCTGTGAAGACCAAAAGGGATCGTGAACACGGCATCATTTACTAAAGTGACAAGGTTTGTAACCATTATTTTTATAGATTATAGGTCAGTTGTTGTCCTCCCTCCTCTTCTTCTCCTGCATTCCAGGTAGATTTCAGAACCGGCGGACAGATTCGCGCTTCGTTCTTTTTGTCCCTAAAATTCACCCATAGACAACATGGCGGATCGTTATGTCGGCCTACACGGTAATGTAAATTTTTTAAAGCTTTTTCTAACTAAATAAAAATAAAACAAACATTTTATGGGGATGATTGTACTCCTATTTTGATGGACTTTACATACAAATAGAAACATATCCTATATTCACCGTTTCTTTTCGGTGAAATGCTGCCAAATTCTACACACTGCACCTTTAAGGCAGCTCTGCAGTCAAAAGTGTGCAAGCTGGTACCAGATTCAGTCTTGATCAATCATGTTGGGAGATATTGCACTGATAATTATTTGTTACCATCATTTGTTTTTGCGCCCTGTTCTCAGCAAAACTTCTTTGTCCTAAATCAACAACTGCTACTTCAAAAACATCTTCCAAAACGGTGAACCATTACATTTATTGGTGGTTAACCAAACAAATTTCTCCAATTAAATTTGGGCTGTGAGCTGACACACGTCAGCTCTTTATGCCATCACACTCATGTTTTCTCATTAGAGGGTGGTTTCCCCAAACCTTGAATCTCTCCCCGCACTCGTTCCAGAGATACGCCTGCTGAGGAAAACACCAGTTCATGGGTGCATGAACCTCTCAGTGACCCACACCTCCCACTCCCCTAAACACATACGCCTATATTATGTTCTTTCCCACTTTATAGAGCCCTGGATTGGTCCAAATCGACATTCTTCTCAGCCAATGAACTAGCCTCAGAAATGCGTATAAAATTCACATCAGCGTGAACTACTGGCTCAGGGTTGGTGGCAAAGCTCCTCAAAAAAACAACCCTGTTTAAAAGGGTTTCTCCCTTTCACTGACCCTCTTTTTTCCACATTTTCACTTTACCTCCATTAACCCTCAGCCCTTCTTTCCTACTCGCTCTTTACACCTTTTCTCATTTTCTTGACTCTCCATCCTTTCATTCCATCTTCTCTTTCATAATTCAGGACAATCTGTCATCGACCTGTCCATGTGATTCTCCTTTAATACTCCCAACCCTCTTTTCTTGATCTCACAATCTGTCTTTCCAGTCGGTAAATCCCTTTAAGCACAGAGCCAGTGGCCCTTCACAATCTGTTTTGCAGAGACCGTAGAGAGTCCCTTAGACAGACTGAGAGAGAAATATTTAAATATCTAAGAGTAAAGACTGAAAGATACTAAACAGATCTCAGAGAAAACAGATGAAACTGAACGAGAGAAGGATTATTTGCTCCATGATGGTGAAATGAAAATGAGAATATATTCAGTTTAAGAGCTAAACACTTTTCAGCATGATGATGATGTGAAGTTTATTGCTCTAAGTTTCAACAAATGAACATTAATGTACAAAAGTGTAGTCACAGCAGCAGCAATTCATCTGGGAACACTTGAACAAAGTCAGGGACTTTGTAGCATATATGTGCATATATATATATATATATATATATACACATATATATATATACACACATATATATATATATATATACACATATATATATATATATATATATATATATATATATATATATATATATATATATATATATATATATATATATATACGACATATATATATACATACATATGAGATATATATGGATGGATGGAGATGAGTAGTTCTTAACTGATGCACTAGGTTACACTGGTGTGCCTTGGGAATTTGTAAAACTAAGTTATTTCCGCAACTGTGCAACAACTAATACATTAGCTTTAATTTACCATATCAATAATGTATAATAACATTCCCACTAGCAACTGCTAGTCCTGTGATGTCAACAAAATCCTTCAAGGGTTCTACTGTTAATGAAATTGTAGTGGGTGGAGGGAATTATTACTTTTTTGTCATCCTACTCAGCATTTCGGATTATTTTCAACACTGTGACCGGTTAAGTTTAAATACGAGCAATCATGAATTAAAAAATAAAGTTGAATTTTATCGGAATAATAGAGCTCTTTCTATTGTTTTGTAGAACTTTGAATGATAAAAAATAAACCTGTGCAGGCTTAAATGATACTAGAACCTGTTAAAGCCGCTGTTGCATGTATTTGAAGATGGTGCCTTCAGAAAAGAAAGTTTGAAACCACTGATATAGATATAGTTATATGCATATGTTATATGTACTGTATATGTTTATGTTATATGATATATGTTGTATATATTAATAATGTTGAAAGTGTAAATTCTCTGGCCTTGTTCATAGTCTCACAACATTTTATTCCTTCATAAGGAAGTTGATATGTCTTAAAGATTCTGCATGTTGTAACTTAATTATTTGAATTATTTTATGCTCCTATCTGTTTTGATGTCTATACCTGATATTCCTACTGCTGTACTGTGTATGAGAGCAACTGAAACAGTTGAATTTCCCCTTTGGGACTGATAAAGTGTTTCTTATTCTGATATAGACATAGATACTGTAGATAAATATAAGATGCTGGCAGCACAGGAATGATAGCAAGACCAAGTTCAAAGAAAATACAGTGTAATTGTCTTTTAAAACAAGGTGGACAACTGTGAAACAAAAGCATCAAACTGATCAAGCTTTGGAGACACTCACAGTCACAGTCTGTACTGGGACACAGAAACAGAAAATCACTTGAGTACAGAACTGATTTGAAAATGTTATTTGTTTTCGAAGCCTTAAACGTATTACCTGCACAATATATTTCTGATCTCCTGATTCTATATTCCACCCTCAGGTCCCTTAGGTCAGACCTCCAAACTACAGGTGACCTGGTTTCTCAGGCCGCTGCTCGTGAAAATCTGTTACTTACTATGTAAAATCAGATAGAAGGACCTGCCTTATTTTGACCTCTACTGGCCTCGGCTGTCTCGGACGCTATCTCATGATTTCTGTTTATTCCGCTCTGACTTCATTTCTCATGTCTCTGTTCTACAATTTATTCTGCCCTCAGCTTTAATACACACAGTACATGATATTTTATAATATCTGATTTATTGTGTGTTAGTCTTTTTACTTGACTTTGTTTAAAGTGGAAAATATATATTTACCATCTGATTTATTAGGTGTTAATTGTCTGTTAATGGGAATAGGTAATTGGCCAATTACAGGACAGAAAGCCCAGTGCATTAAGTCTGAAGAGTTTCGTGATATAAATGAAAAAGCAACTCAAGTAACCAAATTCTAGGAATATAGAACATTCCTAAATGTACAACAGCAGAGGACCATACTGTGTGCCACGCCTGTCAGCCAAGAACAAGAAACTGAAGCTACAATTCACATGGGCTCACATAGATTGGGCAATAAAAGGGTTGGAAAAATGCTGACTTTGTACCACCTGAGCATGGTTTAAACCCTGAAACCTACCTGAGGATTGTTGCTGACCATGTCCATGCCTTTGTGACCACAGGGGACCATTTTCTACTTTGGTTGGGGATCGAAGGGTGGCCAGCTCAAGTCCCAACGAACCATGTTTGGAAGTTGGTTTGGTAGCTGGAGAGGTACCAGCTGACTTCCTGGGCACTGCTGAAGTGCCCTTGAGCAAGGCACTTTACCCCAAATCTACTCGGTGGCGCTTCTTCAGGAGCAGCAAGCCATCACTCTGACATCTCTCCATTAATGCATGATTGCAGGACCTGTTTGTACATGTACATGTGTATTTCAGTGCATGTTTGTGTATCATGTTTCTACAACAGAGCGTAAAGAATTGAAGTTCCCCATGAGGAACGAATAAAGGAAGTCTACCTTTCTTTTTCTTTCTTCTGATGGATACTTCCAGCAGGATAACACTCCATGTCACATCCCAAAGGTACTCCATTGGATTGAGGTCTGGTGACTGTGGAGGCCACTGGAGTACAGTGAACCCATTACCATGTTGAAGAAACCAGTTTGAGATGATCCGAGCTTTGTGAACTGGAGTAACATCTGACTGAGGATGAGTACCTTGTGGTCACAAAGGGATGGATATGGTCAGGAACAGGAAACAGGAAACTGCCAGCCTCACAAATGCACCAGCACCATCAGCCTGAGTTGTTGAAACAGGGCTGAATGGATCGATGCTTTCATGAAGTTCACACCAAATTCTGACCCTACAATCTGACTGTGGAGCAGAAATCCAAACTCATCAGACCAGGACACATTTTCACAATCTACTATTGATCCACTCGGGCCATTCTCCTCTGACCTCTGGCATCAAAAAGGCCCAGGGAACCGGTGTTCTCTGGATGTTTTCTCTCTTTTGGACAATTCTCTGCCAACCTCAGAGATGGTTGTGAATGAAAATCCCAGTAGATCAGCAGTTTAATACTCAGCCCAGCCTGTCTTGGACAATCAAATTCACCTTTCATCTCCATTCTGATTCTTGAGCTCCAGCAGGTCATCTTGACCATGCCTACGTGCATAAATGCATTGAGTTACTGCCATGATTGGCTGATTAGCTATTTAGGTTAATGAGCAGGGTGTACTGAGGTGGTAGGCAGATGTAGGGGTCTTACTGTTTTGTCATAAAAAGAACAAAAAGTGAGTATTTTCTACATAGTTGCGTTCATAAAAAGTCAGAATTTGAAAAAAAAAAAAAAACACTGAAGTGAAAGTAATGAGAGACAGACATGTATTAGCACATTGTTACTGCAGTGGCCAGTCAGTCTGGAAACCCATAATAACCTTTCAACACTAATGACAAAACCACACACACTCAATCTCTCAGTCCCTCTCACTCCAACAAATCTCCTCTTTCTCTCTATCAGCTTCTCTGTAGTCCATTTCTGTGAACTCTTCCCCTCATTCCCCCGGTCCGTCCTGACACATACACACCAAGTGTTGCCGTGTTGATGGTAAAAACATCCCGTATCAGGGTTATTCGGAGGGGAAAAAGTCATTCCTTCTGACAGCCTGGTTAAGAAAAGAAATACCTCCAACTCCAAAACTAGACTTAGGTTTCACTCATGACACCACATTAGACTACATTTAATCTTCTGGGTTGTTTCAAAATGCAATCTGAAGCGCCCAAACTCTAAAAACCAGTCGGGGAGACAGCCACGCACTGTTGGTGTTTATCGTGTTTCGGATTGAGCTTGAGATGCCAAGAAAGTGATTCCTTGCTCTCATTCTTGCTACATTGGCTAACATTCATATTGTCCTGGTTATTCTCATGATTACAAAGGATTTAAAAGAGTTTTATTTGTCATTCCAGTCTGCATTTACATGAGAAAAAAACAAAACTAGTTACTGAAGTCCAAGTATTTTATGAACAAGGATATTTACAACACTAACATAACCTAAGGCTAGTAAAATCTAAGTAAAAATATAATATTTTCAACATTAAGCTAAGATAAAACCTACAAATGAGTCACAAACATTTTCGAAGATTAGAATGGGGCCACTAGCTTTTTACTGAAAACATAAGGGTATTAAACATAGGTAGCAAAGGTAAGGCAAGCATGAATGAGACCAGTGTTCATAGCTCTTTTTTTAATCAATTTTCAAGGCAGAAACCTTTCAGAAACAATGATTACATATCTATGGTGGGGCTTTCCAACTTTAGTTGTAACATTCAAGCACTCTGAACCAAAGAACACAATATTTGTGGAGGCAAAGAGGCTCTAGAGTCAATTAAGGTTTTGAGTTTCTAGCTCAAGGATTTTTTTGTAACATACAGACAGGCGGTGCAGACAATTCATGGAGGAACTTTTTAATGACGTTTAAGTGCAATTCTCCCAGATCAGATACAGACCACATTTATGGGTCAGCTGGTATGTTATCCATACTGCATGTCTGAAATGATATCTTGGTTTCCACTCTTTAATTTGGTTTGTAAACACTACTATCATCAACATACTGTGTAACATGTTCTTTTGACATTGCTCAGGCCCCAGTTGACCTTTTGCTAAGCCCCACCCCCCTTGGTTACTGTTGCTATGCCTGTCCAGTTATCCCTCCTAGAATGAGAAATATGGAGTTTTTAGTGAAACTGGTGAGTGATATTCCTAAGGAAATATCTGAATATTTCTGGACAAATTCTTCAGCGATATCAGCAAAAAGCAGACAGGAGGGTGTCCAGTATGCTTTTGAGAGACACATTCACCAAATCAAATGCCAGAGTTCAAATGAAGAGGACATTAAAATAGAGGGTAAAGGTCACAGATCTCAATGCAAGCGTCAAGCACCCCGTGTGTTGACACTTTGCGTTAAAAAAAATCACATACAAGAAGAACAATGCTCGTGACAGCAGGGTAAGTTCATATATATTGCTTAATTTGAAATTAATGTTAAGTTAGCTTTCATTATCGTTGTGTTTGTCCATTTCTAGGGCGTCTGTTCACAAAATGCCAGAAGATATCAGTATGTCAGAACTTGTCTCATTTACTAGTATTTCTTTTGCTCAAATATTAACCAGAGGCTCAAGGTTTAACAGAAGTAACCTACTATTGAGACTTCTTTGTTTACTAATGCTGTCTACCAAACACACAGAGCTATGGTTAGCTAATATTAGTTAGCACCTTACTTTTGGAACAAATGTAGGTGTTCTTGTGTTTTATCCGCACCTGGCATCTTTCTTCTTGCATCTTGGGCATGAGGAAGGCCAAAAAATCAACACCACCCACCAAACTTCTCGAATATTGACTGTCGGACTTGCTAGTCCCATACGCACACCACTTAGGTTGGACAGTAGCCATTTGTGGCTTAGCAAAAGGTCAATCGACCTACCACTTAATCCTGGCCACCAACATTGGACCAATCACATGTCTAGCAGCCAAGATGCACAATACACCCTATAAAGTTGTTAATGTGTTCATATCCTGTCTGGCCTGGGAACACCTTGGGATCCCCAGGAGGACCTGGGTAATGTTGGACCTTGGTTGAACTGCTTGGCCTCCTGCCTCCATAACGGTGTTCCAGAGAAACGGTAGAAATGGATGGATGAATGAGTGGATGATTTTAGAAAATAAACACTGGGAACTGTCTCTGGAAAGCATCTTGAATGTTAATAAGGAAAGTAGGAGGGAGTCGTCTGTGTAAGAATCCCCCGATATTATCCTGGGATTATTTAACAGTATTATGAGGGTCATGGATCATCCAAACTGGTCGGGGAAAAACCATTTTAGCGTCCATTTAAAAACAAGTATCAGCCTGGTAGGAAAGTAAATTCTTCTGTGATCGTAAACCAGCAGGAAAACATGGTGGACTTCTCAGAACTACATTTCCATCCTAGACCTACAGCCTTTGATATTTGAAATTCCTGCATTGAAAAAGAGATCACAGTGTTGGAGACGTGGACAGACATAATCCTCATAATATTTTTATTGATGGTTTAATGGTGCATGCCAGGGTCTAGAGATAGACCTGCAGCATTTGATCCAAGTTTAAAGGGTTTGATATTGAAGATTTTCCTCCTTTAAAGTGGAGCAGACAACATCTGTGAAATTAATAGGGTTAATACCGGTGGTATCACTATGAAAATGAAAAGAGAAAGTAAAATGATGTTACAGATACGCTTCTTGGGCTCCACACAAAGACTGATACTTTCTTAAAAGGGGCCAGTGACATTGTCGTTAATTCTCACGCTACATCCAGACAATCATTTATCTCAGCTTCCAGGGTTTTGATATGGATTTCAAAGAAACCGGAGCTACCACATCTGCTCAAGACATCGACATTTCAATTCTTTTCCATTTCCACTTTGAGCACCCAGTGCCTCATCCAGAGACACTTACAGTGAGTGAAAAAGCACTGTCAGGTCTCGGAAACTTGCTCCTAGGCACGTGGATGACAGAGAAGAATATGGAATAACAGGTCTGACCTCTCACTTTTGGGAAAATTATGAGGGATACAATAACATTATATTGAAGTCAGTGTTTCGTGGTAGTTTAAATAGTACTATCTATGCAAAGATGGCAGTTTTAGAATTTAAAATTAAGTAACAGTATTAAGTTGTTGATCTCATTACATACCAAGTGTTATAAAATGGCATTTGATAGTTATGTTTAGAATACATCTCTATGCAGATGATGCAACAATAATATTGTCAAATCAAATATGTATCTGGGTGGCTGGGTGTAGCCTCAAAGATAGAGTGAGGTCTTTGGACTTTTGGAGGGAGCTGCATGGTAAAAAGTCAGTTTGGATAAGTGATAAGAATGCACTCTGGTGTCCTCGGTTTGGAGCTCTTCTGGGCGAGGTCCCGCATGAGTGGAGGAAACTGTATGGACCGATGAATTGAACTAATACTGTGAGATAATTTGGCTAATGATTATAGCATCGATATGAATCTCTGATCAGTTTGGAGTGGTGAAAGAATGAGTCCTAAAACACTGTGAGTGAGTTAGCATTTTAGCAATTCTGATTCTTATGTCCAGGCAGAAGAAAGGTCTTTGTTTGATCTAAAGTACTTCAGCAAATTAGGGACGAAGATCAAACACGGGGCAGAATAAGCCTTATCAAAGAGAGAGAGATTGAGAGCAGGCCTGTCATATTAGTTTGACTTCTGCTCATCCATTTTGTCAAAGAGGCAAAGCAACATGGCCGCAGATGGCACTAGGGGGGGTATGTCCCCCAGCATAAGGGGACAAACACTGCAGGTAAAACAGAAGATACCATGCTCTCTGCAGCACACATTGAGAGCCCAGCATTTGTGTGTTTCAACTAATAGTGCGTTCATGAATGTCAGAATTTCCAAGCTCGAAGTTGGATCTCCAACTCGGAAAGTCGGATTGATCTCACCAACCCGACATAGAATTCATGTTATCTGCTACTTACATAAAAAGTAAATGTTTTGTTGTACGTCTGTTAGGCTGAGAAGCCTGGGAGCACTCAGCTTTGGGGTTATGTTGATCAGAGCTACAAATTACGACTTCCAGTTGAACACACCATAAGGCAAACTCTCACTTCCCAGGGTCCTAAAGAGGAACTGGTATGACTATTGTTGAGGTAGGCATTTGTTTAAAAATGTTCATTGTTGTTTATCAATGATTTCAAAAGAGTTCTCCTATGACTTTTAAGTGCAAACCATTGGTCCATAGGCTATAACAGTAACTGCTTGAGTGCCAGTTAAAGCCCAATTACACAAAAATATCTTATTGAGTTGAAATCATTTGCTAACAGCTTGCTCTACTATCCTGAGCAATGTCTCATCTTTCTTTTCTCATTCATCGGTTTGATATTTTCTTTGTATCGCTTTCTTTAAATCCAGTCTAAAACCAGCACTTTGCAGGGCTCAGAATGATCCAGAGTTCTTGATCACAGTAATCATCTATTCAAAATATTGAATAACACAAACTGAAGGCTTTATGCAGAGAAAAACCAGGACTGGATGTCCTGATCTTATCCAAGAACTTTTCTCCGTATGGAGATCCTGATTCCAAGATTAAATCCTATCTGATAGCTTTGATCCAGATGGATAACTTTTGATCAGTTTGGCCAAAAGTTTGCACTAAATAGAACAAGATAAAAAATCTTAGAGACCCTCTCAAATATGATTTTCTCATCATTGCTAATATTCTCTTCTACAGTCTGTGCCATCCAAATAAACTTTGGAGATCTTATAGCCGATTAAAGCAATTTCAGTGATGATAAGTGATTGTCTAGAGCTGTGCACTGATACAAGAGAGGATATATAATGAAAGGCAAACGTTTCCAATCGCTTTCATGGTAAAGAGGTTCATAGAAGAGAAACTTTTCTTTACAAAAAGATGAATAAATCACAGGAGTGGCTCCATGTTCTGAATCATTTTATTGATCACAATGGGAATGTTATGACATCTTCCAGGACTTTGATAATCTGCTTTAGTAATTCAATACTACATTATTGCTCAGAGTGCTTTGAATAGTTTTGCAGGTCCACTTCTCCAGACATCCTGATTCCTCTGTTAGCCTGATTTTGACCAAATGCTCATGCTGCTCATGGTGAGTGTTGCTGTGAACGGATATGACTTATTTTCCTCTGGTACGATCGTCAGTGAGTTTCTCTTTTGTTGATCTTGTTCAATCTTTACTGTTTTATAGTTTCTCTCACACTTAAAAATAACACCTGGCCATACTTTTATTTGCTATTTTTGGTAACACAGCAGATGTTTCTGTGCTCCATCTCAGGGTTTCAGGCTCGGAGGTTTCAGGGAGGTCTTTTCTGCTTGGAGAGATAATCCCTGCCTTTTCAAACACACACTTGAAAATTAGATCTTTAACAAATACCAGAAGATTAGCAGCGTATGAGGAGGTTAGATCCAGTCAGGTGGTCATGTAACAGCTAATTATGAGCCACAAATTGAGACGCGGGAATGAAGCAGCTTATACGCTGAGCAGGATTCCAATGCTTCCTGAGCTGAGAAAAAAACAACACATCCGAACAAGAAGAGTCGTCCTCTGGTAGAAAACCAGTGACAGCAGGTAGGTCCTGAATCCAGCTGTTACTCTGGAACATTGTGTTTGCTAACAGTCAAATGTAGTTTTCCCAAAACCCTTGCAACTCCAAGGGGGTGCCAGTGCCTCCAAGTGGTACATGTCACATTGATGGTATCTCAGTTACCATAGAACAGACCTTTATGAGGTCAAACTTGCTTGGAAGCTTACTGTTTTGTTGATCTTCAGAGGGCTTCCAGGCCAGATACAGCCCTTCCAGAGGGTCTATATCAAGGTCTATATCAAGGTCAACTGCACCTGCTACTGCCTTAAACTCTACCTCCAAATTAAGCCTTTCCTGGGGTTAAAGATGTGGGGGAAACAAACACTTTTCTCTCTGCAAGAAAACAAGGGGAGGCAGATCGAGGGTAAGAAGCCTATTGAGGCTTGAGCTATGGCTTGCTAGGTCAGGTTTTATGCAGTAGTTTGGATTAAATCTCATTTTTGTAGAGACAAAAGAACAGGTGAGGTTAAGACAGGATGAGATGTCTGTTTGGGCTAGAGTCTAATCCAAACATGTCAAACTCAGGGCCCGCAGGGATATGATTAAATATGACCTGTAAGATAATTGCATAAGTCTATTTTTAATGGCCCTCCATTAAAGAGTCCCACCGTTTCCTTGTATTGTTACCTGACTGCAATGTACAAGTGGTTTGTTTGTCTGTTATTTCCTCCTTGTTTCTGTTTGCTGCCATGTAGGATCCAGGCACCAATCCCTTCTCCCATCGCTTTGAGTTGTTCTCCTTTTTCTTCAGAACCAGTAAAATGTCTTCCAGTTATGAGCTGGTAAAGTTGGGGCACCTGAAGAGCGTCCAACTTCCCAGTAGAAAATTCCAAACATCAAATTTTTAGATGCGGGCCAAACAGGCCCACATTTACTAAACAGTCTAAGATTCAGTCCAATCAGAAATATGAATTTGAACAGCATGTTTATTTTTGGGCAAGCTCAAAATTCATTTTAAAAGCGCTGACCAGTGCATTCATCCCCCGACCTCTGATATAGATGGTGCATTCCATTTGATCTCGGAAGTTGGAATGTCACTGGGAACGACCCCTTTGGTCGGAATTTCCTACTTGGAAGTTGGACGTCCTTCAGGTACCCCAACTCAGTTAGCTCGTAAGTCAGGTCAGGTGTCAACCCCTGTTGTCTGCTTTACCAACTGCTGTAACTGGCGTAAGTGCCCTAGAAAGTCAGCCTAAATCACCCAAGCTACCAAACCAACTTCCAAGTATGGTTTGATCAGGACTTTAAAGGGCCATCATCCAGTCCCCAGTCAGAGCCTTTATTGGCTGAGCACTGCCACCAGCCAATAACTGGAACTCCTGTAACTGGGATGTGACATAATTCCCACTTCCTTCATTCGAGTTCCAAGGTAAATGGTGACTTCCAAGTAGGAAATTCTGACCAAAGGGGGCAGTCCAATCCAACTTCCGAGATCAAATGGAACACACCAATTATATCAGAGGTTGGCAGATGAATGCACTTTTTACACTTACTTTGCAAAATGAATTTTGAGCTTGCCAAAAATAAAGACACTGGTCAAATTAATATTTCTGATGAAGACACAACCATCTTAAGGCCCATTTATGCTCAGCATTAAATAGGGGTCCAGATACGAACGAGGCCTTCTGTCCGTGCTCTGCGTTTATTTTGTCCGTATTCCTGCACGTTTCCATAAAGCTTACGGATACAGGCCAAATGGAGCAGTACCACTGGAAACGGTGGGTGCAGTGTTAGTTAGTTAGAAATTACAAACATCTGTATGATGTTACTTCACCGGGACAAACAAATGCAAAAAAACAGCTAGAAGGAGATTGGAGAGCAATTAAATATCAGTTGGTTGGTAGCAAAGGAGAAACTTTTTTCTCTTGGCTGAAATGAAATCCCCTCGCTGGCTTTATTTAATTATATCTGAGGCCAGATTTGCCTGTGAGCCTTGAGTTTGACATGTTTGAAAATTTAATACAACAACCACTTCATGATGAAAGTGCTCTAGGAACTGCAAAATTTTCTCAACTTGCGTTCACAAACAAACAGGAAGAGGTGAGGACATAAAAACACAGGTATGATCCTTTAACCTCATTCCGATTTCCCGCCACGGCCGCTGGCTCCTTGTTTTTCCCAGGAGGAAGCACCGGAGTGATTTTCCATGGCATCGGCGGTGCAGCAGCCACTGAATTTGGCCCTCAGGTCTGCAATGTGACGGTAAAACCATGGGAACAGAACTGTAAAACACTGGCCTGGACACACTACTGACAACACACACTACTATTAAAAAGACCTTACAGGTATGTGTGTGTCGACCCGAAGAGGACGGCGGAGGAAAAAAGAGGAAATTAAAGAGCTAAAAGGTGGAAATATGGAGAGGAGAGAGATTAAGAGAGAAGAAAGTGTGTGCTGGTGTGTGTGTGGCTGTAAAACCCTATACAAGGTGCCAACGGCTGTGACCATTGACCTGTTTTGAATGTTGCTGTATGTTGGAATGTATATTAGCAGGATTTGGTGTTCCGGTGCCCCTGAGGGCGTGCAGTATGTGTGTGTGTGTGACCTCAGACATGTGTTCGTGTTAACTGGCACCATTAAGCCTTGAGGGGATCATTAGTGGGCTCTGGGAGCTGCCTTTACTGTACGTGGTAGGGGACCTTTTTCACATGAATGGACTTACAAACACACATTTGCCTTTTCGAGTCCATCTGAAAATGTTAAACGCCTGAAATATGCACACGCTCGCCGACGCACACACTGTAACCAACATGGCTGCCTAAGTGTTTCACCATGTACAGCCAATTTGTGGTAAAGTCCATATTTAACAACCATATAGAGCCATAAACATATTATACAGCCATGATTTTTCATATTTAAGCTGAAGGCAGCCATCAGAGCTTCAGTCTCCAGTGCCCCCTATTTTGGCAAGCTACACTCCACTGGTGGTCTGCCTGTTGCTGTGGCAACCACAATCACAGCAGACATGGAGACATAATGGTCATGTTTTGCAAAGATGCTCCAAACCCCAGTTCCTAAGTTGGAAAGTTGTGTTTAATAATGAAAACAATGATTTGCAAAATCATCACTTATCCATTTCAGGGCTGGAGCCTATCTCCAGTACACCCTGGACTTATCGCCAGTCAATCGCAGGGCCACATAGAGAGACAAAAAAACATTCACACACTCACACTTTAGGGAAATCAATCTACCATACAAGCATGTTTTTTTCCTTTTGTTTTGTCTTTGAGGAAGAAGGGCAGAAAGAACACGCAAGCTCCACAAAGAAAGGCCCTGACCAAGACAGGATTTGAACCAGCAAACTTTTTGCCATGAGGCACATGGACAACCTGCTGCGACACCGTGCCGCCCAACACAGCTAACACAGTTGTGATTGGATGTCCCTCTTAACTCATCCAACCTTTCCACACAACCAAAGTAGCTGTGATTGGGTATATTCCCAACTTGTCTCAACTTTCTACATGAAGAAATTAGGTCTGATTGGATTAAGTCTCTGTCAAACATTTTACTCTAGTTTTTATTTGTTGGCCAAAATGTCAGTTAGTTTAGTTTTTTGTCATGTGCACTTGTTTTTCCTAGTTACTGACTAGTTTTGTCAAGGGGAAAAAAGGTTGTTGACGAAAACTATGACGAAAATAATTACTTGACAAAATTAACACTGGTCTGAGTCCTTAAACTGACTCCTTGTGATTTCCTCTGGTATGCATGCTACTGCATTTTTAGTCATTCTCATAGATCCGTGCGAACGTGGAGATCTTTTGAAATCATAAAGGAAAAACCTTTCCATTTCTGGTGACAGCACTGCTGTGTAAATGGGGCCTGTTGCTGCATTCAAGTTGTACTGGGAAGTTGAGATCTCGAACTCTGAGTGGGAAATTTAATCTGAAACACCCTCTGAGGTAAGAATTTCCTGCTGGGAAGTCGGGGGATCCTCACCATCCCCGAGCTGACAATCAAAGATGGCTGCCCCGGGTGTAAACAGTTATTAAGCTCCTGTAATATTCAGTTTATTAGTGCTTCTGACTAGTGTTTGTCGCACTAAATCAGCCGTATACATAGTATTGTTTGACGTATTGATATGGAAATGCTGCTTTAGTGTTATTGACATTCTCCATGTGGTATATGCGAACTACAATGCAGGGCATGCTAACAACGGCCAACAATAGCCTAATAGATGAGCAGGTTTTTTCCGACTTTGTAACTGGATTGCTGATAACTCAGATATGACGTCATTCCCACTTCCGATGTAAAAGAAATGCAGCCTAAGTTCCCTCTGGAGCAACATGTCACCAGCCCCTGGAACAGAACTTTAGCCCCTGATGTCCCAGTGATACCAACTAAGCAAAGACTAAACCATTAGACACCCAATGGTTTTTACATTTCTTCAAGTGGCACCTGAACCAGGTGAGCTGGTGTCGCAAGGCAGGTTGTGTTTCAACCTGAAGGTGAACTTTAAGACCCCAAAAGGGTCAGAATTCCTGCACAAAGACAACAAGAGAGGCTCTGAGAAGAGGAAGATGGTCTGAGGATGAGTGTTGAGAAAGAAAGATGAGAATAATGAAAGGTAAAGAGAGGCGGAGGCAGGGGTTAAACACAGGTATGACAGAGCCTCCATTCGGGCAATTTTAAGTGGTCTCTTTGTCCCCCTTCATGGTTCCTTCCCTCCTTTTCTCTCTGCCCTTTATTTCGGCCTTTTAACAGTAACCAGAGAGGCGAAGAACAGCGCAGGGAGAAAGAGGGAGAGATAGAGGGAGATAGTGGGGAACACAGGAGAGAGAGGGAGGGCTTAAAGAGGGGTAGTTAGGAGATAAAAACTGTCTCCTCGCTGTAAGAGAATCCCCTCTTTTTGCTCCTCTTTTTGCCAGATAAGGAAAGGGCAGGTTTATCTGCTGATGTTCAATTGAGGCTGGAGACCCAGTGTGTGTGTGTGTGTCAGAGACAGACCGGTTTCTCAGACCCCTGACGCCTATCATCCCCTCTTCTTCTGCTCCTTTTTCCGTCAGTCCATTCATTCACAGTTTCACAAGACGGGGCCAGTCAGGCTCCTTTGGCAGGGCTCGTCTTCGTCCCTCAGGTAGCACTGTCTGTATGGGAAACAGGCGGTTTAGGGTTCAAGGGGAGGTTGTCCAGCCTGATGCAACATGGATGAGAGTGAGGGAAGAGGAACGAAAGAGAGGGAAAGACGACGACCTGGTGATCAAATGAAAAATGTAACCCAGGCTGAAATAATCTCTGAGAGTCCTGCTCTCGCTTTTGAACAAGACCTAAAGGAGTCATGGGTAATGGAGGCACAACGCCACCCAGAAGGAGTGATCAGGTGATTTGCTGTTTAGCTGCTTCTGTTTCGATATGTGGATCTCATGTCAATAATTACCTCATGTCATTTACTGCACCAGAACATGGCAGCTATTTTTGCACCTTCATCATTCCCTCTTGCACCTTATTCTCATTACTCACGGTATTATCTTGCACCTTACCTTTATTATTTTATTATATTTTTATCTTATTATTTTATTTTATTTTTATTCTGCACTGTACTTTACTGTATTACACTGTTTTGCACTGACTGAAGGGCTTTTGCAATTTCGTTGTACTTGTTGCAATGACAAATAAAGTTCTATTCTATATTCTGGATTTTCTGATTGTTGTCTCCGCCAAGGTTTTTGCTGGCGTATGTTGGTTTGTATGTTTGTTTGTTTGTTACACAAAAACTACTGGACAGTTTTTGCTGAAATTTTCAGGAGATGTTGGTAATGGCCCAATTTAAAAATGATTAGAGTTTGGTGGTGATCCAGATTACCGCCATTAGGGAATGATCGTTTTTGCCCAATAACTGTCTAACTACACTGTAACTGACTATTATAAACATAACAGTATTTCACCATCATATATACAACAGCTTACTGTAAAAAAAAAGAAAAAAAATATGCAGTAATTTACTGTAAAGGACAATGTATTGTGGGAAAACATTGATTCCTGTAAAATTAACAGAATTTTACCATAAAATCTACAGTTGCCTACTGTGAAAATGTCCATACAGTAAATGACAAACAGGGCAATGGATCAAGAGAAAATTGAATTTTGCTTGGAAAAACTGACCAATAGGGGGCAAAATTTCTTTCAGTAAATATTTCACAGTTTTGGGTGAAACAAATGTATAACTGAATTTATTTTATAGGATAAAAATTTATTTGTTTTTTTTTTCATTTACAAAATGATGTCTTGTATGTACAGATGTAAATATTTGTTGTTGTTTGGTTAAGTATGTATGTGCATATACAATTATTATTATCATCAATATTTTGTTTGTTGTTACTCTTTCTCGTGGACCGAGAAAGAACCAGAAAAATGAAAAAAAAAATTTGTATGAATATGATTTGATATCGAAGAGACCGTCAAGCCTGCCACACTACGGTACATTTTGGGTGCTGTTTATTTATCAATTTATGTTTTTACTTATTTATTTACTTTCCTTTTTCTCTCCTTCTCCTTTTTCTGTGAATTTATGTGTTTGTATGATTTATGTTTGATCAGAAAATGAATTATTATACTCTGTGACAAATGAAAATAAAAATTAAACATTATGTTTAAGAACACAAAATGATATCCTGTTGCTTATCATTGATCAGTAAAATACTCAGAGATATAATAATATAAACTTAAATACAGCGAGTTCAGTGTAATTTAAAATGCATTAAAAAAGTTGTAGAAAAAATACCGCAATGATACTGTAAATTAAAATACAGTCAGAATGCTGTTGTTAAAAATACAATAATTATGCTGTAAACTGAACCAGAGTAATGATACCTTAAATAAAAAATACTGTGGTAAAAGAATGATAAAAAAATACAGTTACAATGCTGTAAATTAAAAAAAAGAGTAACACTACTGTAAAGGCATTTACAGTAACTTACTGGCATCTTGTTGCCAGTAAGTTACTGTAAATTTTACAACAACCTTTTTACAGTGCAATTTGATATCAACATGATTCCAAGTGCTAGGTGTGAGTTTTCAGGGCCATGAATCATATTATGATGGTAACTTTATCGTGGAACTATTGCTTATAGATGTAACAGCAATATGTGAGCTACCTTGGTAGAAGTTTGCGCTCTCCAACTGCTTTTTAGTTGATCTTCCAGAATTTTCCTCTCAAACTGTGTTCTTTCTGAATATCGAAAGTGCTACTCAAGATGCTCTCCTGCCACCTCTGAGACTTCAGTCCTTCATCTTTTTTCTCCTCTTCCTCACCCCAGTGTCCCCCTCTTCACCTTCCTCTTCTGCCTGTATCCTCTCCGTTGAGTGGGAAGCTCCATCCTGACCCAGAACCCCCCACCACTCCCCTCTCCTCTTGCCCCGGTCAGAGCACCTCTCCTGGGACAAAGCAGGCAGCGAGGTGGGCCTCTCTGGCAGTCTGGACCGGGGATCTGGTTAGTGAGGAGGAATGTGCGGAGTGTAAATGAACACACACCTGCACACACACTGACGCCGTGAACACACACACACAAACGGTCTCTCAGTGGGAGCAGACGGGCCGATGAGGAGGGATGACACAGCTCCTCTTGTCCGTCAGCGGTCCCTCCTCATCTCTTTTCTCCTCGGCTCATTCACGCCGCTCGCCTCCGGGGACGATGGAGGGATGGACTTTCACTGATAGGACACAAGTGAGAAGGTTCTGTTTACCTGGAGAGGAGGGGAGTCACAAAGGAGGAAGAGGAGGGAGGAAGATGCACAGTGGAAGGACAGAGAAGAGGGCCAGGCCTCTTTTCATTATATGTTCTGAAAAATGTATCTTTCATTAAATGAGCTGATAAACTACATTCTCTGAAAAATTAAAAAGTGATCAGAAACGAAATACGAAAAAAATTATATTATCAAAATATATGGTTATTGGTCTTTAAAATATTGAGATTCAAGTTAGAATTCAGATATTGTGTCAACAGCGAACACTTTTGCGCAATAAACTAAAATTCCAATATAAGTTAGATTTTTTCTGAATTATTTGCAGAATACTGACTTCTTAAGACAAAAAATTTAATTCAGAATTTCAGGATTGAGCAGTTCAACTTTTTTCCCACAGAATTCTGGCTTAAAGGAGTTTCAAGACTCAAGTCAGGATCATGACAGACAAGCCGCTATATTTTGTTTGAGATTTAAGTCAAAATTCTGAGATTGAAGTCAGATTTTTTACTTTTTCTATTAACTGTGTACCTCACATCCTCAAATATTCTACAGAATTTTGGGGTTAAATTCAGTGTTATGAGATAAAAGCCAGAATGTGGCATGTCTTCGGCTGAAAAAGAGTCAAATCAAAAATCAAAATCAGATGTCTGACTTTTTTTAGATAAGAATTGTAAGACTTTTGAGTCAGAATTCTGTTATTTTTTTTTTACTAATAAGATCCAGATCTCAAGAATTCCGAGATTTTTTTCTTTTTCTTAAAGTTCTGCATTATGACCTTGAGTTTTAAATCTAAATTATGTTATAAAGTTCCCACTCGTTGACTATGAAATTTGTCTTCAACATCCCAAAAACTTGAAGATTTAAGGCAAAATTGTTATATTAGAGCCAGAATTCTATTTCTTCTTAGAAAGGAGAAAGTGAGAATCCTGGCTTGTTTATTGGAAAGCTGACTTTTTAAATCCAGAGATTATTGTCCTAAAACTGTGATTATGGTCAGATTTCAGACTTCATTCATCAGAATTTCTCCTTTAAGGACATCCAATCTAATTCCATTGGAATTAAGACATTATGGTTTGATTATGAAATTATTTGTTTAGTTATTGACTTCTTGAAGTAATTTTAATATCAAAGTGAGAATTTCTTGGCGTTTTAAGATTTAGGATGGATTTTCTCTACACAACAAAGAGCAATAAAACTCAATTTGGACTTTTATTTCTGTTTTTTAAAGTTTGACACTAATCTTATTGTTGCAAAAAATGTCTTGAAATCCCAGCAGGCCCTATCCTCTTCTTTAGATGCTTGATCTTAATGCTTTTGTACCATGAACAGCCATTAAAACTAGGCCTTGACCTAAAAACCCCAAAATGAAATTCTTGAACTTTCCAGGAACGTCTGTATGTTTAAACTCTTAAATAACTATAACTTATTAGGTATAGGAAAATTAATATGATTTGGATCAAGTAAGACCTAGAGGGCATCTAGATGCTATAGTTTTAGTCCTACCAAACAATCTTGTTAAAACTAATCTATGTAACAAGGAAATGTTCTACTTCTGTTGTTCCATGGATATGAAAAGAAATAAACATGAAATGAACCCCAGTCTCCTTTAAAAAGTCACATTATGTTGTAAATGTCATCACTCTCTGCTGCCAAACCCGAGGATTTTACCTCATGGATAAAAAACATGACCCAGTTTTGATGGTTCACCAAAATAAGAAAACCAGAAAACTGCCAGACATTAGGCCAGACCAGAACCATATTTGTCTTTTTGGGACTGTCAGCCTTGTGTTCAATGATCTGCATTGACAAGCCAACCTCAGATTAGACTCCTCGCGCCATGTTTGGTCTAAGGATCAAGTATAAGATTACATAATTCTGCAAAAAGCCCATATTATCAGAAAAATGTCCTTCTTGTCATTTAAGTCATTTCTCATACTGTAAAACACTTTCTTATTCATACATACTTAAAGGATAAGTTCGGTTTCTACAGCTTTTACATAGTTTATAGAATGAAGTAGAACAATATACTCACCCAGAAGGCTTTCCTGATCCAAACAGTGCTTCGGGAGATATTTAGATCCAAAATCGAGCGGCGGACATCCGTATAAATGGTAGCAGACGGGGCATGTATAGCCGCTCCTAAAACTGCATTAATCGTTCAAAAACTCATTAGTTTCACCAACATTTCATCATGGTCCGCTCGCGCTACTCCTCCACGACAGTCCGGTGTCACTCCACCCATGTTTTTGTGACTGTGCTGACCTCTGAACTGAAAAGTTTCTTTCCGGTTGCGCACATGCGCAGTACGGCTCATTGCTTCAGCGGCGAGCGGTGGCTACACAATAACTTTATTCTTCCAGTTTTGTGCAAAATGGACGAATATCTATCGGATGAAGATGTTGTGGACGAGAACTTTGAATATGATGGGTGTCCTTACAGTTTCGAGCCAGAGTATACAGATGAGGAGCTCATTGAAAGGAGGACGCGGAGGCAAGAAACTTTTCAGTTCAGAGGTCAGCACAGTCACAAAAACATGGATGGAGTGACACTGGACTGTCGTGGAGGGGTAGCGCAAGCGGACCATGATGAAATGTTGGTGAAACTAATGAGTTTTTGGACGATTAATGCAGTTTTAGGAGCGGCGCTATACATGCCCTGTCTGCTACCATTTATACGGATGTCCGCCGCTCGATTTTGGATCTAAATATCTCCCGAAGCACTGTTTGGATCAGGAAAGCCTTCTGGGTGAGTATATTGTTCTACTTCATTCTATAAACTATGTGAAAGCTGTAGAAACCGAACTTATCCTTTAAGTCTTCATTCCAGTGTTGACCTAAAGGATCAAACAATTGACAATCACATCTCTTGTATTAGAAGATTTGAAGATTTTATATCAGCAATAGTGAGAAAAAGAGTTCTCTGTAAGAACATCCATCCAAGGCCGATATTCTACATTTGTCCACTTGACTGCTGAAAGACTGCGTCCATGTGTGCGCCCGTGTGTGGCCTCACATCAGGTGAGTGAGTGACTCAGTCCTCTCATTAACCAGTCTACAACCTTTAGCCATTTCCTCAAATTAACCCTGTGAAAATACGGAGTAAGAGAGTGTGTTTCGCTCTCAGTGGCAGTCACGCCCTGCTTGATCGATTGCCAACCTTTTAGAACAAACATTCTGGTGAAGTTCACTGTTTATGTGTGTAGACACCTGTTCCACATGGTTTTTCTTCATGATCGTATGTGCTGAACTGATTGTTCGATGCCCTTGCTGGAGGATTTTCTGAGTTAGAACACTGTGGAAAACAAGAGGTATGGTAGAAAAGAAAAAATGATGTGAAAAAGAATAAAGAACCTTGAGGTCAACATTACCCTGTCAGCATGTTGAACTTAGATTTATATCTTATTATTTATTCAGCCCTCATATTTTGTGAAGATGCGATATAAAAGAAAGACTTGACTTTCAACAGGTAACAGCAGTGGAACACCTTTGCTTGAGATTGCTCATACCTTTGCTTACTACATGGAAATGCTGAAGTTATACAGACTCCTCAAAATTAAGTTATTTTTGGTCAATTATTTCTCCCCTTCAATATTAACAATTGGTATTATCTTTAATGGGCCCATTATAAACTACCTGAATTCCAGGGTCAACTCTCACCTCATAGTCCAGCCCATGTTATAGTCTTTAAACTGGACATTTAGTCTCCCTTTACTCATTAGAATTAAGTGTGGCCCCTAGCTCCCTCTAGTGGGAAAACTGGGAACAAAGGTGAGACATTTTGTTAGATTCTGGACTCAGATTCTCTTAATCTAACTCAAACGAAGAGTTATGGCGTGAACAAATTGTTGCACGAAGACTAGAGCTTCTCATCCAAGTCTCAAACAGTCTGTTAAGATTTATATGTTAGTATTTAACATTCTTAAGCATTTATTTCTCACTGCTATAACAACAAATTGGTCAAAATAATGAGTGGGGATGTTTATTGGAGTGAGTATGAATGTGTGTTATGTTTGTGTATGAGCCTAATAGTGTGTAATTAAAGTAATTCTTAGTGATTAGACCAAAGTTGTAAATATGAAGAGAGAAGACAAGCCAACTACTGTACAGAGAACGCTCACTCGCTAACTCCCAGTCCTATAAAACAAACACACAGACTGATGGTATTTAAGAGACGTATTCATCACCAGGGGTGTGTTTTAATGTTTTACAGTCCCATCTTGAAGCAGACCAACATGGTGCTCCACACTCACAGTCAGTTTAATGTTCATGTTTTAAAACAGGCAGCAGTAAAACACTCGGCAGCGATGATAGGAACACACAGACTCGCACATACACTCCATCACACAGCTTCATTTCATCAGGAAAACTAGAAGTGAGAGCACAGACCTCGGCCAAAGCATTTCCAACAATGTTATGTGAGTTATTGTTCAAAATGTGGACAACTGCCCTTTTTCCCAATGTTAAGAAATCCTTTAAAGATTTCCTGGATCCTGATTCAGATCACCACCACAATCTAATCACCTTTTCCTTGTGCCACGACCAACATTTCCTGACAATGTCATAAAAATCCTCAGCAAACATGTGATAAACTGTCCGATCTCACATTGTTAACAAATCCTTTAAATAATTCCTGGATCCGGCTTTGGATCACCTCCAAAACCTAGTAATTTCTTTCTTGAGTCATTACCAGCATTCCCTGAAAATGTCACAAAAATCCATTGACAACGTATTGAGTTACTTGCAAAAATCTGGAAACTACCCCGATTTGAACTGTTAAAAACTTATTTAAAGAATTCCTGGATCTTGATTCAGATCACCACCACAACTGAATCACCTTTTCCTTGTGCCATGACCAACATTTCCGCACAATGTCAAAAAAATCCTCAGCAAAAAGTGAAAAACTGCCCGGTCTCACATTCCTAAAAAAAAAACCTTTATACGATTCCTGGATTCAGATTTTGATCACGACCAAAACCTAGTCACTTCTTCCTTGAGTCATGACCAACACTCCCAAAAGCGTCACAAAAATCTATTGAGACCTTATTGAGTTACTAGCACAAATGTGGACAACTGCCTTACCTCTTAATAAGCTCTGAATTACTCACAATCCCAGCAGCCACTGCAGCTCCTCACACTTTGGTCTCTTTCACACCAAACACATTTAGAAAAACGTTACGAATTTGCATATTTCCTTTGGATCGTTTTATGTTCACATGGCGGAATTTTAAGCAGAAAAGATCACACAAAAAGGCAAGGCTGGCTTTACGTAAGTATGTCACAGCCAGCATTTCTTTGACTACGAGTCGCATTCTGGATCGTGGGATGGATGCTAGCAGGCTAAGCTATCTACAAAAGAAGTCACTGTTAACAGAGGGATCAAATGTCTTAGATTATACTGATAAATATATTTGTCAATGTTTGTGACAACTTATGATGTATATGATAAACTAAGTGCACGAAGAAGAGGGTCAATTAATGCTTTTAGTGGACCACAGGACACTAGATAGCATAGTAACTTATTACCCTTTAACACCTGTAGAAGTAGAGAGCAGCTTTAAAAGAATGAATTCTCCCTCTTGAACAAGCTGGACTAAATTCTTAGGACTAAAAAAGTTTTTGAACCTGTTGATGTTGTTGAATCCTGTGATGATCTTCAGTAGGGATGGTAAGCGATGTTCACCTGTTGATATATTCATGGTATTCTGTGCCTGTGCACATTATTTTTAAAAAGTAGCTGTAACGCAATTATGACGTCTGCCAAGGAGATTATTTTTTTGCTGGCGTATGTTTGTCTGTTTGTTTGTTAGCAGGATTACACAAAAACTACTGGATGGATTTGGCTGAAATTTTCAGGAGATGTTGGTAAAAGCCCAACTTAGAAATGATTAGATTTTGGTGGTGATCCAGATAACCGCCATTAGCGAACAACCGTTTTTGCTCAGTAGCTGTCTAACTAACAATGATATCAACATGATTCTGAGTGCTAGCTGTGGTTTTCAGGGTCAATGAATCATATTATGATGGTAACTTTAGCATGGAACTATTTCTTATTGATGTAACAGCAATATGTGAGCTACCTTGGCGAAGGTTTGCCCTCTCTGAGTGCTTTCTAGTTATTCCTAATACTGTTGCTTATACTACAGCAGCGTCATAAGTTAACTTGTAACTCTGTTTGTGCTGGTTGGTGGGTCGATCCTGTCCAAAATGCAAATGAACCACTCCAAGGGTTGAATGGAAGTGAACCAAGGCCACCTTTTTGTGGTGAGTTTAACATAGTTAACTTAGTAGCCAAACAGGGATCGATTGCTGTGTTCATATTTACACAAACAAAACCTGCCATAACACGAAAGCCCACTTGCATCATGGACTTGTTACCTCAGCCAAGGAGGTTATTTTTTTGCCGACATATGTGTTTTTGTCTGCTTGTTTGTTTGTTGGTTTACTGGTTTGTTAGCAAAAACTACTGGACAGATTTTTCTGGAATTTTCAGAAGAAATTGTTAATGGCCCAACTTAGAAATGATTAGATTTTGGTGGTGATCCAGATAACCACCATTAGTGAACAATCATTTTTTGCTCAATAAGTGTCTGACTAATAATGATATCAACATGATTCCGAATGCTAGCTGTGGGTTTTCAGGATTAAGGAATCATATTATGGTGGTAACTTTATCATGGAGCTATTACGTATAGATGTAACAGCAATACGTGAGCTACCTTGACAGAGGTTGGCGCTCTCTGAGTGCTTTCTAGTATCCTAGGTTTGGTTTGGAAAAGGTGTGAAAGCGATTTGGAACAGACAAGGTCATTATAAGCAAACTAAGCCCATATGGCATCTCAGCAGGTTGTAAACAAGAATTAAATTACTGTGTTTATTTAACTATTGGGTTAAAGAGAGAAGGAAGGAAGGTGTGCTAATGACAGATGGAAGGGGACATACTCAAACTTATTAGGACTGACCCTGGTGTCCTTCACTCATTAAAACCAGCTGGTACCCACTACATGCCCATAGTTACCTGCATGTTAAGGGGCCTATAGCTTTGGGGCAGGGGTAGAGGGGGTCCGCTGTGGAGTTAAGGCCCAGACAGGAGGTCTCTCTTTTGGGCTGCAGCAGCTATGCAGACCATCCTCTCCACTGCAAACCTCCAGGCTGTCACAGAGGTCCTGCAGTGCTGCTCTGTTTGCAAAACTGAAACAGAGGCACGGAAGCTGCCAAAGCTTACCAATGATCGTCAAATCAAACAAAATATTTTCCTGAAAATCAGCATATGAGAATACAAAAGCAAGAGTTTGTTCACAGCTGTGGCTTGAGGTACTTGGATGATTTATAAAGTCTAATGTGGACAGAGTTGCCCATTATTTGGATGCTTTGCTCTAGAATCTTCTGTTAATGTCCTTTTGAATGTAGGGCAGGATTTCGGTTTAATTGGACAGTAGAAACAGTGTCTGAAGTGGCGTTGGCAAGTGTCAATGTGCAAGAAAGCCATCTGACAACTCAGCAGAAACGCCATTGGTTTTCTTCAAAGCTCATGAGGGGGAGAAATTCGGCCCATATGTGTGGACGCTTCCCAAGCTTGTAGAAGTTGGCCGGGTTTGGACATTATTCTCACTCATCGACTAATCAGATTTCTGTGCTTCATTTCCTCCTGACCAACGTGATTCTCAGCACAGTCTCACCAGGAGTTACTTTCTTGGTTTCTGGAGTGATTTGATCTAATATTTAAGCAATTCATCCATAAATCAAATCAATAAATAAGTCAGTGGTCCATGCTTTAAGGAGTGATACATTGCATTGTCATGTTTAGCAAAGATCTTTTAAAGCTCTTGCACAGTTAACAATGGCCAAATACCAATGTGCATCTTACTTTCTTATTAGTGCTATTGCTTTTTTATTAAGATGCATATCAGGCAGTCAGATTAAAAGTGTGTATGTGCTACACACAACAGTGACTGCCCACCAAGTCCCACTTTTTGAATCAATAAAGCTAACTGCCAACTCTCCCTAGGTCCACGAAGTATAGGACAAAATATTAAATATAATCACTGCAATGCAACTACCCATCGTAATTGTCAGTATCCTTGCTAGCTGATATAGAATGAGACAAAAAAAAAAAAACCTAGCATGCACAGTCATGTTAAGCTACATGAAAGCTTGATCAGGCAATTAAAGTAAACTACTGTTGCTGCTCCAGTAAACAAGAAGAATCCACTCACTGACAAGAACATTTGTCTTGATTACAGATGGTCATGATGCTCCATCTCTAAAGCCCTGAGAAATTGACCCTGAGAACGTACTTCTAAAGTTTGATGACTTCCAAATGTTGGTCAATGTCAGCTTCTATTGATGTGTGAAAGTAGCTTTAGGTGTATACTATGGACCTTACTCCTGTTGACTTTGCTAACAAGCTAGTAAGCAGATGTTTTATTGTGCATTAAATGATGAGAACATGAACAAAATTTACAGTTCTGTGTATTCTGTATGTACTCAACTCTCACTTTTGGAATAGATTTAAAGTTAACATGTAGAAACAAGAGGTCCTGTGCTGCATTTTCAAGTTTTATATGCTCTTGTACATGCCCTCCAGAGAACTTCTAACCGGACAGAGAAAATTAAGAAGAGTTAATATTTTGGTGTTGGCAAAAATTTCAGCAAATGCAGAATTAATTATATTCTGGATGGAGCCAAATCCCTGAAAATTTACGCTCAGTTGAAAAAGAGTTAGTGTCAAAAACAAGTGTAAAAATGATGTATCAGTAAATCAAATCCCCAGGTGTCACTGTAGGATCTTTATTTCTGTAAGTGACACTTCTAGAGTCAATTATCCCACCACACCCATATTACTGGACAAGTACCCAAAGATGCCACAAGGCTTCCTGAATGAAAACTGCAACACATTTTTTTTGTATATGTGCTCTAACAAAACATGGAATCTTTATTTAAGCTAATTCTTTCAGGAGCATACAGTAAAAAATAAAGTAATGTTTACACTTTGCAGTGTTAATTCAAAGTTAACACTTAAGCATTACAGTGTTAATTTTGACAGCACTTTTTAATTTAGTTTTAATTTTAGTCTTTTGCCTAAAATATCTTTTAGTTTTAGTCAGAGTTAAGAGTGAACTCTGAACCTGAAAGTGACGCTTGAAGAGTCAATCGCCCTGCCAGTCCTCCATCACTGGACAAATGCCACAAGCCCCTGTCAAAGCTTTTATTGTAATTGTATGGGCTCTAACCAAATATGGTATCTTTATTTTAGCTAATTTTCCCCATTAATATGCACGTAATAAATACAGCAATGTAAACACTTTGCAGTGTTAATATAGAGTTTACACTTAAATAGCTAAAATATACCCTGAGAAAGATTGCATTCCTAAATTTCCACTCCAAAAAAACACTTGAAGAGAATAAAAATACCAACTCTCCAAAAAGAGCAAATACACTCTGTGGTGTGGACCCATATGGACAATTAGGAAGTTTTAATATAAACTCTGATAGTGTTAATTTGTCCATACAGGGTTTTTTGTGCAAAACAACAAAGTCAAAACCATCTGGACTTCTTCTGTGATACAACCCAATTTGATTTCTTTGCAATTAAAGATTTATGCCCTTTTTGAAAGGACCGTTCCCATTAGGACGCTCGTCCCTGCGATAAATCAAACATTCAGACTCTTGCACCAAAGAAAGAAATCGTTTTTCACTGCAAAAACGATATTTCCTGTGATCAATTATGTCCTATTAATCCAAGCAAAGGAAAAATGTTTGGATAAATTTGACGAAAACCTCCCCCATCTGCAGAGCCTGAATATGAAGCTACATTGATTCCAGTGTGCACAACATTGTATGCTTTACTCCTAAATAACAGTAGCTCGACGTACAGTATCAGGGAGAATCTTTTTTCTGTGAACCATGTTTTTTTTTTCATGTGATATCCGAGCCTGCTACATTCTTTAAAACATCTTTTGCACCACCACCAAAGCTTCGTCCTCCCAGCCCTTCCTTTGAAAGCCGGTATGTTTGGCATCATGTCTGTCATAAGCAAAGTGGAACAGAATGGGTCGATGTGTCTTGCAAAGCCGAGAGCCTCAGGCTATGACAGTTGAGTCCAATCAAACAGCTCAGATGGATTCAGAGCAAGGTTTTCGGCTTCTGCTCTGATGTGGATGAGTGCATGTGGAACACTGCAGAGCCTTCATGCGTAAACAAACAGACATGTTTGTAATAATCGGTGGGAATCTAGTTTAAAGCGCTTGGCTTTGACCGCTCTTACACCCACTCAGTTGTTTATATGTGTGTTCTTGTCAGCTGTGGGAAATCATATCATGCAAGTCTTAGTATGAGTTTGTATTTTCTCCCATAGATTCACAGTCCTGATGGGTGATACCTAAGTTTTTCAAATTGACTCATAGTTTTTGCTCTAACTTTTCGAAACTGATACAATCATCTCCTAAAATGGGACATAGCTTTTACGAATTTGCTGTTTTTAATGACTAAAAGAACACAAAGGAAACATGAAGTCTAGACAATCAGATCTTAAAAAACTGTAAAATATATATTTTTTTTGTTTGAAGAGAATACATTTAGAGATATTCTACCATTAAACCATTAAGTTACATATAATTTTGATGGATTGATTGTGATACTATCAATACAAATACAAACAATACAAAACAACCAAAAGTAGGCCTTTGTTGCATTGATTTATTCATTTTTAAAACCTGAAAAATCCATTATAAGTCACTTTTAAATTAGAAAACATTTTATGTAGAGAAACAATACATAAAACAGTTTTCTTCCTTTCCATTGTGCATACTCGAGTTGTTTAAAGAACTGTGTTTTGTGTCTGTTTGTACGCTCGCAGCTGCAGCTGAGAGTCACTTAATGCATTTGACTGGTCTTCACAGTCACATGACACAGAACTTGGCACTTTCTTGACTCTGAGAAAGAAAAAACTTACAAAAGTCTAAAAAAGAGCACAGATATACACTTTAAAATACTTATTTGGTACTGATATTTTTTTGAAGTACTTGATACCAAAACAGTAATGTTTACTTTGATAGTAGGTGCCTTGTTAAAAAAGGGCCAGTGTTTTTTAAGATTATTATTTATTTTGCTCATTTTCATTTAAATTTTGAGTATTTATTTTGTATGAAATTACTTTCTTTGATGAATGAATGAAATAAGCATCGGAAACAAACAAAGTATCAATACTCCAATCTGTCTTTCATACAGAGTACTTCATGTATTTCTTTCCTGTGCTGTTTTTGAATTTGTCTTTATGTAACTCCAGGACATCATTGGGGTCCACCATGCAGGTACAAAATACTTTTCTTTTTTATCTCACCTAGTCTACCACATGGCCTTCACAGCCCAGCATCATCACCATGAGGAAACCCAGGCTATTTACATGCAAGCTCCATCTTGGGACAAGCGGATTTTACCTGTCCTAATCCATAATCATCACCACTAAACAGTCATCAATTTTAAAAGTTAAGATCGAAACTGAAAATGTCATTTGTTTGGTTAATCCAAAAGCCAAATATATAAATATACCATCTTCAAACTTTCCTACCCTGAGAAATCAAAATTTGATTTACTGTTTTCAGTTGGTCAGTCAACAAAGAGTGCAGCAAAAGATATACAATATTCCAAATAAGTCAGAAAATGTGAATCAATCAATCAACCATTCAATCAATCAATCTTTGTTTGCATAGATCCAGCACTTCTTGTAAAATATGTTTTTAAAAGTTGGATTAAATAAAGTTTTCTGTCCAAACACTGGTCAAAAATATGTGTTCATTCATGTAGGTTTAAGGAAAAAAGTGTTGTTCTTGTATATCATACCTTCTGAGGATCTTCACCTTGCCACAGTTGTATTGGGACCACTAATTTAACTGCTGATAGAAGCTGTGCCTCAATTGGAAAACTGCTTAATGTTAATTTATTTATTAATCTTGTGATTTGGGTGAGAAAATTTGAACTTAAATGCACGTCCCTGGAAAATGAGTCTCGATAATGTTCCCATAAGTCACTAAATACGTGTATATGTGTGATACAGAGCAGATCGAGATTTTCTGCAGCAGCACGTGTTAACTCTGTTAAAACATCGTTTTCTGTTTCCTCTCCAACACCACAGCTACTAGCCAAGTACATGCAACCCAAACACACACCAACACAGATATACACACATGCACAGGGGAGTTGTGTAACTGAGTGAATCCCTGTTTCCAGATGGACAACATTTAAAAAAGGAGACAGAGCTGAAAAAGATTCGCTGTCTCTGAGATTTCTTCAGTGCATTTCAAGGTGATCCTGTCCCCGTGTTTTGTTCTTTGACCCCCCCCAGTGTAACACACAACAACACAACATGTTGCTTCAATATTCCATTCATTTACTGTTGGATACGGCTACTGTGTTTCCATCCAAACACATTGCAACAGATAAAACTTGAAATTAAATTAGAAGTGCTGATCACAATAATGAAGGGTGGATATTAGTTCAACATGGCTGTCAAGCTTCAACTCTGACCTGTTTGTTGACAAAAAGATCAAGTTGCAGAGCAAAAGGCTTTCTAATACACACACATACTGTATTTGAAAACATGTATATAATAGGCTCAAGTATCTATATATGTGTATAATATGGAACATGCTCTTTGCATTTTGGGCAATATAAGTGTGCTATTACATAATTTTAAAAACTCTTTAGAGGCATATACATCCCGAAATAGAGAGATCCGCACACCAAAAGCTCCCTTTGAAGGGTTCTTATTATAATTGACGTTTGAGCCCCACAGTTTGTCTGAGGAAGAGCCGGGGAACAATTTTTGATTATATGCATTTTGGTTTAATTGATTTGTAAAGCACTTTTTTTTATTTTCAACCAGTGTGGGGCTACAACATTACGTGCTCTGTAAAAGCATGGGCGGACCTGGGGTAGAACAAGTCGAGTCTGACCCTGAGAAAATGGTTGACCTCAGGAGGAGTGTGAGCAGGAAGTAGCAGCGTTACATCTACATTGGTGAAAGTTTAAAATCCATCTAAAATAAGTCAGTGGGCTTTTGGAAAACGTCTCACACCACAATTACAGCTGCTTAACAAACTGTTAAACACAACAGAGATGATCCAAAGAACTTAATTTCAAATGCTGATGACTTCCCAACTTTGGTCAATATCAGCTACTATATGTTGATGTGTAAATGCAGCTTCAGCTCATTTGTTGCATTTTTTTGAAACATATATCTTGATTGATTTTTAACTTTTTAATAAATTATATCTTATTCAGCATAGATTGGTAACAACATAGGTCTCCTTTGAACAACATAACCCCCCTAGCCAGCCATCTATGAATTTTAAGACATCATTGATGATAAATAACAAAAGAATTATTGTTGAGAAATGATACTACCAGTTATGACAGTATATATCTACATATCGTAATAAAAAAAAGCAGTATCAACGAGAAAAAAAGGGAAAAAAATACATTAAGAGAGAAAGAAAAGGGGGGGGGGGGGGGGGGGGTATGGTCTCACTTTGTAAGTGTTACAGCTTCATTTTTTGCAGGTCTTGCCTCTAAAAATTTTAGGAATGAATCCTATATTTTATGGAAGATATGAGTCTTTCTATTAATTGTGTATGTGAGCCTTTTAATGGCTATGCAGCAGGAGAGTTCGGTAAACCATAGATTCATCGAAGGGCAATAAACACTTTTCCAATATCTAGCAATAAGACACTTCGTATGTATGAGACAGATCTTCAACAGCTTAACTACATGAGCTCTCAGGGTCAAAGTTTCTGGAATAATTCCCAGAATACAGATCTGCGGGCGCATCGGGATTTCTTTGCCTATCATAGTGGAGACTGTGTTAATTATCTTTCTCCAAAATTTTATACAGTTACATTTCCAAATACAATGGTACAGGGTACCTTTTTCTGTTTCACACAATATACAGGTGTCTGGGATATTAGGGTTAAATTTATTAAGTTTTTCAGGAGTTATTTAGGTTCTCATAAGACAGTTATATTGAATCAATTTAAATCTGCTATTAATAGATATTGTTTGCGCTTGGTAATAAGCTGTCTTCCATTCCTGCTCTGTTATATCTGTTTGTAGGTCCTCTATCCATACTAGTCTTTTATAATTTGAGGACTCTCAGTGTTATGACTGCACCTTGGAACAAATAAAACTACGAATCTAAAAACATTTAAACAAATGAGGTATCCCAAATTTTCATTAAAGAGTTTCAAATGACATAAGAGTGTTATCTTTACAAAGGTCTGTGATATTTTTTGTTGCATGTTTTATTCACGTTTCCTTTTATGTCCTCTCTGAAGAACCATCACCACCTTCCTAACTCTTTTGTCTTTCTCTTTCAGTTAGCTGCTCTTACTCATTATTATGAAAATATTTAATAAGGAAGGAGAAGAAGAAGAAGAAGCTTGACAGCACTTTGCTCCCCTCTCTGCACTCACAGTCATCCTGGCCAGACATCGTTCGATTGCTCCCATACCTACAAATAAACTTCTTTCCATTGCTCACTCACGTAGACACTCACAGGAACATTATGTTGGCTTGTTTTACGTTCTGGATCATAAAACTCAAACACACTCACCAAGACCCTCACTTTGAGGCAACTGCGTTGGAGCTGTGTCAGTCTTGTTCTTTGGCAAGTGTGGAGAACCCTCGTGTGCATGCTTGATTGATATGGCTCAAGTCTTTGTGATACATCCTCAAGTTTGGTTGCCATGTCATTCTAGGTCAACAAACAGGCTGCAGCCATTCCCTCAATATCTCATGTCTCCTTGTTTGACCCAGTAGCATCAGTAAAATCAGCTCTCCTGGCAGTGAGAGTACAGGCCTCAGCAAAGTACAAACCCCAAGTCCAATGAAGTTGGGATGGTGTGTAAAACATAAGTAAAATAGAATACAATGATTAACAAATCTTTTTTGACCTATATTCAATTACATACACTACAAAGACAAGATAGTTAACGTTCAAATTGTTTTGTTGCAACTATTCACTTATTTTGAATTTGATTCCTACAACACAGTCTAGGAAAGTTGAAGAATGCTCAAAAAAACACCTGTCTGGAACCTTCCACAGGTGAACAGACTAGTTGCAAACAGGTGAGTGTCATGATTGGGTATAACAGGAGCATCCCAGACAGGCTCAGTTACAAGGATAGAGCGAGGCTCAACATTCAATAGCATGGACATGAGAAATTTATCATGTACAGTCCATAATATCATCAAATGATTCAGAGAATCCGGAGAAATCTGCACTTAAGCAAGGCTGAAAACCAACATTGAATGCCCATGACCTCCAATCCCTCATGCATTAATCATTCTGTAAAGGATATCACCACATGGGCTCAGGAACACTTCAGAAAACCGCTGTCAGTCAGCACTGTTCTCGACATCTACAAGGTCAAGGTTGAACTCTACCATTCAAAGACAAGGCCATATATCAACAACACCCAGAAACACTGTCGGCTTCTCTGGGCCGAGCTCATCTGAGATGGACTGAGGCAAAGTGGAAAAGTCTGCTGTGGTCTGAGTCCACATTTCCGACTGTTTTTGGACATCATGGACGTGGTGTCCTCCAGGTTAAAGAGGAAAAGGACCATCCAGACTGTTGTCAGAGCAAAGGTCAAAACCATCTGTGATGGTATGGGGGTGTACTGGTGCCCATGGCATGGGTAACTTGCACATCTATGAAGGCATCATTAATGCTGAAAGGTGCATACAAGTATTCCACCTACAAAGCTTCAACAATTAGGCCCCGTTTACACGACAACCAGAAACGTAAAGGTTTTTCCTTTGTGCTTTCAAAAGCGCTCCGGGTTCAAATGGAGACGATGTGAAAGCACCCTGCGTTCAGGAACGACTGAAAATGCTGTAGTGTGCATGCCAGGCCAGTAGTATGTAGGTTTGTAGTGAAACAGCGGTGTTACAACACACATATGCTTTCCGGTGAAGACAAACTTTTCACAAGCAACAACGGCAAGTGGACACACAAAGACGCAGGAGTTTCTTGTCTGGACAGCAAATCTTTCTGGATATTTTTGTCTGGATAACAAACCAAGCACAGTAAGCAGCACACATGTTGCTCGGTAGATGACTGGAGTTGTTGTTGTTCCTGGGTACACATGCAACCTTCATTTGAAAGAGTACTGCGCATGCCCTGCACGTCATCGTTTTCCCTGAAAACGGTGATTCCTGTTTACATGGAGACTGATACAAAATGTCTTCAAAACTTTTCACTCTGGACCCTGGTTCAAAAAGTTTGCGGATTCAGGCACTCCAGGCACTGTTCTTAATTAAACAGAAGGCACAAACGTACCAAACACTTTTCGGTTGTTTTCATTGTCGTGTAAACAGGGCCTTAGTGTCCTCAGTTCTCAAATGCCATTTGAGTGTTGTTTAAGGGAAAGGTGAGGTAACAGTAACAAACATGCCCCTGTCCCAGCTTTTTTGGAAATGTACAGAAGCCATTATGAAATTGAATTTTCCCACATAATACGGTGAGTTAATCCTGTAGTGTGAGTGAAAATTTGTGCAAAGCTTAGAGACAATCACTTAGAGGGTTCTAAAAAAAATAGCATGTATAATGTGGTTATAAATATGCAACGGACTGACCATGATCTTTGACTTCTAGCCCTGGCTATTGCTGGCGTTAAAGGCATAAAAACAAGAGAACATCCACAATAAATTATTCTTCATTTTCCCTCTTGTCCAAAGATGTAAAAATAGAGCAAACACTGACATTAATCATTTTTATGCTTATTACCACAATGACACATAAAGCCTTTCTCCCAAAGTCTGAAAAAAGACATCCAAGCAGTGAAAAATATTCACACATCCCCTCACAAAGACTCTCCTGGCATGAAGCAAAGCACATTGTGAGATGTTACAAGAGCTGTGATTCATCTTTGGGGCTTTGGCAAGCAAAAATGTGATGATTTCTGTATGGAAACCTCTCTCCTTTTGAAATATTGGAGGATAAATCCGAGGTACCAGCACCAAGGAGTGAGTGAATTCTGTGGAGATTCATTTACACTCAAAAAATCTGTTGAAATCCGCGGCTCTTTTTCACCAAACTCCTTGAGAAGAATGTGCAAATTTATGTAAATGTTTGTGTTTAGCTGAACAAAAATCCTTCTTTTATTTTTCTTTCTGTAAATTTCAATTCAAGTTCATTTCCAGTCAAGCTCTCGCAGTGTTTAGAGTCTTCAGTTTCATCTTTCTGCTGTTTCAGGCCTAATCAAAGAGTTCATACATCATCATATGAAGCCATGTTTCAGCGGGACATCTCCTCGTCCTCACAAGGGGGAAAAAAAATGGCGTCAACCTTCCAGCCCAAAGCCACTCCTCACAATTAAGAGAAACCACCCTGTTTTGTTTGTCAGCCTCTTTCATCCTCTGTTTTAATCTACTCTGATGCCGCCGCGCCGTGTCAGAGCCAATCACAACACAGCTGCAGACAGAGGGCGGGACCTTACAGTAATCAGTGAAGTTCGCAGACACAATGGGCCCCGACTGTCAAAACCAAATGAAACTTTAGTGAAGATTAAAGGCTTGGAGAGGGTGTCGTTTTCTCCTCTGGGTAATAAACACAGTCATTATGGTTTGTGTGCAGAAGCTCCGAAATGATTTAAGTATTTTTTCTGATGGGACCCTTCCTGTTATGCTTCTAGATTAATGTTTGGAAGCACAGAATTCATTCAGTTTCTACAGACATGGGCCATGTTTCGACATCAACAATCTCCATGAAAAGTGTAACCTTTATTTGCATTTTCGGCAATATGTTTGCACGACAGCTGTTATTTAAGTGCGTGAAAACTGAAGCACTACCTGTGAAAATGGAGACATATTTGGACCAAGCCTCCAGGCAAAAATCATGCCCAAGTAAGTGGACTACACAAGAGGCAGACTCCAAAGCTCTGCCTGCACTGCTCATTTCAGACGGGAGCTGTTCACAGAAAGAAAGGGAGAAGTTCCAATGCCGTGGACTTCATTGTCCAGCACCTCGGCCCCCAACTTGGGGTCCTGGCCTGCACCTGAGAGTCTCAAGGGGGACACAATGCTCTTCAGTTTAGTTCAGTGCTTCATTGTTCCTCAAGGGGAAATTTGGTCTGCAGTGACAGCACAACCAACAGCAACTACAAACAAATAAATAAACACTGACACAAAACAACATAGCAGTGTACAGAACAACCAAACTAGCAAGAACAACCCCAACGAAGTAAAAATTGAGGTATCAAAAGAGGATAAAAGAAGTGAAGAAGCTTTAAGATTACAGAAATTTGTTTTCACATATCTTCTAAAACAATGAAAACATGTTGATGGCAAACTTTCTTTAAGATCTTTACACAAAAAGTGTGTAAAACAAGTTTATTTTGGAAAAGTATGTTAAATTAATGTTTATTTTGTACCACGTGTCTAAAAAGTTTTCATTTATTTAGTTTTCATTGCTTTATATAAAGACTTTAATCTTGTATGGTCTTCTTTTAATTTCTGTTGTAAAATTTGCATTTCAACACGGGAACTAATGGGAATCCTTGGTTTTGGGAGCAAGCCTCTAGTGGACACTCAGGGAACTGCAGTTTTCATTTTTCATCAAGTATGTTGACAGTTGTTAAGAGCTTTGGGTATTTTTGGCTTGTTTGTTCTTAAAAACAGGTTACTTTTATTGGAAAGTGCCAGAAATCCTATAAAAACTCTAAAACTATTTTTTTCAGCTCCTGATTTTTATTTAATTTTTTTCTAGAATAGACTAGAAACCAGCAAAAGATAGTTAAGTTGAAAGTTATTTTTTTCGTTTAAGAAAGAGCAAGGGGACTATTTCTGTACAAATTCAATGCAACACAGATGAATCATTTGGTAATAACTATACAATGTTTTTGGTCACTTTTTATCACACACACACACTCAGTCCCAGCCAGATGAGTAGCCTTGGCTTTTATTCTTTATCTTTTGCTCCCTATATTCTAGTTTTACTCTTCTTTTATTGTTTATATTTTAATTTTTTATATAATTGTTTTTTTTAATATTGTGCTCATTTTCAGGCAAGGCAAGGCAAGTTTATTTGTAGTGCACAATCCGTACACAAGGTAATTCAAAGTGCTTTACAGAACAAGAAAAATGCATTAAAATCACAATACAAAATAAAAACAGAAATAATCATTATAAAATGAACTTTAAAAAGAAGAGTACAGATAAGATCCTTTCAGTCATATGCACGGTTAAATGGAGCTGTTTTGAGCCTAGATTTGAACATTACATAACTGTAATAATTATTAAGTATATGCATGATTACATTGCACCCCTGTGCAGCACTTTGGTCAGTCGATGTTGTTTTTAAACGTGCTTTAGAAATAATCTTGACAAAATATGGAGAAAACAAGTTTGACTTGTATGTCCAAGTACCATCCTAGGGTAGAGGTAGGCCCTTCTTTGTTTATTCAATGACACTCCTTGGTTCCCTCCTTTCTCATCCCGGGACTCCCCCTCTGTGAGGTAACCATGGGGACAGATGAGGTCAAGACCCTGGCGTGTGCCAAAGCTGACCAACCGCTCGGCCTACGCAGCGTGATAGCGGCGAGTATGAGAGTAACAACGTCCACACACAGAAGCCCCTTTATGCTGCTCACAGGACCGAAGCAGCCTGCACACACACTCACAGTCTCCCACTAAAGCTGGTTCCCATTGCCTTGGGTGGAGGTGGAGGCTGCCAGTTGGACTTCACCCAAGAGAAACATTGAAAGACACATATATTGTACGTGTGCATGTGTGTTATACAGGAAAGTAATGGAACAGTGGTTTGGTCTGATCATCTGAGGTGGACGATGTATCTTACAGGGATGAATATGTAGTGGTTATGTTCCTCATGAACGTCCCAGAGAGGAGGGGAGGTACAATAAAATAAAACTTTAGGGAAGACAGACGGGGACAGAGAGGCACGAGGCCTGAGGTGAAACCAATTCAAAACTAAATAAAAGGAAAATAAAGGCAACACTGAGAAAAAACAAGACTCTTGAAATGTTCTTGGGCCTGCTGTTGAGGTCAGGCTGAACAATCTTCTGTACTGCTTACTGTGTCAGATTTGGTGATTTCTAATCCCCAATGTTTTTGCAGTGACTTGATCAACAGAAATGAAAGATCATATGTAGTTACTGACGAATCCTCATGACTGATGTGATAATGTTAGATGGAGGAGAGCGGGATGGGATATACAACTTCCAGGTAGTGCCTCACAGCAGGAGGGTTACTGGTTGACAATTCTGTGTTTAGTCAAACAAATTAAGCATTGATAATTGCATTGGAATTCAACAAATATTGAGAAAGTAACGTCTTATGGCAGCTTTATACGAGGGGCACTGTATAATCATGGAACCGCAGATGAAATCACGGAATTAGACATTAAAAGCATAAGTCAATATAAACACTGAATATCACAGAAATGGCCGACATTTTAGGTGAATGCTTTTTTTTCAGAATAAAAAGATACGTATCTCTCAGGAAAATACTCCAAGGGGGTCACTAAGGATGGGGACAAGGCACGCTTCACTTCTCCTCATTAACAATGCAAACATCAGTGTTAATTTTGACAGGCACTTTTTAATTTGCTTATAATCTTTGCCTAAAATATCTTTTTAGTCATAATTTAGTCATCTATATTGTTTTAATTTAGTCTAGTTTTGGTTGATGAAATTTTCACAACATTTTAGTCGACAAAATCTACTGTAAATTTAGTCGACTAAAATATGAAGTGTAAAGTGTAAGGCATTTTTTATGTTTCCTTGAATTTCTGAAGTCATGTTTTACACTTAGACAAAATTTAACATCTAAAATGCAGTCACCTTTATTTAGTCTACCTGGCAGAGCATCTCAGTTACAATACCAGAATTGACAACAAACAGTGAACCTGCTCTACATGAATATATCAATTCATAAAGAGAGTAGCTCTGATTGGATCACTCCCCAACTTATCCTGCCACCACCAAGCTAAGGCAGCTGTGATTGGATGTCCCTCTTAACTCATCCAACCTTTCCACACAACCAAAGTAGCTGTGATTGGATATATTCCTAACTTGTCACTACTATCTACATGACCACATTAGCTCTGATTGGATTAAGTCTCTGTCAAACATTTTCAGCTAGCTCCAAAGGACGGGGCAGAGCAGTTTCCCAATGATTATTATGTGTCTGGCAATCAAATGTTCTGCAAATTTTCTCAACATACCTTTGACTAAACCTGTAAAGATACCTGTGAGGACCACCTGAAGAGTGAGTGATTATTACTTCATACTGTGTCTCGGGGATAAATTTGTGTAAAACACTATAACCAAAGCCTCAAAAAAAAAAAAAAAAAGGGACAAAAACAACACAGATTTATGGCGCCCTATTTACATGCGTTTTCCAGTATCCTCTAAATTGCAATACTTGACCCTCTGACAATAAGGACAATGTCACGGTGGTCCTCTTGGTAACCAGGGTGTTCTGCAATCGACCCTGATAAATGTACATATTTACAACCTGAAACCATCAACCTCTGATCCAAAGGCATAACAGCTTCCACTTTACATCCACTTAACCCAATCAGAACCAAGTCCAAATGTGAACTGACTCTCTAAGTGAGAGATGAAACGGGGATAAGTGTCAGTGTGAATAAAACAAGCCTGAAGATTTTGTTGGTTCTCACGCTACAAAACCATAATTACAACAACTGCACGTCTGAACATTTCCCCTTTGCAAATCCAAACAACTAGACAGTATATCACAAAAGCTTAAGTATAGCTGCATGATTTTAGAAAGTACTTATTTGGCTTAAACAGTCAAACGCATAGCTATGGTCCCTTTAAGTTTGACTGTCAATTACAATGAAGAACTCCTTCGCTGCAGCGCTGTATTTTAAGGTTGACTTGACTTTGGTGAACAATACAAGGCTGTGTCCCGGACTCCTTTGGGATCACCCTGTACGTATATAATGTGCATTATGCCTTCCTGACTTTATGTTCGCCATAAAATCAAGGCGACACTGAGGCGAGACAAACGATGAAGAACTTTGATGGTGAAGTTTTTTATCTTTTCATGTTACAGTAACATACAGAGGGGTCTGGACACCATCTCATGTGGTTGTGGTGGTTCACATTCAGGGTGTATTTTTCTTCTACCATCCACACCGAGACAGGAAGAGACAGCTGGATCCAGGCAGAAAAAACAGAGACACAGGATGAATTGAAAAATAGAAGGGTGAGATGGAGGTTGGAAAAATATACATGGGAAAATGTCTGTTTGACCTGGTTTGATGGACAGATAAAGGAAAGACTACATGGCCGAGCTTAGAGAGGATTCCTGCACTATGTTAAAGAAACATTAAAGAGAACCAGGCTGCTTATCAGAGAGGGAGGAGGGGGTCCTTCATAGAGATGGATGAAAGAAAGCCTGGATAGATGGAACCGCAGAGGTCGGGGTTATACTTACAGGTGGCGTTACTTTTCAGTAACTCCAAAACACCCTCTTTATATTTTCCTTTTCATTACATTCAGTCTGACAGAGCTTATTATATATAACATTATTTGGAGAAAGTATTCTTCTCGTGGCCTGATATCTAAGGCAGGATAGGGCTGGGTATTTCCATCAACCTCACGGTACAATACATATCCCATTACTGACCCCCCAGTCTCTTCAATCAGTCTGTTTCCACAGCCTGCACTTTGCTTTAGTGCAGGATTGCTGGAAATAGCGCAAGTTACTTCACCTCCACATCAATCTCCGCCAAGCAGATTAAACCAAACAGGAAAACAAACAGAGAGTTTCCAGGTCATTTTGAGATACCGCAGAAATCGAAGGAATAATGTTGACACCCACAGCAAATCAGCACAGGCAATATAACTTGTTTTTTACATGTAGCTCTTCCTTTTATTTTCGTGAACTCAATTACCTTGTGAAGATTTGGTTTTCTCGTGATCTTCATTATCTTGTGATTCAAGCTTCCAGGCCTGCACCTCCCTGCGCATCCCTACACATGTGCTCAATCAAACTTCATTTATATCGAACAGTTCATACAAATTCAACTGCAGTTCAAAGTGCTTTACATTGAGACAGAAAAATGATGACAAAAAGATAAATATATGATAGTAATCATGGTCTTTTTTACAACTACCCTGCAGATAAAAGTAGGTCCATCTACTAAGTAGTATTCCATTGCAAGTGTATTGATAGAGGGAAGGATGTCAAGAGGATTTGGAGACTAATGCACACAGAGAAGCTAAAATAAAATAAATTATCAAATTGAGATGAAAAGAAAAAAGATAAAATGCAAAGCAGTACAACCACGAATCATCAGACAGAGATAAATAAATGGTATTTAAATGTTAAGCACGGAAACACGCAACCTGTGTAGTTGATGATATGATGAAATTCTGTCACGAACAGTCCACTAGTGTGCTTGTAAAATTGCAATGTGGAACCAAAACCAAACCAAATGTATACAAATGAACAAAAATGCGAAACATTGGCCCAGTTGTACTTCTTAGCCTGTGTCTTTCCCTTTAGCCTTTGGTTTTGCACGTTCACGTATAGTGAAGGGGCATCCCAGTTCTCTGTAAGGTTAAGGGGATGGGCTACACAGCCATTGAAATGAAGACAAACCGGGACCTCACTTGAAAGGACAGAGTATGAGAAATTACTCATAATACACCGCGCCCACTGACAAGACGGCAGAGCGGAGACCGAAGGAATAAATGTCAGTAATTATTAAATCATCAAGTAAATATTAATCATGTTTTGAATTGTTGGTCGTATTTTAAAATTGCTTGTTATAGCAAGCTATCTTTCGCAGCTTAAGCTACAGCTATTGTCACATCTGCCTACGACACAGCCAGCAAGCGGCGCTGGGTGATGAGGTAGTGGCGTCTCATTTCTTCGGGGCGTGTTTTCACCCCTTCCTCTTGGCCATCAAAACAGGAGGCCAAGAGGAAGGGGTAGACAAAGGGAGAGGGCTAAGGAGGACAATTGGGGTTGACCCTTAGTCTTTCACCTTCAGCTTTTACATCTTAAGATATCCAGCGGAAGATCATCTAAGAAGCAACCATCTACCCCATCACAACTGTGAATGTCACAAGGACTTCAACTTGTTTTGCACATCTGTTAACTCCAACCTTTCTGCTTCAGTCCCTGAAGTGACCTTCTTCTGCCTCTGTGTTCCCATTTTACCTTTCTTTTTCGTGGCTTTTGGTTTGTAAAGATGAGTCCAACATGGCTGCTCTGGTAGCCAAGAGCAGCACGCATGGCTGGGAGAACACAATCGTCTTCATTAACTCCTCGCTCTTCATTTTCCCCTCTCTGTCTCCCTGCAGTGATGCGATAAACAGCCACAGATGTCCATGGAAACCTCACATATACACTCTCTGAAGACAAGTAGCCGTCTGTCGGTGTTCTGTGGGGCTCTTTAATTGGTCCATTTATCTTCATGTTAATATAATGTGGTCAAGTCCATCAATCTGTCATTGGATTGATTTCACATGTGAACCTGAGCATCCTCAAAAAGGCTTTCAAATAAGGCGTACAGAAACATATCTGAGGACTCATAAAATATGTTCATGTTTTCTCTATTATAAACAGACTTCAACTCAGACCCTGGCATTCGGTTTGGGGTCTCTGTTGGGACCATTAGATGGTTTCACACCATTTCATCACCCCTCACCCTTGTCTTCCATCTCTTTTCCACAAAGCTCTGGATGATCTCTTATTAATGAAATGTCTCTTTCTAAATATAATTGCACCATAAAGAGACTTTTAGATGTAAGCTTGCTTGAATTAAAAACAGAAAAAAAACAAATTCCTTCAACATCAAATAATTCTTTAAGGTAATATTAAAAGAAGGTTTATTGGTTTATAAATTAATCACATTTTCATTGATTTTTAAGGGTTTAAGTTTAGTTACTTTATCTGTTTTAAAACTCATTCAAGGTTAAAAGTTAAACGACAAATTTCTCCAAAAAAAGTATGTTTTAATGCTTTTAATTTAAAATTTTATCTGCACAAGCTGGAACTACTTTTATTTATTCATTTGTTTTAAAAATCATGCTTTTACTTTGTAGAAAGAAAGAGAACTTTGAGTCCTATTTTAAACAAATTTTACATTTTATGTTTTTTATACAAACTCCGATTCTAAAAAATTTGGGACGTCAAACATAAATAAAAACATAATATAATGATTTGCAAATCCTTTTAGACCTCTCTTCAATACACTACAAATACAAGATATCTAATGTTCAAATTTATGAACTTCATAATTTTATTTGCAAATATTCACCCATTTAGAATTTGATGTCTGCAACATGTTCCAAAAAAGCTTGGACAGGGGCAACAAATGACTGAAAAAGTTGAGGAATGCTTAAGAAAACACCTGTCTGGAACATTCCACAGGTAAACTGAAATAGGTGAGTGTCATGATTGGGTATAATGTGTATCTGTAGTTATTATCTTTTATTTTTAATTAATTTGTCTGTTTTCTGCTGCCATGTAAAGCACTTTAAAATGTAATTAAATTTGTGTGAAAGTGCAATATAAATAAAGTTTGATTGATTGAATATTGTGTTTGATTCATGTTAGAGTTGGATCCAATATTTTTACAAAGTTTAATAAAAAATTTGTCTTTTAACCATTTACCTACGACCTCCAAAATGTTACCTGATTATCCTCGAGTCGTAGTGGACATTAATCCAAACTTAGAGGAAAGCCTCTCAAAGCATATCTGAATGACAAGTAGATTAACATGAGGTTACATTATATATTGAAAGAACATTTTAATTTATTAAAATACATTTTTTGGGGGGGAAGATATATATATATATATATATATTTATATATATATATATATATATATATATATATATATATATATATGTATATATATATAATTTTTTCAGAAGGCAAATATGATTGTTGATTATTTTGTGTGATATTTAGTAGTTGGATACATATCAATCAGAAAATGGAATAATTGACTTTTGATACATCATTCAGAAGGGGTGGGATTTACGAAGTTTGTACTTCTTCCCACTCCTTTTCGAGCATGTAAATGAAATCAGCTTGTGTTATTTTCTTTTAAGGTGATCTTTGTTTGCCTACTTTTCTATTATCAATCTCTACAATTGTATAAATGTACAAGATTTATTTCCTACATGTTTGAAATAAACTACTACTACTACATATTGACATACAACCCACTTTCATCCTTTGACCTCAAGAATCCAAGAAGTTTATCGATCAATTAAGGTGGACATTAAAACTTTGATCTTTCACTCAAAGGTTTTTTTTAGATATTGTATTTACAAGCAAGTGGTGAACACCGCAGCCACTGATCCAGACTTTTGACCTCTGAACTCTACACAGGTCTTCCTTGAGTAAGATAGGCGTTAGTGCTAAGTTTGACAACACTTCCTCCAAGTGCCCTTGCCTTCACAAGAGTGGCCCAGATTAACAGATGGATGAGAAACTCAAAAACAGACTCCCTCTGGCCCTGACTACCACCAGAGAAGATCCATAAAAACCAGCGTCATCATGTCAAATGAGGATTTTAACTCGTGCCCTTCCTGGAAGTGTTTGATCCGAACATTTGGTAGAAACATGGCAGCCTCTTGGACGCCATTTAATAAAGAAAATAAGTAAATAACAACTAAAAACCCAGATCTGAACCTTTAACCCCTGGGGATCTGAGGATGTGGGAAGAGATGGGGGATTAAACATGCAAAGCAGCCGCTCGTAAACAAGTTTAAATCAGGACTTGAACTGGTGACCCGAGTGTGTCTGACCATGTGGAAAACAGTTTACGGGTTTGAGTCCCAGCGGCTAAACAGAGCTGCCGAGGAGCCATATGGATCCAGTTGTCCATCAAAGGCCAGGGAGGGAAAAATAAACACTTTTTATATGATTTCTCTTTCAGGGACGAGTTGTACTTGAAGCTGGAGCGGGACTGGCACTCGTCGTTCTGCATGTGTGTTTGTGCGGATTACTTCCTGTGTATCGATCCTGACTGATGTGAAACGTCCGTGTGGTGTTTATTTTCTGCTGTGATTACTCAGAAAAATCAAAAAGAGAGCAGAGAAGGATGAAGGGGTAGATGAGAAACACCAGATAGAGAGAAGATGGAGGGACAGATTAGAGGAAGAGAGGGGGGAGTGGGAGATTAGTTTGGTTTTCCTGTTTGAAGTCAGGGACAGAGAACTGAGTCTGAAATCCGATTCTGAAGTTGGACTTTGTCATCATATGTAGGAAAACATAGAAAGTTTACCTCCAGTCCATGTATAAATCAGGTATACATGCCTTCTATGACTTTTTCAAGCTAAACCAACATTCTTGTGTTGGTGGAGCAGGGATGAGTCCTGAAACGGGGAAGTGGGTTGGCATTAGGACTGAAAGATTTATCGTTTATGGGTCGAAATCGCAATTTCAGACAACCCATTCATTTGATCGCCAAAGATGCAATTTTTTGCAGCACTCCTGACTGACCCAGGATCTGTGGTGTCAACTATTTTACAAATTTGCAGGTAATTTGAATTTATGGAAGTGCTAGTAAGCAGGTCAACAACACAAAGCCTCTGTTTAGGAGTAGAAGTTGGAGTATCCCTTAAATAAAGAAAACAGATTATTTATCAATATTAGATGATGAATAATGTGTTATGTGCTTTTGATCATTGATTTCCTCACTGTTGTCTATACTGTAAACATAGTGAATATTGCACTGAAGCTTGATTTGAAGAAAATCGTGAATCAAATTGGAATCACAATTGACAATAGCTGTAGCTTAATCGCAGATCTTTTCCTAAAATCGTTCAGCCTTAGTCCGCATTTAGCACTTCCTGTTCCTTCATCTTCAGATCTAAAGGACTTTTGAATAGTTTCTAAACACAATCAAGACCTGTGAAGAAGACATGCAGACAAGATTTCAATGTTTGTTTTTTAATAACATATTTCCCTGAAGGATATTGAATTGTTGTAGTCTGTATAGATTGGAAGCGAGCTGAGACCACCGCTCTCAGGTTAATTGTGCCAAACAGGGATCGATTGATGTGTTCATATTTATTCAAATGAACCATGCTGAGCACAAAACGCCCACTTTAACGGAACAATTCTCCCCAAATGATCACAGTGTGTTTGTTAAAGGGAAAAACCTGTGGAACAGCTGTGACAAAGAACTAAAGAAGTGGAGTTCACTTAACACAATTAAAAATGAGTTTAAAAAGACGATCATTAACGGTTTTAAGGATAACATATGACTATATGACTAAAACTAAATCTAGGGCAACAAATTGGTAAATCATAGATCTATTTTGACTGCTTGTACTTTAGCCCTCAAATGCTTGAATTTCTTTTGTTGTTGTTGTATAACTTTAAGTTAGCAACTACAGGATCTTTAAGGATATATGCACACGTATATATCAATATCTACATATATCTATATATATATAAAGATAGATGGACAGATATAGGTATACAGATATACAGTACAAAGGTATAATAGGCTTACACCATTTAAGTCAAAATCCTAAATCTTGTGATTTTTTTTGTGATTTTGTTTCACTGATGTGAAAGTACTGATTGAATAAACTTTGATTGATTGAGGTGTAAAAATGAGTTTAAACAACAGGTAACACTGTGCCACGCTGGTTTGTAGCATAGTAGTGTGTTCTTCATAAAACCTCCATGTTGTACTTCCATAATAGCCAAACAATAGCTCTTTACTTCTGCCGAATATGTTTATGCTCAAAAAATGTAAAAGCTGTGTTTGTTTGTAAAGATTATCATGATTAAGAAGACTTTTAGTTTTTTTTTTACCACAGAGCTTATTATAGACAATAATCTAAAAACCAAATCAAATATCTCTCAGGTATTTGCAGTCCTGTCCTGCACAATGGTTTTTTTTGATGGAAATCAAACAGTTGGTGTCAATCCATCCGTCTGCACTCGATGATAATACAGTATGAGACAGAAATATAGCTTTTCTTTAACTATGGGTCATTTTTAGCTATCTATGTTGGATCCAGCCACAGTTCTCTTTCTCGTTGTATAAAGGGAACAGGTGCAGGTCCGTTTTTATCAGCAACAACAGTTCTAGGAAAGAGGACAGTTTATCTGCAGAAAGAGGCTGACTGGGTGGACTGAGGTCACAAATAAAAAAAAAGTCAAACAGTTGAGCACCGTGACAGCAGCCTGAAGGACTCTTTAAGTATTGTCCCTGATGAAACCTGCAGTATTTCCCCCCATCCGCCCCACCAAACCAAACAGGCATCCAGCCATCGCAAACAGTAAACGCAGGAAATTTAAAAAAGGCGAGGGCAAAAGGACAGCGAGGGACCGTGTGTACAAACACAGGAAATACCTGAAAACTCCTACAAGTGCTCCTCATGAATAAAACATCACCTGAAGGCCACAACTGGGTTGTAAGCGTCTCTCTGCTTGACAACAAGTAAACAAACAGATACACCTGCGACGTTGGCAACAAGTTCGATGACGAGAGAGCTCCACAACTTTCTAGGGCATTGTTACACAAAAGCAGCTCAGGATTATAAAACAGAGACGTAACTGCCACATGGAAAGTTTCTGTTCAGGTTAAACTACAGCAGACATGGCGGACATTACAGGGACGTCCATGCTTTTCTGCACTGCAAAAACTCAGCAAGTGTGTTTGCTTTCAAGTCAGAAATACATAAAACACTTATTCTGATGTACATTCACTTCGCAAGCCCAGATAAATATCTTACTACATGGAATAGAAGGGAAAAATAAGGCATTAAACTGCTTGTAATGATAAGAAAACACCTGCCAATGAAACAACCAAGTTTGACTCAGTGAGGGTCATAAATCCAGGTTTAAAATCTGCTCTGGATAAAAAGAAAATAATTTTAAGACACCCTTCAAGTTAAATTTGTCTCGTCTCTCTTGTTACAAGCAACTCTGGCTTTATATTCAGTTTTTATATCTTCAACTAAGATCTTAATTCAGACATATCAGGAAATTGTGGCTTGAAATAAGTTTAGAGAGGTAATTTTTGACTTCAAATTAGACAAATACTCATACCTTGATCTGACTTTTTGCAGTGTGTAACACTTTTTAGAAGATTTTTTTGGGGGTTGGACCAGGGACAACAAAATATCCAAAGATGGCTGATGTTGTCATTGGTGTCACCCACTAGTTTGTGAAGTACGATGCTGTTGTATTTTTAAAACAAAGCAAACCTCTATTAACAGTACGTCATCTTCATGCCTTGTACTGCAACTATGTTGAACTACATTGTTCTTATAGAATAAATAAATTCAATTGAACTCAACTTAATTAAGCAAAAAGAACATATTTAGCTTTTTTTAAAAACAATTACACACATTCATTTTTAGATAAAAAGTAGGACTTTATTAAATAAGATGAACATCAAATCAAGCCAATTGAAATTAAGTTTTTTGTGTATTAAATGTAGTATTTACTGTTTTTCCTAATATATTTAATTATAGGTCTTTTTTCAATCAATACAGCTTCTCAAAAGTATTGGCAACAAGTCCAAGGTCATCCTGGCTTCAAATGTATTAATTCTCTATATTTAGATGTTTTAAATGTTTAATATCCTTCAGCCACACTCACACTTTTTGCTGCTTTCATGGATATTTTGAGTCACTTTGTTTCCCACAGATGACACGTCGAGCTTTGGCCTCAGATCATTCTCCTACAAGCTTTATCGCACTCCCTTGGCTCGCACCGTCCTCGCCACGTTCCCTCTTAATGATAAACAAAAACGCCATAAAACTAATCCTCATGAAAAGCAGCGACATTAAAATGGGCCTAAATAAGCACCGCTGTGTTCTGCCCCGGGTTTGGAATTCTATCCACATGTTCCCATTTGATCCCTGTTATTGCAGTCGCTGAAACACAAATCCCAGCGACATTCCCACAACCACATGACTGGGACTGCCTCGGGGTCAGATTCAGACCATGTTTGCCGGTTTGCATGCATGTATTAGTGTATGTCTGTGTGTGTGTGTGTGAGCGTCTACATGCAGATCTCCAGAAGATCTGTTCAGTAGTAGAATCAGAGAGCTAGTTTCTCAGAGCGCACCCTCCTGGTGGAAGGTCAGCCCTGTGGACGAGCAGCAGTGGGCCCTCTGGATGAGATGGGCTTCGTGGATGAGCTGGTTTTACTTCAGCACTGGCTCTTTCCTGGAGGCCATTATCCTGATAGAAGGCCAGGTGGGGTGGTTTCCTTGCTGGTTACAATGAAGAGTGTTGATTGTCAATTACAGTAAACTTCATTTTGTAACAATTATAACAGTGAACACTTAACAGTACTTGACTGTAAAAAAATCCAACCATTTGTCCCCGAAATTGGGAAATTGTTTAATTTTTCTCACCATCTTTTAAGGTTGGGCTTACACTGGATTTTGCTTAAATTTTGTTCTTGAGAGTTACCATAAAATCCAGCGAATGAGGCGCACATTTAACACCCATTTGGTACTCCAAAAAGATGGACGCATCCCATATAACAATGCCACCAGTGTAACAGCATCAAATGCCAGAACATGCCATTTTTAATGTCAGTGAAGCCACCACCATCACAACTAACAAAAGCTAATGCAACTGAAGATTAGTTCCAATTCATAATTTCCTACAAGTTATCTTCTCATTGCTTTAAATGCACTGCAACATAAAGTGATGTGAACCATATGGATAGGATTTATGCCACTATTTGACAGCTTTTCTTCCTCAATAGTTCATAATTATACATACAAAGAATATGGTGTCAAAATCTGTCAAACATATTTTGTAATCCAGCCTTCCACCATTAGTCATTCCTGCTAGCCTACCACCGGAAAGTACACAATCACTTCCACTAATAACATTGTTAGCTTAAAGCAGTGAGGATGCAGGAAATATTCTGTACCATAAATTGAAGATATAAACTGCATTTAGGCTGCACCAGGGGGTCTTGCATATTAACTAGAGCGATGTGTAGGCATATTTCACATGGATTTCTAGACTGTTAAGAAGACTGGAGGCCAGCGGTACTAGCAATGCCAACATTAGCCACACTCTGCTTGATATTGTCAGTGAACACTATGCTATCTTGCTTGCTGAGGTCACATTTGGCCAAATCCAAGCCACAATTCACTCTAAGTACCCTTAGCGTACTTTCACGCCTAAAATATTTGGTCCAGACCAAACAAACTCTGGTTCACTTTTTTGGAAAGTTTGGTTTATCTGTGGTAGTGTGAAAGCTCACAGGAACTCTGAATTCTAATCCATCAAAAAACTAGGGTCTTGGTTTGCTTTCAAGCTACCAGAAGTTGGTTCACAGTGGGTGTTAAAGCAATCTGGAGCAAACAAGGACAACACAAAGCAAGGGAGTGAATTTGGGCTTGGATTTGGCCAAATATCACAACAGAAAAGCTGGTGTAGCGTTTGCTGACTACATAAAGCAGAGTGTGGCTAAATATACCATTGCAAGTACCTCCAGACTCAGGTTGTCTTTACAGATCAAAGTTTAGAAATCCATGCAGGATATGGGAATATATTACTCCAGTCCATATGCAAGTGCCTCCTGATACTGCCTAATTGCAGTTTAATCTTTAATTTATGACCCAGAAAACTACCAAACTTCAACTGGAAGGCGATTGTGTATTTCCGGCTCATAGTGCAATAATGAACTGGTTGGCAGGAACAAAATCTGCAGCTTCAGCCCCAACTAGTGGCTGGAGGCTACATTTGACTTTCTTTGGTCCGCCTGACCAGGTACAATGTGAAAGTAAACCAAACCAAGTGAAACTGAATCCATGTTGCACCTTTGTCCCCAAAATGTGGGTAACAGAGGCTCTGAATCGATTGTAAACTTGATTGTCTCTCAACTGGAAGGAAGGGTTTTGATCTCCAGCTCATGCAATCACATGTTGATGTGTCCTTATGCAAGACACTCAGCCTCAAACCTTCGAAAATGCCTGACTGGGAATGTGGCCATGTTTCATACTGTCTTTTGCCAGGACTGGGTTTTACGATCAACCTACATCAATCAACTTCAGTGACCAAAGTTTATGGCTGAGACACAAGTCAAAGCTCTCAGGATCGAGACAATGCAAAGAGCTGGATAAAAATGTAAAAGCTTTAAAAATATGAAGATAAAGCTGAAAGTTTGAAGCCAGCTTTCAGTCACAACCGAGAATTATGACAACACTCAAGCCAAAACCCAAATGCCCGTCCAAAGACCAAGCCTCCTCTGACTTTACTGGAGGTTGGTGGAGCCAGCCGGCCATTTTGTGAAAGCTGCGGTCAAATCCCAGTCCAGCTTACAGTCCTCACGGTGATGCATTTTGGACTCCCTTCATTACCCTGTATGTTTGGTTGAATCGCAAATTGGTTGCGTAGAGACGTCTGCCTTCTAACTTGAACTCAATTCATCACTTGTGGTGACCTGGGTTTTCATACAAATGAGGATGCCTGCCATTTTGGGAAAAAAAGCACCAACTGTTATGTTGCATGGTAAAATAATAAATGAACATACGTGTAACTTTTGGACTTTTCTTCTCAGTATTAATACCAATAATCTGCTCCTCTCCTTTAGTTTCAGGATGTTCACTGGATTTTTGGTAGCAGTGTGCCGGGTTTCTCTAAATTTAGCCACAAAAGAGTCAGAGTGGTCCAAGGCTGATGCCTGAAGATAAGGCCTACTTTGAAGTCCGTGATCCAGTTCATTCCAGTGAGGTTTGATGTGGTGGGACCAGTCAAGTGCTGCCACACCAAACTGGTAAAATAAGTTCTTTATGGTTGTGGTGTTGTGCGAAGGGTAACCAAAAGCTGAAACAGGAAACCTTTATGATGGTTTGGGCAGACTTGTCTGCATTCTTCTGGTAAGATGGTGTATGTTGGCACATAAGAATGCAAACAAACCAATAATAGATCAATGTCGTCTTCCAGTCAGTTGGTGTCAAATGGTTCATTCAAGACTGTGTTTATCTTTCCCTTTCATCGAAGCTCTGTGTTATGTTTTTGTCTGATTTCATTTAATCAAGGCCATGATAAAGTTAAATATTTTACCAAACTTTTACAGGAATCATGATTTTATTGAGGTAAACTACTTACTAGTAGCTAACATGTCCACAGTGGAGGAAATGTCAGTGTGCACAGTCATGGCAAATTGGTCGTATCAAGCTTGGCAGTTGTTTTGACTCATGTTTCTACCATTCAAAATCTTAGGACTTTATTTATAGAGCTTTTTTTAATTCAGTGGCACTCTTCTGTTGTTTGGTATGGGGTGCCCATTATCATCACGCTATCTGTCAGTTGATATATGCTAACTTATGGTAGCTAAGTGGCTAAAGTTGATTTTCAATAACATCTAAGACAAGGATTGAATGATGTCATTTTATTTCAGTTTTTCAGACTTAAACATGGAAAATCAAGATCAACTGGTAAAATAAGTTCTTTATGGTATTGTGCGAAGGGTAACCAAAAGCTGAAACAGGAAACCTTTATCATGGTTTGGGCAGACTCGTGTATGTTGGCGCATAAGAATGCAAACAAACCAATCATACATGAATGTCACCTTCCAGTCAGCTAGTGTCAAATGGTTCATTCAAGAGTGTGTTTATCTTTCCCTTTCATCGAAGCTCTCTGTTATGTCTTTGTCAGATTTCTTTTAATCAAGGTCTGGTGGCACCAGTATGATAAAGTTGAATGTTTTACCAAATGTTTTACCAAATAAAGATGTTATTCAAGTAACTTAAAATGACAGTTCTTGTCAGTAGCCAACATGTCCAAAATGGAGGAAGCATTAGTGTGCACAATGGTGATACTGAAATCAATCAACACAAGCTTGGCAGTTGTTTAGTCTCATGTCGTTGCAATTCAGAATGTTAGGACTTCATCGTGCTTATTTAATGCAATGTCACCCTTCTGTTGTTTGGGTTGGGTTGCTCATTTTCATCCTGCAAACTGCCAGTTTGCTTTATACCAGTTGGCTGATAAATGCTAATTGTTGGAAAGCAAGCTAAACCGGTAGTGTTTTTCTACTTACCTCTGAGATCAAAGTTCAATAATGCCATTTTATACTGTATATTTAAACGAGAAGGAGGAATGTGAGGATTTAAGTTAATGATTATATATTTTGAGGCATTTTACATATAACCACTCTTAAGCATAATTCCCACAGAGAGAGGATTGGAGGTAGAATGTGTATGACTGATTAAATGACATTCAAGGTTGACAAAAGTACAACGGAAACATCAGAGCAGCCATCTTAGATTTACAAGAGGGGCACAAACCTCCAAGACATTTCTGACATTGTCACTCGACTTATTTATCAATGATCAAAAATGTCAAGTCATTGTTGGCCAATATTCCCTGAAAATAGAATCAAAATCTGTTGTGAACCTTTTGAGTTACCTTGCTAACAGACAGAAAAACAGACAAACTCAGGCAAAACAGTAAGATCAATGACTTGATTGAGGAAGTGATGCAAGCTTTTGGTCACCATACAAAAATGCAGTTGAGTTGTGTCATTTTCCTTGGGACAGCAATATTATTAGCATGTTTGCCATCCTCCTAAAGCAGATCTGCTGTGTTGCCTCTGATGGCCATGTTACTCCTGCATGAACAACAAGTTGCCATGCATTCACAAAGCTGTATCAGGTAGCTACTCTGTTGCCTGAGCCATGTTACATTCTGACTAAAGCACTGGTGTTTTATTTGGACTTCGGGAACTGGTTTAAAAGACAGAAAATCGACTCGCTACAGCTCATGTAGCCTTATTTTCCCCTTCAAATGTCTTTTCTCTTCCAACTATATTCAAAAAAATGTTTGGAAACATTATTTGGGATGAATATTTCTTACGTTTACTAAAACCAACTGATATTGTATTTTATATTGCTGGAAAGCCTGATAAGTCATCTTTACAGCGAAGTACAACTTGTAAGGATTGTTCATTTGTGGAACAAGAAAAACAGCGACGAGTAGTGCCCCATATATGTGCCCTCTGCAACTGGAGTGGTTGCAGAGGATATTGGCTGGTATTCCAGTCCAAAGAATGGCAGCATTATTTGGTGTACCATTTCCAAATTTAGGACCAAGTTCCACAAGACCAGTGAAGTCAAAGATAGAAACAAAGTGGCCGTCCCAGGAAGACAACACCCTAAGAAGACCAGTTCTAGGGATTTTGGCACTTTTCTGGGGACGCTACCCACACGTATAGCTATGTTGCTCATTTAATGAATGCATGATCCCAACAAGTTGTCCCTCGTTGTAAAGGGGGCTAATCAGGCTTTCCAATGATATCACATACAGTAAGCATTGATAGTATTTACTCGGAGTAGGGATAGACTTAAATAGGTCTCCAAACTTTTTTGAGCACTATATTTACAGTAAGATCCTTTACTCTAAGGTGTAGCCCTTACTTTGGAGCAAAGGCCCCAATAAAAACACAACTGTGGCCCCTGCAGTAGTCCTCAAATGAGCCTTATGAGTAGTCATTACGTCAGCTCGCTTCCAAAACAAAGTATTTCATGCATCGATGAATTGTGCTGTTCCATTTCCTGGTGTTACTGAGCTTTTACTCTTTGTGTGTCCTTTTCTAGGCTTTCGTCCCGCCTTGGCACCTTCAGTTAGAAGTCATCATGCTCAATTACACTGACATGACTGGACCAACCGCTGAGCTCACACACGGACACACCCACACACACTTCATCCAAGAGTATTACAAAATACAAAGGCTTTTATATGAGGGATACAGCGCTCTTTGTGAACTCTCTCAGACGGCCTGCCTCATGTACAGTATTACGACAAAATCTACAAACACACTTTCAGGTTCGGTTCGCGCATGTTGCCGTAATAATTCGAGGGTGTATAAAGGCTTTTTATTGAGATTTAATGATGTGTTCACCCTGTGCAGCTCTCTAATAGTGACACAGAACAGAGAGCTGGCACAGAGACTGGCCCTTAGCTGGTGACTCACACCCACACACACTAGGACACACACAACACAAGTGGAACACTGACCCTTGCCTGACAGTCTGTCGATATACAAGTGGGAAAAGTCATGTCTCCCACACTGTTAACACAAACTTCACATCCTTTATCCTTGAGTTCACACCCTCTTCATGTGTTTGTTGAGAGAACATGTATGTTACAGGCTCTCAGGGCGTATTAAACAGGAATGGGAGCCAGAGGCGATCGCTACGGGTACTGTGACAAACTAATTAGTCTTTAACAAGGAAAATCAGCCGTGAACTCGGAGCAGAGGACACCAATAAAGTCTTTGCAGAGGTAATGACATCTGGTGCCATTATGTAGGTTCAGTGCAGCAACTGGTTGTAGGTCGACTATAGGATCCAAAAAAAGGATCAAAATGATTTAAAGCAGGAAGGTGAGCGGTTAGCCTTGCACAGTAGCTGGATCTACTTGATTCAATGTCTTATCCATCTTGCCAAGCTCCAATCTACAAAGAATGTTAGCGGCAAGGCCCAATCAGAGTCCTTGAGAGCAGGAAAAGGTGGGATCTACGTAAACATGAAATGACTGCTCGTAAAGAGATTAGCATAGATGCTAACAGCTTCAGGAGTGGTTTTATCAGATCTGGACCACATTTCTTTGTTAAATAAAAAACAAATACCCCTACAAATCTCTCTAAAGTCAGGATATTTTTTGCTCTACTTTCGACATGCTTTGACTATCTGATTGGCCTGTAATAAATGTGATTGACGGAACAATCGTCCAATCACCTGCTGGATATGCACTAGAAAGGTTCTTCCCTGCCCAAACACTTGGACTCTTTCCTAGATGGACTATTAAAATATATTGAACAGTCCATCTGGTGTGTCAGGTTTGTGATCAGTAACAGTGATACGTAAAACTAGAACAACTACCTCTGCAGGGTAAACATGTTCGGGAAAATGAAAATACAGTCTTTAATCAAGGAGAAAGGCTCAGGTGTTTTGTGGCGGTGTGATTGGTCAGGCTGTTGTTACTTTAATGGTCTAGCTACATTATTTTTTAGACAAGATTTGAGGCAAGAGTGACTTAAGACTTGAAAATCTGGAAATCTAGACATTGGTGCTTAGTTTGGGAAAATTCAAACAATTTTGAGATACTGGCTGTTTTCGAAACCAGGATCATTCTTCTTCTACAAGCTATGTACAACTGCAGTATGCTGTATTTAGTAGTTGTACGTAGTATGACTGCCAAACGGCAGTTATTTTGTTGTATGCTACGCCAAAAAGCTGTGCACTTTTTTTTTTGCTGATTTCTGTTTCTGGTTTTTCAGGTGAAAGTAAACAGTAGCTTGGCTAATGGCTAGCATCGTGATATTAACAACCATTAACAGACTTAAAGAAGTCTAATATGTGACTTACTTGGTTTTTCAGAATTTTCCCCATTGAATACTCACAAAAATATGATAAACAACTCAAAAAATGTAAATAAACCAAGTGTGAATACTTTAATGTTAAACAGGGTGACCAGATTTTCAGACTTCAAAATAGGGACACTTTAATTTTTCTGCCAAAACAACATGTATGAGTTCAAGATATTACAGCATTTTTCATCAGTGGAACTTTTAACACCAACAAAGCAGCAGATAAAGAATCAAACCTTTACACCAACAAAAAACTGCACTTTAAAAATGTACTTAATAACATTATTTGAACAAAACTGTTTTCCAAATTCTCATTAATAGTGTTATTATATATATATATATATATATATATATATATATATATATATATATATATATATATATAGATAGATAGATAGATAGATAGACAGATATATATGTGTGTGTAAAAATAAAAAAAAAATCAGTCTCCATATGCCCACCCCATAGATGCTTTTCCATTATCAATTACATTTCTTGCATTATTTAATGTAATTTTTAAAGTAGTGTTTTATCTTCATAATACTTCACTTTAACTCATTATACCTTCATATTTTGTTCTGGAATAACTTCTGCTAAATGTAGATAAATGTTTTTTTTAAGGAATGGTATCATGTCTTTAAACCTGGATTCAAGCATTTCATAGCAACCAAAATTAAGGACCATCTAATGTTTTAAAGCCTGTTTGAAGAAGTCTGAGTGGTTATAAAATTAGTGGTTATAAAATATCCAATCTGAAGCGTCTCTAAATGCACTAATACGCTGAAAACAATGTAATTTTCTTTTTACTCGAGCAAAGGCAGGTAGGCTTTGCTGGATTTCTGAGCATGCATCAGCGCTAATGTGTCTGTCTTGTTAAGTAAGTCGACCGTCCCGGGGGTTAAGGAGCCTCTGTGTTGTTTACTTTAAGGTGCCTGGGAAAAGACTAGGGGTTCACGAGCAGTTCACCCGCCCCTCGTAAGATGCTGCTAAGGGGCCCTTAAGGTATTTATAACATGCTACTATAGAGCCCCCCAACTGCTAAAACAAATCATTAGCATCCTGCGAAAATCTTATATGACTCTGAAGAGGCAATTTTTGAGGAAATGAGAAAACCGGGCTTATTTTCTCATCGATGCCGCCGCATTTTTGACATTTCAGAAGATGCCGTCAAAGGTCAGGCTTTGGCTCTGAGTCAAGGGCCTCCAAGAAGTTACTTCCATATTCTAACATGCTCTGCTTTTATATGTGTTGGCTTTGTCCGTGGGATTTGAATTAATCTTCTTCTGAAGGTTGATGGCTGCCTTTAGGTTTTATTCAGGAAAATTCGCCAAATAAAGCAGTTAGTCATCTGCAAACCAGGTCATCACGACACAAAAAGAAGGCATCACATGACTGTGTTGATATAATTTCTTGAGTTGTTTGCTTCTCAAGGATGTCTTTGCATTTGTTCCACAACATTTGCCCAGGAAATTGCGCATTTTAAAGGGATATGCCAACATTCTTTTCTTTCTTTTCTAAGTTGCCTCACTCTTGAATCCATGAAAAGCAGATAGACACCATTCTTTTGACTGTGCGTGCAGTAACAAGGAAGAGACGGCCAAAGCCCGCCCAACGCTAATTAGTTTAGCTCAAACACTGTCAGTCAAAGGAAGGTGTTAGCCTGCCTATGCCTGCAGTCATCAGATAAACTCTTCAGCAACTCCAAATGTATGCTTGATGTGACTCATTTTTTTAGCACGTTATGTTACGTTATCTTCTACTATCATATTATCTTCATTTGAACAGAGGCATTGTTTTGTTGACCTAATTCCACAGTGGTTTTCACTAGAGAAGTGACGTTCGCGAACGAGTTGAGTCTTTTGAACAGTTCTTTCGAGTGAACGATGAGAACAGATTCGCAGTTGTGTGTGAGCTGTCTGTTTGCGAGCCATTCTTAAATGCAAATTGCCAGCAAATTTAAGATTGGCCCACAAACGAATGGCTCACACACAACGGCCTATCGGTTCTCATTGTTCACTTAAAAGAGCTGTTCAAAAGATTCGAGTCATTCGTGAATGTCACATCTCTAGCAAACCATCGCAGAAGTAGGTCAGCGAAACAAAGTAGAAGAAGAAAAGACAAAGAAAAATATTGTTGGCTGGTCAAATGTTGGTTCAGTCTCACAGTAAGAGACTAATCTACATTTGACACTGTAGATCAGTAGATTAGTAGATTAGTTTCTTACCGAGAGACTGAACCCATGACCTGAGAGGTTACTGCACACCACCCAAACAAATGGCCCATCCTTCGTCCATACTGGTGCAATTGGGTCAGTTTTGGTGTCACTTTGGGTGACAGGGGTCCCTTTGTGCAGTGCTGAGGGCCTGCCTGGGAAATTGTAGTTTAAGTAGTGCTTTGGGGCTCATAAGAATGTCCTTGATAGGCTCTCGGGGAGTTCACTACATGGTGGATAGGGTTTGTAATGTAGCGATGAGGGTTCATAAGGCTGGTGTTACAGGCACAGGAAGGTCAGGATCGGTGCAAGACGCTGATGACTGGTTCCCTGTTGTAGCCTCGTTTGACCTTCACAAAAGTCAGAGACAGAATTCTGCTGTTTTGTGTTCTCTTGAGCCTTTTATCAACCATTTACCAGAACTTTACAGAAGAGATACGGTCCTGACACCAAACATCAGACCATAACAAACAAAGCAAACATCTATCAACACATTAACAGTGTCGTGGTAAAACATGAGCATACACTGGTCAAATGAACCTTTACTGTGCTTTTAAAACTTCATAACTAATGCATCTCCCTAGTTAAAGGTGACCCATAGACCCTTAGACCAAGGTGGTGGAGCAAAAGCATTTAAAGATCCTATAACAAAGACAGAAAGTCAAAGGAATCTCATACATATTAAGTTAATGAGACTAAAGGTTAGAGCTTCTGAGAGGGTCGGGTCAGTGAAGGACATAAATAAGCAGTTAGATCATGTAAAATTGCCTCATAAAGAGAGATACAACAGCGATCCATCCCTTTGTTGTGCAAGGAAGACAACCTACTTTCACACCTGTGCAGGAAACCAGGCCAGAAACAAATCACAAATCACAGGGCAACATCAGTTTCCCTGAAGATGAAGAAGCATAGGGAGGACATTGCTTTGATAAATGTTGACTTCATTTTGATGGAAGTTTTACCCCCAGTACTTTTCATGATTTTGTTTTTGCCTTTATTGATGGCAGAGTGACAGTGGTTAGGGTCAGAAAGGGGGTGAAAGAGCAAGAGAGAACACATGGGAACCAGGCTACAGGCTGGAACCAGGCCCAGGTCACATGCACCAAGGTGAAGGCCTCAATAGATTGGGTGCACAGACATAGTCCACTAGGCTAGTGTTACTTTTGACAGCATTTTTTAATGTAGTTTTTAGTTTTCATCTTTCATCTAAAATATCTTTCAGTTTTAGTCATAATTAAGTCATCTAAATTGTTTTATTTCTAGTTTTAGTTAACGAAATTTCACATTTTAGTCGAGGAAATCTAGGCTACCTGGCAGAGCATCTTAGTTACAATACCAGAATTAATAACAGTGAACCTGCAGTACATGAATATATCAATTCATAAAGAGAGTAGCTCTGATTGGATCGCTCCACAACTTATCCCACCACCATGAAGCTAAGGCAGCTGTGATTGGATGTCCCTCTTAACTCATCCAACCTTTCCACACAACCAAAGTAGCTGTGATTGGATATATTCCTAACTTGTCCCTACTTTCTACATGACCAAATTAGGCCTGATTGGATTAAGTTTCTGGCAAACATTTTCATCTAGTTTTTATTGATGAAAATGTCAGTTAATTTAGTTTTTGTCCATGTGCACTTGTTTTTATTAGTTACAGTCTAGTTTTCGGCAGGGAGAAAGAAGTTGTTGACAAAAACTATGACGAAAATAATTAACAAAATTAACACTGCACTAGGCTATCAGTACCTCTGCCTTTGCACTTCTGATTGATAATTACCTCCATCAAGGAAGTTATGCTTTTCCCGCCGTTTGTCAGTTTGTGAACAGGATCACTCAAAAGTGCTGAACAGATTTTCGGGGAATAGTGTTCATAGCGTGAGGCAGAACTGATCTCAATCCAGATGTGGATCCAGAAATCTAAAAAAATAGTTTTTAACACTGTAAGATAGGGCTGGTCTCCAGCAGGGAAATGTTCTCAACTGTCTGAATGTTTCAAAGAAGACCATCAGACGACAATACAAAGTGAAATTTTGGGGTTTAAGGCAGCTCTTCATCAAGTTTGTGTCTCGAGCTCGCCTGTGCATGCCAGCTGCTGGTGCTGGAGTTTTGATGCTCGCACACCAGACGCAGGGGATTATGTGAAATGTGAGGAATTGACATGCCTTGAGGCTTGTGTTCACTAAAAGCCAGAAATACAAAATAAAATGGTTGGGCGCGAGTCTCAAGCCAGGAGGCAGAGTATGGACTGAAGTCTTTAAGGGGAGAGTTAGAGGAAAGTCTGAAGTCACCTCAAGGTACAACTTAAGTGCAACTCAGAATCAGAATCAGCTTTTTGGCCAGGTTTTTTAGACATATGAGGAATTTGATGCTGGTTTACTTTACTCTCTAAGTACAGATACACAGAGAGTGTATACACTTATACAAACAGAACAGGAGCAGAAAGTAGGAATTAAACTCTTGAATAAAATTGTAAATCAAGGAAAGGAATAAAAAATGTACAATATGTACAAGATAATAGCCAAGAAACAAATTGCACAGGTGGTCAGAGTATCAAACTTGAGTCCCCATCTTGATACTAATGTGGTGTTTTTGAAGAAAACGTGACATCAGCCAACCTTTCAGGTGTGTCAGAAACCTTCAATGAATCTGAAACAGTGCAATCCAATATTCTGAGTCAACCAAATGTATTATAACACTGAGGACCTTCGTCGTTACAGTGACCTCTCTGTGTATTATATGATCAAGAATGCAAGTCATTTAAAAACCCATCAATGAAGTTTTCGTGGAGTTCTTCTTCAAGAGTCTCCTTCTGCCTTTACTGGTGTCCAGTGGCTAACGATTTTCCTGTAAGCTCATTATTTCATGATTCATTCACTCGATTTCTGGTCTGATCAATGGCAGAGTAGGTCGCAAGCCTACTCTGCAACATTTCACTCTAAATTCTTACATACATGAAATTCACTCACAAACTGGTTGTGCAAGCTCGCACCATCTTACTACAACATGGGGAAATCCTCAAGAAAGCAAATCAAGATTCAGATGAAAGCTCCAATGAAGAGGACCAACACGGGGCAATGCTAGCTACGGGGAACGCTAAGAAGGGGGCGAGCAGAACACCGCTAACATTGGCAGACATGGAGAGACTTTATTGTCTGCCCAGCTCTCTCCTGACTGAGCCACCATCGACCGGCACGACTTGACTCTTCAACAACTGGAAACATCCCTCAACGACATGATTCATTCACTCAGATCCTACGTCTATTTCATCTTGTCATCCCCTACTCCAAACCACTCTCCACTCCTCTCAGCCCTCCCCTGCATCACCCTCTCCTCTGGATGGGAGGCTTGGGGTCAATGTGTTTAACACACCAGCAAATATACCTCTCCAAAGGGGGGCCCCCTGTTTCTATTGAGACCTCAACATGCTTGTTAAAGTCCTCCCATAACGTTAAGCCCTTTTTTTCAGGCACTTTTTGCCCATTAGCCTTTTTCTCTCCAGCGTTGCTTCTTCTCTGCCCTTCTCTGGTCTCAGACTTCGTATTTCTCCCCTCATATATTTATATTGTCTTTTCTATCCCCCCTTTATCGCTTGTCTCCAATCCTTCCGTCCAATCCTCATCCCTCTTTAGCCCTTACTCGTTGCCCTTTTCACCTCGCCAATCCTGGAGGTGAAGAGTGCAGAGGGAAAATGCCTCTGACGTTCCTTTTGTCTTGCACTTTCCTTTTCTCATTTCCTTCCACATACTTTCCTCCCATCGCGGCCCGCTCCGCAATTTCTCTTCGTTCTGACTTCTCCGCCTAAAAGCCCAGGGGTGAATAGTGCAGAGGAAAGTGTTTTTTTTTTTTTTTTTTTTTGCTGAGGGAGTCATGGTCATTACTGAGCTATGGCTGATCACCAGAGGGAAGGAGGTATGGAGAAGAGGAATGAGCTTAAGGGGGAAAACTGGACGCTTGAGCTTGATGCTGTATGTCCATTTAGATCTTGACCAAAACTATGAGGATAAGTGAGGGATAGGATCCTCGCACAAAGTGCATTTTCCATCAATTTGGTAACAGCAAAGTGACTTCCAAAAGAATGAGATGTAGTCAATCTGAAAAATTAGGAATTAAGGAATTGAGTTGCACATTTTTATGCCAAATTAGACCTTCAGCATTGAATGAACATCAGTCACCTGCCACTTCATAAAATACACCTGTTCAACTTCTTATTAACACAAACAGCCAACCACATGGCAGCAATCAATGCATTCTAGCATGTAGAGATGGTCAAGACTACCTGCTGAAGTTCCAACAGAGCATCAGAATGGAGAAGAAAGGATGATTCAAGGTCACTTTCACACCAAAGGGCCTGACACGACAATGAAAAGTTCCGAGAACTGAGACTTTTCGTTGCGTTTGCGCCTCCCGTTTATGCAAGAAAGGTGCCTGGAGTGCCAGAATTTGCAAACATTTGAAACTGGGGTCCAGAGTGAAAAGTTTTGAAAACATTTTCGTTGTTGTCTCCGTGTGAAAAGGAATCGCTGTTGTCAGAGAAAATGGGGACACATGTTGGATGCGCTTTTAGACAAAGGTAGCGCGCGCACCTAGGAACAACAACTATGGCCGACTACCGAGCAACATGTGTGCTGCTAACTGTGCTAGGTTTGTTATCACTTCTCCAACAAAATGTGGATTTGCAGAAGACTACACCAGGGGCCACTCTTGTCAACTAAGAACAGGAAACAGAGGGCTCACCAAAAATGTCTACTAATCAAAGTGGTTTAAAGTAGAGCAACCTTTTTTCCCTAGACAGTAACTAATAAAAGCAAGTGCACATGGACGAAAACTAAAACTAAATTAACTGACATTTTCCTCAATAAATAAAAACTAGACAAAAATGTCTGACAGAGACTTAATCCAATCAGACCTAATTTCATCATGTAGAAAGTAGGGACAAGTTAGGAATATATCCAATCACAGCTGCCTTAGCTTGGTGGTGGTGGGATAAGTTGTGGAGCGATCCAATCAGAGCTCCTCTCTTTATGAATTGATATATTCATGTAGAGCAGGTTCACTGTTTGTTGTCAATTCTGGTATTGTAACTGAGATGCTCTGACAGGCAGTCTAAATAAAGGTGATTGCATTTCACACAAAAGTTCAATTTGTCTCTGTTAATTTACACATTCAAACTTTACTAACATTCAATAAAGAGTTATTAGATGTTTCATTTTATCCGAGTGTAAAACATAACTTCAGAAATTCAAGGAAACATAAAAAATGCCTAACACTTTACACTTCATATTTTAGTCGACTAAATTTACAGTAGATTTCATCGACTAAAATGTGGGGAAATTTCATCAACTAAAACTAGACTAAAATTAAAACAAGTTAGATGACTAAAGTATGACTAAAACTAAAATATATTTTAGGCAAAAGACGAAACCAAAAATAAAATTAAATAGTCTCTGCAAAATTAACACTGAGTACTAATAAGGTGTACTTGGGTTTGATGTAAGAAGTGATTTACATTTTGGATATTACTTTATGATTTCATTAAAAGAATAAAATTCTGAAAATTGTTTGTTTTCATATAGAACCTGGAAGATTATTGGGAAGCACAGACCTCCGTGAAGATCAGTAAAGAAGTTCGTGAGATGGATGTGTCTTTATTGCTTGTTCGTGAGTTGGCCTCGGGTCGGCTCCAGAGCTTAATAGGTTCCTCCTTGGCCCATGCTACACCCTTCTACCAAGTTTCATGGAAATCCAGCCAGTAATCTTTCCGTAGTTCTCCAAGTAGACTTTTGGAGATCTGATCAAAAGTGGCAAAACAGGAACTTTTTAACTTTAGATCAAACCAACCCTGACCTAACAAACCCAGCTTCGTTATTCAATATTCCCTTTTTCCTGTAATCTTCTCATTAGGATCTCCAAAGTTTGCCTTTATGTTCTGCGAATCCTTCCTTTTTGATTGCAGTTGCCCAGTCTCTGCTTCTTATTTTACTCTTCTTCCCTGATGGCTTAAGCAGGCATCGTGAAATGTCTCCACGCACGCTCACAGAAAGAGGACTCCGAGGGGCGATCATGGTTCAGAGGCCAAACAAATGTTCTGTCAGATTTACGGGCTGAGCGAGGTTGGTGGCGCGTCCGCATACACATGAGAAGTAATCCCGCGGACAAATTTGGACAAACAGATTATGTCATATAAGACACCCACACCATCCATTCCCACATGACCTCACCACTATGTGACCTCCCATAACCTTTTACCCCGGGTTTAACTCGAAACAACACCTTCACATTCACCACCTCATGGTTGATCTTTACCCTCGCCCCGACCTAATCCTGATCTTACCTCCACCCCTGACCACTCTTAAAAAGTAACCCTTTTAATGACCACTTTCTACGCCTGTGAGGTCAGAAACTATATGCTTTTGCCTGTAGTAGAGACTAACAAGTCTTTTAGTGTCCAGTGATTGTAAATGTCCCCTTTTATGTTTACAAAAATACCTAAATATCTTCAGTGACACGGATTTCAGCACATTTTTAGGAACAGTAATGTAAGGTCATTTTAACACCTGAAGTTTGGCGGACATGGTTTGGTTTGGGGTTGAAGTTGTACCTTTGTTTCATTTTCACTTGGTTTGGGTTTCACACTGCAAAGCCTGTCAAATGATGCCACTAGCTAGGGCAAAAGCTGTGGTCTTCATTCCTGCCATCTACCAGACGGGCATGTCCATATATCCGTCACGGAAATATTTCACTAGTCCATGTGAAAATGTCCATAGAAAATGTTTTCAGGGGCAGAACCTTCAAAAACAACTGCAACTGGTGATTGGACGATTGTTCTGCCAGTCACACTCATCACACACCAGTCCATATCAAGCCACAGAATGACGTAGCAGCTAAACCCTGTTATTAGCCATTAGCTTGACCTACGTTTCAGTCCTTAGACTATCGTCTTACATTAAATTACACAACACAGATGTATCATTTACCACTTATATGTGACAGGATCCTCGTCAACGGCAATCCGCACCAAGCTCTCCCAGTAAACTTCTGAGGACAGCATATTTCACCAGGTAGTGCTGAGTAACTATGACATTGACCTTTGACCTCTAATATATGCTCACATAATCCTTGAGTTTAAATAGTTGTGTGGTCAAATTTGAAAGAATATCCCTTAAAGATTTGTTGAGAAATTGCATCAACAAGGTTGTGACCAAATCCGTTTTGGGCCAATTTTAGGCTTTCTAATAAAAAAAAAAAAAAAAAAAAAAAAAAAACAGTTTTTGTTCTAGAGGTTAGCATAATCGCGTTTGGGCTAAAAAATTGACTTAAAAAAAAAAAAAAAAACACTGCCAATTTGGCTTCATTTTGTTGTCAGGGCTAGCATTAACCTGTTTTGGGCCAAATTTTCATTTACAAAAATAAAATAAAATAAAATAAAGCACATTTTGACTCCAGTTTGGCATCATCACACTTGGAACAAATTTGGACTTTTTTCCTAAAAATTAGCATAATTTCATTCCAGTTTGAAGACGGGCCAGGGCCATCGGTTTCAGGCCAATATTAGATTTTTTTTTTTTAAAGGCCAATTTTGACTCTAGTTTGGTGACAAGGCGGGCATCATCGCGTTTTGGGCAAAATTTGGACGTTTTTCCTATATGTGCAACAACTGGACAATCCAAAAACAGCTGTTGCCGGCACGGAGGCATAGAGACATAATTAGCCTGAGCCTTGAGCACTGAAATTCAACACAAAGTAGGATGAACTAAAAGAAAAGCCAGAATTGGACAAAAAAAGGAGTAAAACGTGCAGTTTGATTGACGGGATCATTTCACTGTGAATAAATGCTGTTATTTTAGAGCAGCTATGACAACATGTCGAGCTTAAGTATATTACAGGAGTCAGTCTTCCGGGCGTCATCATAAAGTCACAGAGGCTCAAATCTCAGGCTGCTCCATGCTGCTGATGCAAAGTAGTTTTTTTTGTGAGCTGCTGATAATGATGGACAATTTTCACTCTCCCAAGTCTCCTTTGTCACATATTTGACCCCAGAGTATCAGGGAGGCAGAGGGGAACTCTTTCCACGGACAGAGAGAAAACACACATTTATGCACACACACTCCCAGAAGTCATGGGGGGCAGTGGGGGTGCATGTTTGTGGTTAGTGCTGAGAAGTTACTGCGGGCTTATTCCGTCATTTGCCCGAGCTCAGGGGGGGGTAAGGAGGAATAGCTCCACTAAAACACCAGAACCACAAGAAAGTGTTTGAGCTCAGAGAGTGAGAGGGGAGGGATGGAGTGGAAAAGGGGAGCGAAGGAGCGGCAGAGAGGGGCCGACGACAAAAACACAACCAGGGTCTGACCCTGGAGGATGGACCAAGGCAGAGAGGGATGCAGGAGGGCAAAGGGGGAAGGATGCAGGCGGTGGGGACTTTGAAAGTGACAACACGACCTCCAGTGGCCGATCAAGGTAAAGGAACAAAAAAAGACTTTTATAAACAATATTTCATCCTCTCAGCTCTAAAATATTCGACTTTGGATGCCCCAAAAACGGATCTGATTCTCTGAATGAGATTTTTTTCACCTTTTATTGCTGCTAAATTTTGGAAGTTAAGTTGTGCTGTGGGCCAGAGTTGCACAACAGATGAGAATTAATTCCTTGGAAAAGTAATAAAATATTGATTTAAGAGTATATTGTGCTAGCAAAAGTTCACAACAAACCAAAAACAAGCACAAAAATGAGCTTTGTTCTCTAAATAATAGTACAGAGAAGGTAAACATTGAAAAGAGTCAGTTTTTCCAACAAAACACTGCACTGCAAATGATTTTTGTAAACTTTGTATTTTACTGTAATATCTACCGCTACCTACTGTGAAAGATCAACATGGTAATTCACTGTAAATGGCAAAGATTGTAGGAAAAAAAATACAGATTTCTGTAATATTAACAGTATTTCACCATACAGTTAACTCCTTTATATACTGTATATTACTATATGTCGTACAGTAAATTAATGAAAAGGGTAATCAAGAGAAAGAGAAAATTCAGTTTTTCCCAGGAAAACTAACCAATACCATGCAAGATTTATTTTAGTACATTTCTCAATTTTGGGTGAAACTAAAGAGTAAATGTATTTTATGGCATAAAAAATGATGTATGAGTTACTGATTGGTTTATAAACATGAAAGAAACATGTCCTGAAAAGCAGGAAAAGTTCAAGTCACTGACGGACATTTATCGTAACGTTCAACTGCTCCAACAGAGTTGATGATTACCCGTCTTTCATGCCCTCATGAGGAGCCAGATAATAAAACAGATGGATCCAAAGTTTTTAAAAGAAGGGAACAAATTACTTTCCTGACAGGGCAAATGTTAAAATGAAAGTGCAGAGAGACGGATGGCACCATGATGAAAGACCTAATGAAGAGGAAAGCAAGAGTGACGTGACCTAAGCAACTGGACCTTTTCCTCACATCCTCAAGTTGTCCTCTCCTCGGACAGAGCTGAGGACTTCAGGTGAGATATGAAAGAGGGATGAGAGACAGAAGAGGGTGAGAGGCAGGGCTGTCCTGATTAAAGGTGGAGGATGGCAACGATAATGGAGCATCTGTCCTTTGCACCTGACTCTAATATCAGCTAATAACCTGTGAAGTATCTCTCAGTGCGTGCATCGTCTTTGGATATCTGAAACAAGCCCTCATCCTTCACAGAATCTGTCAGTCTGGCTTTCAGCATCTTCCTATTTGGACACCTGGGGAAGACAAAGACAGGCGGACCACCTGCAGGAAGATATTTGAGAAGAACTGATGAGGGCAAACAGAACGCTGAAAGTCAGGCCAGCAGGTAGGTATCTTTGGGACGGTGAAATGTCAGAAATTTGGGGCAACTAAGGACAATTTTAGTGTTAATTTAAGGAGAATGTTTTTGAATTTAAGTTGGTAAAGACTGGACTTTTCTTTCTATTTTTTTATTTTCTTGTTTGCTTATGTTGATTGCTCTAATGTACTCAAGTATGCCTCCATGAATTGTTAGGATTTGAAAGATTCATTCAGCTATACATTTATGCGTGTTGATATAGCCTGTACCAACCAGTGTTGTGTGTAACGTAACCATTTCTTTCAGTCAAAAAGTAAAGTAAGGCACTACTATTGAAAATGTGTAACGAAATGTAGTTCCTTTTTTAATTTGGCGCAACGTTACTTTTCCCACGGACAGATCTGACACAGATCTTTGGGCCTGTTTTTCTCTAAAGTCGCTTGCACATCTCATGAGTTGCGGCCACGGGTTGCGGTTTCTTGGGCTTGTTTCGTAACGTGCAGTTGTTTATTGGGATTTTTCTATCTGTCCTTTCCACGTCATTGTTTCCTGGTTATCACACCCGCCTCCACACTCACGCACACGGCGCATGCCCCAGAGCCAAAGTTGCCAGGTCTGCTTATTATAAGCCACGTTGGGCTTCTCTTTTTGAATAGTTGCTTGACACTGTGAAATTAAAATTTCATGCAAACGAAAATCAAAACACACTTTATGTAGATTTCTCTTTATGTAGAGGTTGCTTGTTTTGAGCTTGTTTTTATCTCTCTGGTTGTTTATTTAAGAAGAAAAATCTGGAAACACTGGACAGGAGCTCTCACTTTACATGGTTTGTGACATTATTTTGTATAATAAAGAGCGTAAAAGAAATACCTGTTATATCCTCCATAGAAGAGTTTGATGTAGGTCTACACATTTAGGAACACATATGGGGTTCTGCCCAAAGTCGAGCAACATAAAAGTTACATAAAAGTAACGAGTAACGTAAAAAGTTACCTTCCATAGAGGGTAACCAAGTAAAGTAATGGATTGCTTTTAAAAGAAGTAACAAGAAACACTACCTTTTAAAAGTAAATTCCCCAACACTGGTACCAACCATGTGAAAAACTAAATAAAAACTTGAATTATAAAAAAAAATATAAAATTATAATTAAGCTAAAATCATTCAATAGACAGCACTGTTGATGTTGATGCCCTTTGTCAGTTAGTTTTTGGCACTTCTTTGGACTTATTGTTTGAAAACAGGGGAAAAATCTTTACCATAAACTAAAACTATTGATGCGTCACAATTTTATTTTGGGAAAGGGCAGTATTGTTGCAGTGGATCAAAGTGTAAAACACCATTTAAACATTAGTCTCATTTCATTAAGTCCAATAACTTGCATGTTAATCAAGCTGATCATCAACCAATAACAAGTTAAGACATAAGAAATTTTTTATCAGTTGGTTGTATGAAACAAGTTCTTATGACAACATGGCAGCACAGAAGTTTATCATATCCTGTCTGTAGGTCCAGACTTTTAGAAAATATTGTCCTTTAATAGAAGAGAGGTTATAATTATTGGTCTTAATCATGAGGGCAGGGTATGATTTCCCTGATTAAATACGATGTTCCCTCCTCTTGAGCTCAGTCATATCAGCCGAGGTAATCCGGGGTAATTCTCCATACATCAGCCCTGCAGGCCGAGTTCACTGCTGTAATCGCACTGGAGGCATCAAGTCACATCTTCAGGGTGAAAAACAGAGACGACCCAAAGAAAATGGGAGAGATTTACAGTAAGGCTGAGGTCAGTCAGCTTTTACAAAACACAACTACACACAAGCACACGTACGCCATCAAGCCAGACAGATATGACATCATCGCGGTCTGTGATTCAATCGCCGACGGCGGCAACCGCCAGCCAAGCACATGACCACAAGCCTCGTATATCAAGACCCCTGCGGTGCGTGTGCATGTGTGTGTGTTTGAAGACGCTGGTGTTTCTCTAATGATGGAGCGGAGGAGGGAGATCAGTGTGTTCAGAGGGGCTGACAGCTCCATCGCTCCGTCTGCACACTCAGCTGATCAAACTTTCAGACCAGTTTGAGCCAAAATGAATCTGCTTCGGTTTTTATAACACCGTAAGTTAAAGTCTGTGTTTCACCGCACAGTCAATATGATGATACTTTGAGAAAATGGAGGCAAAAACTGTTGAAGCCAAAGAACAAAACAGCAAATCAAGAGCAAGACATAGACAGTTGCTACAACAACTGCTAACTTCAGGGTGCACAGTTTGATAAAGAGAGGTGCACAGTGCTCTTAGGTTGACTTAAGCTGTCTGATCATACATAAAAACCAATTCCAGTTAAGTTGGGATGCTGTGAAAACCATAATAACGAAAAGAATACAGATGGAGGTTGACTGAAAAAAGATAAGTGTAGTTATTCACGAGCAAGGATGAGGGAATGTTCACCACTTTAAGAACAACTGTGTTAGCAATTAGTCCAACAGTTTAAGAATGTTTCTCAATCAACAATTGCAAGAAATTCAGGGATTTCATCATCTACAGTCCATAAAATCATGAAAAGATTCAGAAATCCAGAGAAATCCTTGCATATAAGCAGCAAGGTCGAAAACCAACTTTGAATGCCCGTGACCTTCGATCCCTCAGGCTGCACTGCATCATAAACCAGCATCATTCTGTAAAGGATATCAACACGTGGGCTCAGGAACACTTCAGAAAACCGGTGTCAGTTAACACAGTTCATCTCTACATCTACAAGGTCAAGGTCAAACTCTACCATGCAAAGACAAAGTCATATATCAACAACACCCAGAAACACCACCGGCTTCTCTGAGTCCGAGCTCATCTGAGATGGACTGAGGCAAAGCGGAAAAGTCTGCTGTGGTCTAAGTCCACATTTCAGACTGTTTTTGGACATCATGGCTAAAGAGGAAAAGGACCATCCAGACTGTTATCAGAGCAAAGATCAAAAGACAGCATCTGTGATGGTATGGGGGGTGTTAGTGCCCATGCCATGGGTAACTTGCGGATCTGTGAAGGCTCCATTGCTGAAAGGTACATACAGGTTTAGGAGCAACATGCTGCCATCCATCTTTTTCAGGGACGTCCCTGCTTATTTCAGAGACGATGAAGACACATTCTGCAGCTGTTACAACAGCGCGGCTTCAGAGTGAAAGAGTGTAGGTACTAGACTGACCTGCCTGCAGTATTTTAATTCATTGGTTGATTTTAAATGACAGGATGACCCTCTTGTGCAGTTCTTGGTTGTCTTGGTAACACTTTCTAAGAGTTTCTCGCCTTAGTAGAAGCCACATTCATCCAAACACAGCACGTAGTGGGTCTAAAAGCGATCAATTCCACTAACAGCTGCTGATCACTTAAAAAAAAATGTATTTCATGAGACCAGAAAGCACTCGGAGATAGGGCTGGGCAATTAATCGAAAAATAATCCAAACCGACATTTAGACATTTTGACATTTTGACTGCGCCCCCCCATACAGGCTGCATTCACTTCAGGCAAGAGCGAAGGACACGTTGCCAACATGGAGGAGACGAGCGCCAATCTATCAGGGGACGTTGTAGCCAAGAAAAATGCTGTCTCAGTTGTTTGGGCACATTTTGGAGGACATCGAGCACGAAGAAGTTAAGTGTAAATACTGCAATTTGTTCCAGCATAGCATAAAATAATCGTTCATTAATCGTAATCGAGGTAAGAGCTTCAATTAATCCTGATACTGGGATTAGGTAATACCGCCCAGCCCTACTTGGAGAGCGCAAATTTCCGCCAAGGTAGCTCACATGTTGCTGTCACATCAATAAGCAATAGTTCCATGATAGAGTTACCATCATAATATGATTCATGACCCTGAAAACCCACACCTAGCACTCAGAATCATCTTGATTATCATTATGGCAGTTATCTGGATCACCACCAAAATCTAATCATTTCTAAGTTGGGCCATTACCAACATCCTCTAAAAGTTTCGGCAAAATCCGTCCATTAGTTTTTGCGTAACCTTGCTAACAAACAAACCAACAAACATACGCCAGTGAAAACATAACCTCCTTGGCTGAGGTAAAAACTGATTTGAAGCTGTGAGTAGATTGATCTTTATCATATCGCTCACTTGTGATTTGTTGTTCATTGATCATTGAGGCATGAGTGAACCACACAGTAAATCTCCTCCAGCCTCAGAGGTCTTGCTCCACAGTTTAACTCTGACGTTTGACCTCTGCCGGATCACTAAAGTATCACCCGATTATCAAAACTTGGCCGATCTGTCCGCCCTCCTCTCCTCGGCTTTTATCAGGTTTCACACCCCGACAGCTGTTGAGTTTGAAAGCAGCGGGGCGTCCGTCTCGCTGATGCGGTGTGTGTTTGTGTGTGTTAAAGGCAGCAGAGTGTGTTTTACAGCCTGGGAAGGCAGCGTCCTCGGGGCTCGTGTTGTTAGTGAACCACATTCTTCTTCTCTTTTCTCATAATCACGCACAGGCCCGCAGTTCAACAGCGGGGCAAGGTTTAAAACAGAAACAGGGTGCTTTTATCACAGAGAAAATATTCTGTATTGATATCTTTAAGCACTTTTCTCTGATTAATATATCACGCTGCTCAGTGGGATAGTTCGCTGCAGCATTCATGCATTTGATAGTGGTGTAATTTTCAAAGTGTGTGCCAAAGTTCTGATAAATTATCACAAAGAAGGTTCACCTTTTGTTCCCGGAAGCCTTTAAAAACAAGTTCAAATTATTTCTATTAATCAATTTGAAAAGAGAGTATTATTTACAATAAGGCTGAAGTCATCAAATACGCAGAAATCTGTTTCTAGGGAGATTTTTTTTTCATAATTATATGATCAGACAACTTGAAAACTTCGTCAATGCAACATTAAGCAGTGAATCAGTCATGAAGAGGCAGGAAGCAAAACCTCCAGAACACTTTGAAGGACTCTTTTCAAACTTTGTACCAACTCAGACTCAAGGTGGAACTTATTAGACTTTGAAGGTCATAGGTCAAAGACTGAAGTCATGTAGTCTCATACTCCAGTATTGGTAGTGGTGTTAACCGCAACACCAGACCGGACTGTTCACTATAACTCACGAGTCCATCGGTGAAAGACCCCATGGAAAGTCTTTGGGAATGGGCAGAACCAGAGCCATGGAAAGAGAGAGTTGCGTCGTTGAGGGATCAGAACATGAGAGGGTCACGTGGTTCACGTAGCAGCCGAATAGTTCCAAACGAAGCATGGCGGGTCATATAAATGAACTGCTTAGCCTCGATTTCTAGTCATTACTTAGCAATTATTTCCGTTTTTACATTCATATATCAATTTAGATCATTCAAATGTGGCCCATTTTCTATGTACATGTTGTGATAGCGTTTTTAAAATTGCTGAAAATTCTTCTGAAAAGTAAGAATGTGAACCGTAAACTAGCTTTACTTAAGTTCTTGACTAGCAAACATTGCTTGACACTGTAATGGTACTAAATTTCCTTGATTGTAACATCAATGTTGGTGATTTGGAAAATAACAACTTGTTTTGTTTAAACATTTCAGATGAAGAAGGAAGAACCCTGTGTGATCCTCCTGAGTAGGAAAACATGTTCAGATGTTTTAAGGACAATGTCAATGCTGTTACTGAGCTTTATTATCTTAAAGCATGAAACTCTGTGTGAAGTGAGCTGTTTGTTTGCAAGCCATCCTTAAATTTGCAGGCAATTTGCGTTTAAGCTCACTCGATGACAACTGTGAAGCAGTTGTCATCGTTCACTTAAAAGAGCTGTTCAAAAGACTCAACTCGTCCGCGAACATCACATCTCCAGCACAAACCACCACAGAAGTAGGTCAACAAAACAAAGCCTCTGTTTATGAGTGGAAGAAGACAATAAGACGATAGTAGAAGATAACGAAACATAACGCAGTAAAAAAACGACACACAACAAGCACACAGGACCATTTAGAGTTGCTGAAGATGTGACGTTCATGAACGAGTAGAGTCTTTTGAACCGCTCTTTTAAGTTTCTTAAATTTGCAGGCAATTTGCATTTAAGAATGGCTCGCAAACAAACGGCTCACTCAGAACCGCAAATTAGTTCTCACTGTTCAATTAAAAGAGCTTTTCAAAAGCCTTGACTCATTGATAAACGTCACATCTCTCACAAAAACCACCGCGGATGTAGATCGACAAAACATAGCCTCTGTTTATGAGTAGAAGACAATATGAAGATAATGAAAGATAAAGTAACAAAAAGGGGAAAAAAACATGTCACAACAAGCACACAGGGCTGTTTAGAGTTGCTGAAGAGTTTATCTGATGACTGTAGGCAGAGGCAGGCTAACACTTCCCATTGACTCAAAGTGTTGGAGCTAAGCTAATTAGCTCTGCCCGTCTCTTCCTTGTTACTGCACACACAGTCGAAAGAATGGTGTCTATCTGCTTGTCATGGACTTGGGAGTGAGACATGAAAAGAAAAAAATGTTGGCCTATCCCTTTAAATCACCTTCTTCTTCAGTCTGATGCTGCTTGAAGCTCAGCAGATTGTCACGACTATGTCTACATGCCTTAAGTATTGAGTTGCAGCTATAAGATTGGCTGATTCAATATTTTTGTTTAAGAGTAGTTGAATGGTGTCCGTAATAAAGAAGCTATTGGATGTATTTAATCCCCAGTAAAATTCATAAAAAGCTTTTAAATTCAACCTTTTTCTTACTAAATTGTTGACAAAAATGAAGAAAATCCTCTTGTTGATTCTTCTTTCTCAGCTTTATGAACACACCTGGTTTAATAAGCCTTATAATTTTAGTGCAAACCATAACATCATGGTCATTTATCCTAATGATCCATAAATATGAGTGACTTTTATCACTTCGCCAATACTTGGATGGAGGCAGAGCCTTGAATATTTTTATTCCAAGTGACACACCATAAACAAGTTATAAAAGCCTGTCTCCTAAAACATGTTTTAAGATCCCTTTAAGTTTATGTCTGATGACGCCATGCGACAAGAGTCGCCCAGAGCATGTGTCACCTCGGGCGCCGCGGAGCAGTAATGACCTGAAATAAATACATTTATCACGCCGAGCCATTTGGAGGATAAGTGGAGGTCAGGGGTCAGCTCCTGAGCCCGAGAGTCTGCTTTTATTAATCAATATTTGATATTTATGAGATAGATTAACCGCCCCGTTACTGAGGGAGAGGGACGTGGAGAGAGCTCGTAGGTGTAATTTACAGCTCATCAGAGGTCAGGGGAGCCGGAGGGACAAAATGACATCATAGAAATGGGCTGGATCGAAGGACGGACGGGAAAAGAGCTTGTTTTTCCCACCGACAGGCCGACTGTTAGACTCAGAGTTCAAGAAAATCAAAGAAGGAAGAGTTTTTGTTGTAGAGTAAGATGGTCATGCCTGCTCTGCACCAGAAAAATGGCTTTCCTCAAATCCACTGCACTCTAGAGACCAAAGAGTAATAATGATTTCAGTGAAGTTGGGACGTTGTGTTAACCTTGCAGAGCAGATGGACCTTCCTGATTCACTGTCTGAAATCACACAGATCCATCTTGCCAAGCTCCAATCCTCTACAACAGGGGTGTCCAAACATCGAGGGCTGCATAAAGAGGAATACACAGACGACTGAGCCACTTGCTGCACCTCACTTTTAGTGTACTTAAGTTAAAGCTTTAGGGTTTAGGGGTGGGTTATCACCTGTCAAGGGGCCCTTGTAACCCTGGGCTATCACTGGATTCACACCTAGTCAGGGCGGGAATGACCTGAGCAGCAGAGATGGGAAACGCTGACGGCTTATCTTCACTGTCAGACACAAAACAAGAGTAAACTGCAAAAATGTTGCTGCCTGAAGATGAATATCGCGATACACTTTGTAAATGAGACCTTGTGACAAAGTAAATATGACAGAAAGTGTGAATGATTGATGGTATTTGCTTCTGTAATGGAAATGTTTTTTTCTTCTTAAGACCCATTTTTATTCCCTGGTGTTTTAATCTTGCATGAGTTTTGTGGTCCTCTGTGTCTTTTATTTGTTTTACTAGATCTTTTATTTATTTTACTATTTTTATCTGCTTGATTTTATTATTTTATTTATAGCATAGTTTTAGGTTTATGCTTCTATTTGATTATTTATTGCTTATTGTTATTTGGAAATGTTTGTTTTATTGGTTCTATGTACAGCACTTTTGAGACGTTTTTTGTTGTTTAAATGTGCTATACAAATAAAGTGGATTGGATTGGATTCATTCAACTGTTTCAGGGGCCAATTCAAAACAGGCAGCACTTGGCCCCCGGGCCATAGTTTGGACACCCCTGCTCTACAACTTCACTCGGCTAAAAGCTGAATGACCCAATCAGGGGAAAGAGGCGGGAGTTGCAGATGTGACGACAACAGGAAGTGACCGCATGTTTGAAACAAATGGCGGCTTCTGAAGCGGTCTCTGTTGATGCGGCAGTATCTGCAGTTTTATCAGAAATGGACTCAATTTCTTTTTTAAAAGAAGAGCGAAGAACGTCACGTAAGGCTTTTCTTACAGGAAACGATATCCTGTTTGGTTTCGGTAAGGGTTTGATCCACCAACTGGCTCCCTGGTGGTGAAAAAGATGGGAAGGACTTCAAACCTCATATAATCGTGATAATCTGCGCTGGTTGCCCTCATGGATGATCAAATCAGAGAAGCTGGAAAGTTCCGGATCACTGCTGGGAAAGTGGGAGAAAACGCGGAAATCCTCAGCGGAAGATGCCGTTCAGTCTGTGGTAGTCGTGGCGAAAAGTTTACCTGGAGAACTTGGTGGGGATTGTTGTTGACAAGGTTCATGTCACATATAAGTGGTAAATGATACATCTGTGTGGTATAATCTAATGTAAGACGATGGTCTAAGGACTGAAACATAGTTTAAGCTAACGGCTAACAACAGGGTCTAGCTGCTACATTATACTGTGGCTTGATATGGATTGGTCTGTAATGAGTGTGACTGACAGAACAATCATCCAGTCACCAGCTGCAGTTGTTTTTGAAGGTTCTGTCCTCTGAAAACATTTTCTATGGGATCTTCTCCAGATTGACTAGTGAAATATTTCCGTGACGGATATATGGAAGTGTCCGTCTGGTGTGCTAGGTTAACATTGTGTAAAACGTAAAAACAGAAAACAATGATTTGCAAAAACTTTTTGGACCTACAATTACTTGAATGCGCTATAAAGACAAGATATTTAATGTTTTAACTGATAAACTTAATCGTTTCTTTGCAAATATTCTCTTATTTAGAATTTGACGCCTGCAATACAGTCCAAAAAAGCTGGGACAGGGGCATGTTTACCTCTGTGTTGCATCACCTTTCCTTTAACGTAACTCAACAAGCATTTTGGGAACTGAGGACTCTAAATGTTGAAGCTTTGTGGGTGGAATTCTTTCTCATTCTTGCTTGATGTTCGGCTTGAGTTGCTCAACAAAATGGGGTCTGCATTGTCATACATTGTGCTTCACAATGCGCCAAACATTTTCCAGGTCAGTCTAGTCCCTGCGCTCTTTACTCTGAAGCCACGATGTTGTAACACATCAGATTGTGTCTTCATTGTCTCTGAAATAAGCAGGGATGTCCCTGAAAATGATGGATGGCACCATGTTGCTCCAACACCTGTATGTACCTTTCAGTATTAATGGTGTCTTCACAGATGTGCAGGTTAGCCATGCCATGGGCACTAACACACTCCCATACCATCATAGATGCTGTCTTTTTGAGAATTCCTTTACAGTCTTTTGTTGCCCCTGTCTCAGCTTTTCTGATACGTTTTGCGGGCATCAAATTCAAAATGAGAGAATAATTGAAAAAAAGTTATCAGTTTGAACATTAAATATTTTTCTTTGTTGCGTTTTTCAATTGTATATAGATTGAAAAGACTTTGCAAATCATCATATTCTGTTTTATTTATGCTTTAAACAACGTCCCAACTTCAGTGGAATTGTGGTTTGTCCTTATATGGATATGTGATTTTTTGGGGTCGAAAGGTGAAATAAATATACGATCAAAAAAAGTAAAAGTTCAGGCGTTATTTCTGAATGACGCTGAAGAGTTGGACCAGAGTCTTCATCTGGAACTTGATGAAGACTCTGTTCACAATTCTGTTTTATCCCAGAATTCTTTTTTTTCTATCTGAGCAATTCTGAGTGTTTTCTTTTTCAAAATCCTGACTAATTTCTTCTGATTTGAAGAATTCAGATGTTTTCTGTACACTGACTATATTTTCAGAATACAATTTAGAATTTTTATTTTATTTGAAGAATTGTTTTTATTATTATTATTATTATTATTATTATTGAGAATTTCTGATTTTGTTTTCCAAAAGGCTGACTTCTCTCTCAGATTTTTACTTTGGTTTCAGTATTCCGTTTTTATTTTATTTTTATTTTTTTATTTTTATTTTTTTTTTTCCAGAATTCTTACTTTATTTCCAGAATTCTGTTTCTTTTATCCCCAGAATTGTGATTTTATTTAAAGCATTTAGTTAAATCCCAGTTTTTCATTTAATTTAAAGATTTTTCTTTTTAATAATGACTATATTTTCAGAATTCAGTTTTATTACACATTTTTATTTTACTTAAACATGTTTTTTCGGGGATTCTGACTTTATTTTCAGATTACCTCTTTATATTTCTGACTTGAATCTCAGAACTCTGTGTTTTGTTTTATCAGAATTCAGATGTCTGTTTTTCCTCTCAGAATTTTTTGAAAAAAGGTCAAGAATCACTTTTTTTGGACTATTTTAACATCAGAAAATCACATTAAAGCGAGTGAGGGAGATCGACCATGACAACACCTCCTTTCACTCTGCACCGCTGCGTTTCTTCTCAACAGCTGCCACTCACTCCTCTGCTTCCTCCCTTTGATTGACAGCTAATGTGGATTAATTGCAGCCTGTCAGTCCTCCACCATTACCAGACCAAGTGCATGGATGAAAGATCCGAGTCTCTGATCCAGACCTGCTGAAGCTCTGATCCACGGAAACATTTATGAGCGTGTGCGTCACTGTGTGTGATTTTCTGTATTTGTGATCCGTGTTTGTCACTTTGTGCGTCATTTTAAAAGCCTGCATGTGTGTTTCCATCCTATTCTGATTGGAGGGTATTTAAAGACGTCCAAGCTGTTCTCGTCCAATCATGCGTCAGCCTGCGTTCGGCCTCCGCTCTAATCGATGCAGAGTCACAGTTTTGACTTTCCTCTCGACTTTTCTCCGGATTCATGCAGCCGCAAAGTTCAACCGCAGCTTTTTCCTGCCTCCTGTCCTGCCCTTTTCCATCCGCCACACTCCAGTCTTGGTTTAATTTCTCTGTGGTTTGTGTTTTAATTTATTCATGCCATCCATGTGTCGCACAGCTGCGCCACGACTTCACAAAATCATGGGGCCTCCAAACAGCGAGCGAGTGTGAGGGTCAGCTGCTGCTGTGGCCTCAGAGCCGTGAGCCCGTCCCAGGACGGGTCACCTGAATCAGGTGGTCCGTAAAGAGGAGCAACTGAGTCCTAGACAACAAGCACTGCTGACGGTCACGGTAGTAGACATTTAACCTTTGACCTCTACAGCAAGTGAAGGTTTGTGTTTTAACTTCTCAAACAATATTTTCACTTAAAGTTTTACAAAAACTGATTTTTAAAATGATAAATTATTCAATTGAATTCAATTTAATTTTATTTGTGCAGCAAATTTTATACAAGTGTAAGCTGCTTCACAGAAGATAAAAACAGGCACAGAAAGGACAAAATAAAATAAATAAATAATGCAAAAATTTCCCCAAAAATTAAAATAATTATAATAATAATGATAAAATGATATAAAACAAAACAAAACAAAACAAAATAATATAAAATAAAATAAAATAAAATAAAATAAAAACAAAATAAAATAAAATAAAATAAAATGAAAAACTAACAGCCAAAAGCATGGGAAAAAAAGCGATGTTTTAAGACTCTTCTTAAATATAATTAATTATCATCCGTTTAAAACGTGTAGAGAGCGAACAAGAGAAAAATCTATACAGCTAAATTCCACTGTACACTTGAACACTTACACTGTGTAAAATTTAAATAAGAACAAGATAGATTGATTTGCAAATCCTTTGTCAACCTGTGCTCAACAGCATACACTACAAAGACAAGATAAAAAATGAAAAAAAAAAAGAGTCATGATTTGTTGTAAAAGGAGAAAGGATGGAGCGGAGTTCACCACTTTCTGAACAACTGTGTGAGCAAATAGTCCAACCGTTTAAGAACGTTTCTCAATTTAAATTTGCAATAATTTCGGTATTTCATCGTCTACAGACCATAATATCATCAAAAGATTCAGAGAATCCAGAGAAATACCTGCAAGTAAGTAGCAAGGCCAAAAACCAACAATGAATGCCTGTGACCTTCCATCCCTCAGGCAGCACTGCATTATAAACTAGCATCATTCTGTAAAGGATATCACCACGTGGGCTCAGGAACTCTTCAGAAAACCATTGTCAGTCAACACAGTTCATCTCTACATCTACAAGGTCAAGGTCAAACCCGTTTGTGTCCATGGCATGGGTAACCTGCACATCTGTGAAGGAACCATTTATAATGGAAGCTTCTCCAAGACGTTTGGGACGACCAGCCTGCAGAGTTCCTTAAAAAACTGTGTTTGGGTGTAACTTGAAGAACTGATTCTGTTTTGAAGGCAAAAACAGTCGATAATATTAATGTAATTTGGACTTCCTTCTCTTCAGTTCATTTCCTTTTACTCTGTTCTGAGATAGAAATAAATATGAACGCCTTTAATTGTCAGATTATTCTTACTTTAGAGGATTTTTGGAGAATTACGGACACACATGATCAGATAATCATGTAATGGGTGAACTTTTCAGACATATTGTATTAATAGAAGCACATGGCAGGACACACACACACACACACACAGTAATAGTCTCAGCTCATAGGCATTAATATCAGGGGTGATATAATGACTCCCGAGGGGCCTGACCTTTATAAGTGGAATGGAAAACAAAGGCAGCACACACACCCACACACACCAGTCCAACTTTTCACTCTGATTTATTGTGATAAAAGGGGGAACCATGGCCTTGGCAGCCCGCTCCACATTTTTACTGAGATGATTTTTTTCTCTGCTCGGTTATTTGTGTTGGTCCTGGAGCGAGGCTCGCCGTGTGTGCATGTGTGTGTAGTTCATGAGTGTTCGTGCGTCTGAGGGTCCAGACTGGTGTGTTTGCGCGGCCCTTCGACTCAGGAGTTGATAACTTTCCAGCTACTGAAAACATTTATTTATTCTTTCCTCCCGTTTTATACAAATGGTCTTTAGCAGGCAGTGGGAGCGCGTTTGTGTGTGGAGCTGTATATTTTCATGCTACAGTGTAAAATTGATTTTAAATATATATTTTTATGGTTTTAAGAGCCTGTTTTGTAAGAATTTTCTGGAGCTTTAGGACTGGTGCAGTGACAGCTCATTAATCAATCATGTAAGCAAAATAAATATGAAGAATAAGATAAAGTTCAGAAAAGGTTACCTTACAGAGCAGCTGGATCGGCCTGATTCAATGTCTTTGACTAGAGGTGCTCAGGATCAAGACATTTCCAACACTTTCAGGTGAGTTATTGTCAAAAATGCCTTGAAATCCATGGAGACCTTACTGAGTTATTAGTGAAACTGTGGAAAACTGCCCTATCTTGCAGTGATGACAAATCATTAAAAAAAAAATTCTAAGATATGTATCCAGATTTGGATCTCCATCAAAATATGGCACTTTCTTTCTTGTGCCATGAACAAAATTCCCTGAAAATGTCATCAAAATGTGTTGTGAATCTATTTAGTTATTGTGGAAAATTGTCCTATCTCACAATGTTAAGAAATCTTGTAAAAATTCCAAATTCTGAATCCTGTTTTAGATCACCACCAAAATCTGCTCACTGCTTCCTTGTGTCATGACCATCATTCCCAAGAAATTTCATCAAAATCCACTGAAACCTTGTCCTTTATTATTAAAAAGGGTGGAAATGTGGTCTGGCAACGTTAACAAATACTTGAAAATATTCCTGGACCCACATTTGGATTCTGATCGGCACCAAAATGTTTTCACGACTACTTCAAGCCTTCAATCTGTCGAGACCTTATTGAGTTTTTAGCAAAAATGTGGAAAACTGCCTTTTACTACTTAAAAAGATTGTATGGCTCTGCATCTGGATAAGGATCACCATTAAAATCTTATCTTTCTTTCCATGACTAACATCCTTAAAAAAAATCATAAAAATCCATCACAAACTTCTTGAGTTATTGGAAAACTGTTGAAAACTGTCCTATCTTGCATTGGTAACAATTCATTTAAGAGCACTCCTTGATTTGAATCTGTTTTTGGATCACCACCAAAATCTAATCTTTTAAGATCATATGGATTATGAATTATGTATCATGTATCTTGAAATTATATGACAGCATAAGAGGGGGCTGAACTTGATAAGCTTTGCTTCCTTTAGCCCCTTCTTGAACTTGCACTTTGTCATAGTGTGCCATTTTTTTCCCATTACACATACTGTTTGTTTTTATGCATGTGCTTGTTTGAGAAAAAATAAAAATCAAATCAAATCAAATCAAATCAATTCCTTCTTTGTACCATGATCAGCATTCCCTAAAAATAGAATCAAAATCTGTGGAGACCTTATTCGGTTATTAGTGAAGATGTGCAAAACTGCCCCATCTTGCAATAGTTGAAAACACTTCCCAGATCCACATCTCGATTCGGATCACAACCAAAATAGAATCACTACTTCTTCAAGTCATGACCAACAATCCTTGAAAATGTCATACATTCAATCAAAGTAGGACTTATTGAGTTATAAGCAATAATTTGGAAATATGCCCAAACTTGCAATTTAAATAATTTATGCAAAGTATTCCTACATCCAGATTTTGATTAAGAATACCACCAAAACTGAATCACTTCTTCCTTTCTACTATGAGCAACATTCTTTAAAAACATCATCCAAATGTGTTGAGACCTTATTGAGTTGTTAGTGAAAATGTGGAAAACTGCCCTATCTTGTAATGTTAGCAAATAAATGAAAAAAATTCCCAGATCTACATCTGTATTAGGATCACAACCACAATCAAATCATTACTTCTTCAAACTATGACCAACATTCCTTAAAATTGTCATCAAAATCTATTGAGACCTTATTGAGTTTTAAGCAAAAATGTGCTAAAATTAAAAAATAAAATCCTTAATCTGCATCTGGAAATGGATCACCATCAAAATCCAATCAGCTTTTCTTCTACCATGACCAACGTCTTTTGAAAATTTCAGAAAATCCATCACAAACTTTTTGAGTTATTAGAAAAACTGGAAAACTGCCCTATCTTGCACTGGTAACAAATACTTGAAAAAACTTCCCAGATCCACATCTGGATTCAGACCACAACCAAAATCGAATCACTTCGTCTTCAAACTATGACCAACATTCCTTGAAAGTATCATTTTTGTCTGTTGAAACCTTTATTGAGTTTTTTTTGCAAAAACATGCTAAACTTACAAAAATCCTGGATCTGCATCTGGATAAAAATGCCATCCAAATCTGTTCAGAACTTATCAAGTAATTATAGAAAATGTTTGTATTTTACACTTTGGCTGTAGCGCCAGAATGTGATAGTGACTTGATTTAAAGGTTCTGCCCATTCCCAACACTTTCAATGGGCTGTTGGACAGATGGACTAGTGACCAAATTCCTCCATTGAATGAAGAACAACACTAAAAACATTTCTCCATGGAAATGATATTGTTGCCCCTCTCTTGGTGGGCTTTGGTGAGAGTTTGCTGTATGAATAAGCTTGCATTATGAACGTTACTCATGCCTTTTCAATAACTTGGTTTGCCTGTAATGAATGTGTCGTCCAGATGGACTAGTAAAGTTTATCCTTTATCCTTGGCAATGGTAGTGAGTCAACCCCCATCGGACATGCAGGGTAACTTTGTACTAAGTCAGGGAAGCTTAGGATATGCTTCTATAGCTGTATGTTGTATAGGCTTCTTAGCACTTCAACAGTCTGTGATGCTACAAAAACTGTCGGCCTGTTAGCTGAATAAATTTAGTGCAAGACATAATTTTTCCATCTTTATTGAATAAGGAAGCTGCCAGCACACCAGCTGCTCCTGGTTATAATTCCAGCATGTAGAGGTCGCTGCTTAAAGGTCAGACCAACCACAAGCTAATACACACAAACCCCCTATTAGTCTGCTAATCTCTGCGTCTCCACAGTGGAGCAGCTTTATAAAACACATACACCCACCAAGGGGGGGTAACATTAAATCAGGAGGCGGGTCTGCGATAAAATCTGCAACACAAAACACACACACTGATCTCCACAACACACTCGTGCACACATAGAGCAGCCTGTAAACGCCATGTAGCCTTTTACATTCAGCTTTCTCGCACTAATTGGCGGAGGCCTGTGATTGGCCGCTGGACGCCTGCCAGCAACCAGTGAGAGGCCTCGGTCTGCTCGATCAAACCGAGGGTCCTAAAACAGCGGGGGAGCAGTGTGTGTGCGGGAGTGTGTGTGGTCACCTTAGACAATAGGGCAGCCTATTACACCAACGCACACTGTTACAGAGAATGAGTGCGGCCTGCGTTCACTATAAACCTGCAATGAATGAAGTATGTCAAACATCCTCTGAGTGCTCCACATGTGTTAGAGCCATAACAGGCACAGCGGGAGGTCTTAACCCACAATGGTCCTTTAATGTAGCTGCCGCCGTGTACAGTAACAGCCTTAAGAGCATCACAAGCAGTGTTCATTTTGTTGACTAATTATCTTCATCATAGTTTTCGTCAACAAACTTTTTTACCCCGACAAAAACAAGACAGTAACTAATAAAAAACAAGGGCACACGGACGAAAACTAAAACTACATTAACTGACATTTCCATCAACAGAAAGACTAAAATGTTTGACAGACTAAATCCAATCAGACCTAATTTGGTCATGTAGAAAGTAGGGAGAGGTTAGGAATATATCCAATCACAGCTACTTTGGTTGTGTGGAAAGGTTGGATGAGTTAAGAGGGACATCCAATCACAGCTGCCTTAGCTTCATGGTGGTGGGATAAGTTGTGAAGCGATCCAATCAGAGCTCCTCTCTTTATGAATTGATATATTCATGTAGAGCAGGTTCACTGTTTGTTGTCAGTTCTGGTATTGTAACTGAGATGCTCTGCCAGGTAGCCTAAATAAAGGTGACTGCATTTCACACAAAAGTTCAATTTGTTTCTGTTCATTTATACATTCAAACTTTACTAGCATTCAGTAAAGGGTTATTAGATGTTTCATTTTATCCAAGTGTAAAACACGACTTCAGAAATTCAAGGAAACATAAAACATGCCTTACACTTGTTGTATAATAATTTCATCAACTAAAACTAGACTAAAATTAAAACAATTTAAATGACTAAATAATGACTGGAACTAAAAGACATTTCAGGAAAAAGACTATCACTAAAATTAAATTAAAATGCACTGTCAAAAATAACACTGATCTCAAGTTCATGTGATCATAGAATCAATATGTGACTAATTCGTTAGCTGATGTTATTTCATATCGTGCTATCTTTCTGTATTTATGATTGATTTTTTTTTTTAACTCTTACAGAGAAATTTCCAGATGTTTGTGGCATGTTCACTCACCGGCAAAGCCCATTCAACTGCTTGTTAACACAAATTGCTAATAAGCCAATCATATGGCAAAAACACAATGCATTCAGGCGTGTAGACAAAGTCAAGACGACTTCCTGGAGATCAAACTGAGCAACAGACTGGAGAAAAAAGGTGATTTAAGTAACTTCGACAGTGTAAAGTTTACAGAAAATGACCCAAAAAAGAGAAAATACCCAGTGAGCAGTATTTCTGTGGGTGCTGTCTTGATGCCAGAGGACGGCGGGGAATGGCCAGGGTGGTTTGAGTCGATAGAAAGTGAACAATAACCACTTTGGGGGAGCTATTCAGGGTATGTTACCTGATTTACTTTAAGGCTTTGTTTACTTGTACTACTTCCGCAGTGGTTTTCGCGAGAGATGTGACATTCGCGAACGAGTCGAGTCTTTTGAACAGCTCTTTTAAGTTTCTTAAATTTGCAGGCAATTTGCATTTAAGAATGGCTCGCAAACGAACGGCTCACTCAGAAGTGCAAATCAGTTCTCACTGTTCACTTGAAAGAGCTGTTCAAAAGATTCGATTCGTTCATGAATGTCACATCTCTCACGAAAACCACCGCGGATGTAGATCAACAAATCAAAGCCTCTGTTTAGGAGTAGATTACGTAACGTAAAGGGGGAAAAAAACAAGTCACAACAAGCACACAGGACTGTTAAAAGTTGCTGAAGAGTTTATCTTATGACTGCAGGCAGAGGCAGGCTAACACTACCCACATACTCCCAGTGTTTGAGCTAAGCTAACTAGCGGTGGGCGGGCTTTGGCCATCTCTTCCTTGTTACTGGACGGACAATCAAAATGAATGGTGTCTATCTGCTTGTCATGGACTCAGGAGTGAGGCAAGACTCCACCTGCATGCTTAAATGCATTGAGTTGCTTGGATGAGATTGGCTGATCAGGAATCCAAGAGAAAAAGCATGTGAACGAGTGTACTCAATAAAGTGAAAGGGGAGTTTTCTTTATATTAACACTGTTTGATGTTTGTAATGGACATAACAGCTCGAATATACCAAAGGAGGTCATTGTAGAATACAAAATTACCATTGATGACCATAATTACGGTAAAAACTGGGTTTAGCTGCTTTGAAGGCCTCAACAGTCATGAATTTAATGCTCTCTTAATGAAAAGTTAAGACATGCAGACACCAGTTCATAATTTTGAAGCTGAAATTAAAGTGAAAAATGATGGAAACTGCACATGTAAGTGGAAAAACCTGCTAATCCCTTCCTGTTTCACACACATACAGACACACACTCCCGGAGAGCAGGTCAGCAGATTAGAGTAGACTAGGCCGATGCTGAAGTCAGGGAAATAGCTGAAATGTTAAGTGGTGGAAACTGAGGCGAGCTGTGGAGCAGAATTAGTGCCGATGTATGGATCTATTGTAGCGGACACCTTCGAACACGCAAATGCACACACGTACGAGCGCACACTGGTGACATTAGGCATCGAAAACACACGGATGTGAAAAGATTCAGCGGTTTAAGGTTAAAGTCTGGAGCAAACACACTTTTCAGTCAGAGAAAAAGCAGCAGACTACAAGCAGTAAACCCAGTGAAATTGGATTTATTTTATGAAATCTAATAATCACAGCAATAAAAACATACTGGAATAATGTTTGGGCTGTTTCCTCTCTGACGTCCAAAGACCTTTTTCCTGCACTCGCAGAGGTGAGTGGAAGGATACGAGGCTGCAGGGGTGTGTAGGGGTGTGTGTTTGCAGTTAAGAAAGAGTTAAGTTTAAATGAAAGGATTTAGAGCCAAGAGGATTTTACATCATGGAGCTGGCCAGGATCCCAGCTGTTTGATTGGTCCGTTTGGCCATTCTGTGAATTAAACATACGTCTGCATTCATTTAAATTTTAATACTTTGACCTAAACTGAAGGTTTCATCAAAAGAAAGCAGGAAAAACTCTCTGGTCAAAGGAGGAGTGTTGTCCTTGAGTTTAATGTGGGACAGGATTTGACAGAGCAATAGAGTTGAGCAGGGGTGACGTGTTTTGAGTACTTAATGTCTTTTGCATTGTGTTGTTAAATGCTGTGCTCACAGTCAGAAATGTTGGATCTTTGTAAATTAATAAATGTTTGTCATTTGCACCATAAATATTTGTCCCACTTTTATTTTGACTACATTTTTAGATTCCTTGACCATGAAAACATACCATTGGCAACTGAATTCATAATGATATCAACATTAGTTCAGCAGTTATTCATGAAAATTGCATTTTCCGTAATGGCGGTTTTCTTCTGGATCTAGCTCCCTAGCTTTTGAAGATACCTCAAATCCGTTGGCATAGTCCAGATTCCACAGTTTCTTGGCTATGTAATGGTGTTTGTTGCGTGTTTATAGCTTCATTTGTTCTCTTCCTATGATGAAAATTCCAAAGGTCCCCTATTTTTTCATATTCTGGATCATAGTATCTGGAATTATTCCTTTATCTGGGTCAGTCTTTGATATACTGTAGAGCATGTTAGAAACTTGTCCTGTATTTTTTTCCCAAGTGCCCTGACCATTATTTGTGGAGTTATATGCAGAAATGTGGAAAATGGCCCTATCTCCCAATGTTAAAAAATCCTTTAAAAAAATTCCTGGATCCAGACAGAGATCCGGATCGCTTCCAAAATCTAATCATTTGTTCCTTATTCCAATCCGGACATTCCCTGAAAATTTCATCAATATCCGTCCATAACTTTTTGAGTAATGTTGCTAACTAACAGAGAGACAGACAAACAAATCCTCCCAAAAACATAACCTCCTTGGCGGAGGTAAAAAACAAATTTACAGCTTCCAAAATTCCTTATACCAATCTTAAAATATTTTAACTCCAACACAATTTAAAATTCACAATTTTTATGACTAAAGCCAATTAGAGCTTCTTTTTAATGCAATAAAACAATTAATGTTTACGCGTTTTTACAGCACAAATATATTAACTTTACAATTGTTTCCAAATGTAGTTTTTTCTAACACTATATATTTTATTTAATGCCTCATAAAAGATATTCAGAGACACAATCATGGCAAAATAAACTCTTTAATGATGTGCAAACGAAACAAAACATGTACCAACAATCTAGCCTATCCTTATTTTTGCATTATGTTGTACTGGTTGTTAATCTTTCGTCATATTTACTGTTGCTTGTTTGTGTGTTTGTTTTCTGGAAATGATCAACGGGCCGCATTGAGTGAGGATAAGCACCCCTGATCTGGTGTGTCAGGCTATCAAGATACTGCTTATGTGAGAAAAAACTACACAAGGCACTATGACTTTGACCTCTGACCTATGGCGTCCTGACTGTCATCAACTGATCCTTGAATCCAAGACATTTTTTTAGGTCAAAGAAAATTCATTCATTTTGAGGTGTCACATTCAGAAGAATTTGCTCGTAAAGACTGACAATTCAAAACCCTTAGTCTCTGGCCTGGGCTGATGCATATAAAGAAAAGAAACAGACTTGAGTTGGTGAAGTGTGAGTATAAAAATGCAGACTCCATGGCCCAAAACAGCACCAATCCAAGAATGTTTTGTTTTAAGATGAGGACATAACTGTGACCAAGCAGCACCGCTCTCCTCCAAGACAATGAACAATGAGCTGCTATAAAAAAAAGTGTGTCTGTGTGTGTGCACTCAGATTTATAGAGCAATCATCACAGTACGAAACTAACTTTACTATCTGTTCTTTCTCACAACAATACAGAGGATTATTGTGCAACTGTGACCACCAGAGAGCTCTGGAAACAACAAAGTGGGCACACGAACAAACACGTTGGGAAATGCGAAGCTCGCAAACACATAAACAAACACAGACGTTCAAAAATACAAACAAACAAACAGAAAAGCTCCGCGACGGATCACCACAAACCATGAAGGCCGTAACACACACTTCATTTCACTTCATCGCCGTTTTTACTGTCTGCCTCAGAGGTCGTTAAGGGCTGACTTTAACGAGCTCGCCAAAATAAAAGCCCCTTGACGAGACAAAATAAAAGTCCCTGCATTAACAGCCTCAAATCTTATTAGCACTCATGCTAATTTGTAATCTAAATATCCCACTGCTTGGGTAAAATCTCACACAGCATGAGGGGGAATGGGATGTAGGCCACACACACACACACACCCCCACACACACACACACACACAACAATAGAAGTCAAGGCAGATAAAGACGGGCATTGTTTTTAAGAGGGGGGGGGGGCTGTGAGACAGGACAAAGTTAAAGCTCCCACACTGGATGCACACACGTACAGTAATGCGCTCAAAAACATCAAAAACAAGCCCCCTTCGTCTCCTTGACCCCCTGACTTCCTGTGTCTTAGAAGTCACGAACCTTGCCTTGACATTTAGGGACCGTCTGCGAATATGTGTGGTGTGAACGCCGACCATCAAAGGCCTGGAAGACATGCGAAGGTGCCCGTCACGTCACACTTAATGCTCCCCACAATGTCTGCGCCGTTTCCTTAAAAAGTCCCGTCAGAATAGAGCTGGACGTCCGCTCTTTGACTCCTCTTCCTCCTTCCTCCGACTCACCTCTCTCGTAACTGGTCACGGATCGTTAGAACTCTGGTTGAAGGTCGTGACATCTGAGGAACGGACAGTAAAGGGCGAGAAAGTCAGAAAGAAAGGTGTCTTGGGAAGTTTGAGGAATGTGTTGCCATTGTTTCCTGAGTTTATTTTGGGGTTTGGTTTGTACAGTAAAGTGCAAAAATACATAAAACTCTACTTTTTATTTTAGAATAGAGCTGCTTAACATGTTTAAAACAACCGCCATTTAGTTTAAAACTATTCCAATCATCTTTAATCTGAATTCTGATGCTCAATTTGAAGTTCAGTGTATTGTCTAACATGTCTGAATGCACTGAGTTGCTGCCTTGTGATTGGCAAATTAGTTATTAGCTTAAACAAGCAGTTAAAGAAGAATTTTGCCAATGTTGGACACTTAATGATGGTTGTTTTAAACAAATTGAGCAGCTTTATTCTTTTTCTTAATAATATTATATTTCAGACATTAAAAATGAAAACCACTGCTTTGCCTGTCAGTGTATAGTTTTCATTTTTAAGATGTCTGAAATAAATTAATTAAAATATAAAAAAAACCCTCCTAAATATGTTTAAAAACCCCATCATTCAGTTTAAAACTATTTCAATCATCTTTCGTCTCAATTCTGATGCTCAATTTGAACTTCAGCATGTCTGCATGCATTTGGATGCTGCCATGTGATTGGCGAATTAGTTATGAGGTTAGCAGTTGAAGAAGAATATTTGCCAATGTTGGACACTTAATGAAGGTTGTTTTAAACAAATTGAGCAGCTTTATTCTTTTTTTTAATATTATGGGTTTATTTCAAACATTAAAAATGAAAACTACTGCTTTACCTGTCAGTGTATAGTTTTCATTTTTAAGATGTTTGAATAAAACTAATTAAAATATCAAAAAAACTCAATAATATGTTCAAAACAACCATCATTCAGTTTAATACTATTCCAATCATTTTTTGTCTCCATTCTGATGCTCAATAAGAACTTCAGCATATTGTCTTACTTGTCTGAATGCATTTGGTTGCTGCCATGTGACTGGCGAATCAGCAATTTGCTTAAACAAGCAGTTTAGGAAGAATTTTTGCCAATGTTGGATATCTAATGGTGGTTATTTTAAACAAATTCAGGTTTATCCTTTGTCAGCTGATTCCAAACATCTTAAAAATGAAAACTACTGCCTTTGCCTTTCAATGTCTATGCTTTCATTTTTAAGATGTGTGAAATAAACTGATTGAAATATTTTAAGAAAGCTCCCTAATATGTCTAAAACAACCATCATGCAGTTTCCAACCATTCCAATCATCTTTTGTCTTCATTCTGATACTCAATTTGAAATTCAATATGTTGTCTTCACCGTGTCTGCATGTCTGAAAGCATTTGGTTGCTGCCTTGTAAGTGGCGAATCAGCATTTTGCTTAAACAAGCAGTTACACAATAATTTTTGCCAGTGTTGTAACTAAATGAGGGTTGTTTTAAACATATTGAGCAGCTTTATTCTGTTTTTTTTTTTTTAATGTAATCGGTTTATTTCAAACATTGAAAATTAAAACTACTGCTTTGCGCCTTTCAATGTATATTTATTTTCATTTTTAAGATGTTTGAAATAAACTGATTAAAATATGAAAAAGCTGTCTAACATGTTTAAAACAATCTTCATTCAGTGTCCAACCATTCCACTCATTTTTTGTCTCCATTCTGATGCTCAACTTGAAATTCAACATGTTGTCTTCACCATGTCTGCATGTCTGAAAGCATTGGGTTGATATGCGGCCATGTGATTGGCGGATAAGCTATTTGCTTCAACAAGCAGTTACAGAAGAATATTGCCAATTTCCAACCTGGAGAGATGTACCTTATAAAGTGGCCATGTGTATATATTGTCCAACAGGTAGTATCCTTCAAATTGCAAAAATCTGGCCCCCCTAGCAATGAAGGTAATTTTAATGTGGCCCTGTTGGTCACCAGAGTTCACATCCCTGTTTTAAAGAAAACATCAGCCGGGAAAAGACGACTTTCCTGATCAGAAAACTCTCCCTGTGTAAACATTTCTTGCCGGCCTTTTACTTTGGCATATAAATTCAAGATCATTTTTAATAACCTTGAGCTGTGATATAAAATGTTTTTAATTATCACCCCTTAAAAGGGTTATGGCCCAGATCCACATCCTCAACATATCACACTGAAAGTCTTTCTCCAAAGGGTCATAAATACCTGCTTTAATGCTGGAGGGTGATGAGCCATCTCCAGCATTTCTTCTTCTTGGTGCTTTAAGTTAGGCAGCATCCACGGTGAGCATTGCTACAACCTTCATTTTCTCTCCTCATCATCTTAGACCAGTTCTTCAAGTCCAGTCACAGTCAGATCTGGAATAATCCCTTCTCTGCCCTGTGCACACTCCTCATATTCTAACATGCTTTTCACCTGGTCTCAAACAAACAAATTCAAACAACTTAGGAAGGAGAGCAACTTCCTGGAGCGTCTTCTTCAAGGTCTCAAAGGGTCGTAGGGAACCAGCTTGTGCACGCTTGTGCCATCTGCTGGCCAGGTGTGTCAGACAACAGAGAGGTCAAAAAGGGCTTGGATCACAAAGTCAAACCAATATTAAAACAGTTTTAGTGTTGCTCTCTTCTTCATAAAAATTCACTTTTTATCCTCCATAAACAACTGTTTACCTCTGCCAAGGAGGTCATGTTTTTGCCAGCATATGTTAGTATGTTAGCATGATTACACAAAAACTACTGGATGGATTTTGCTGAAATTTTCAGGAGATACTGGTAATGGCCACACTTAAAAATGATTAGATTTTACTGGTGATCCAGATAACCACCATTAGTGAACGGTCGTTTTTGCTCAATAACTGTCTAACTGATAATGATATCAACACGATTCGAGCGCTAGGTGTGGGTTTTCAGGGTCAAGGAATCATATTATGATGGTAACTTTATCATGGATGTATTGCTTATAGATGTAACAGCAATATGTGAGCTACCTTGGCGGAGGTTTGCGGTCTCCAAGTGCTTTCCCCTTTGCACTGATTTGTAACAGTTAAATCAGGGACATTCAAGAAAAGGTAAAATATTGTGGGGAAAATGGGAAAACTATATGGAAAATAAAGAGGCAAATAATTTAAACTAATGATAATGATAACACTAACACTAGTAATAATAATTTCAGTCTTTAACTGACAAAAAACAGTAACTTTAATCATGCATACAGTAAATCTAAATAAGCAATATAGGTAAAGGAAATAAGTCAACAACCAAAAGGGGGAGCACTTTGCCTCTTTTTCTTCTTTTCTTTTATTTGTTTATTTATTTATTTTTTCTTGTATAAATGTATCTATGTTATTCGGTTTTACTTGATTTTGGACTTTGTATCCATGGCATTTTTATTTATCTTACTATGTTTGTGGGTATTTATTGTATTTATATATGTATTATTCTATTTACTCTATTATGTAGACGGTCTGTTAATTGCTAAGGTTTAACTATACTGCAAAGGTACCTATGCTAACATAGTCTTACTTATCGATTAATCTATTTATTATCATCATTGTTATTATTCATCTAATTATTTTTTTTTCTGTAGTGTTTTAATTTGTTATTATGGTATTTGTCTTGATTTGCTGTATAAACAATGTTTCACAGTGGTGTTGCACAATTGGGAAAAATCAGAGTTATAAAAATAATAATAATAAATTAGGGACATAGTCCATTCAAATGTGTTTAGTTATTAACTTAAATAATTTGGTAATAAAAATAAAAATAATAAAAATTTGGTAATTTGTATTATTTATATTTTTATTTATATATTTATTTATATCTATCTTTATTTCTATATCTTATATCTATAAGGTATATAATTCTGCTGCTGGAATCCTAATTTCCTTGAGGTAGTCTTTCCAAGTGATTAATAAAGTTCTTAATCTAATCTGATCTATGAGGACTTTATATTTTAAGGCAAACCTTTAAAGGTCCCATGTCCTGGTGTGTTTGACTGTTTACAGCTTGGGTGTCTATTAAGCAAGGATCCGATTTAAGTTGAATAAAAAAATGAAAAATTACATCTCTGTAGAGGCTCATATGCAGCACTTTTTCCCTCCCCTTTGACAACACTCTGATCTAAAGGGGGGTAAAGGCTATGATAAAAAGCTCTATGCTGATTGGCTGCCCAAATACTACCCGATGGGAGGGAGGAGGAGGGGTTACAGGCAGTGGAGCCAACCTTCTGCAGTCATGATGTCTGCCTGTGATGAGCAGAAACACACATGAAGGTGGAGGCTGTATAGCTATGACATCATAAACCCCAGGAAGTATAAAACAGAGCATTTTCTTGTAGGAGGTATAGTGGATTTTTCCATGAATTAAGAGTTTGGTCTAATAAGATTCCATGTCGTCATTGGGCAGATCTACAGCATAAAAGAAAATCAAATCAAGTGAAAAATGAAATAATCTGACTTCAGCCCCAAACTAAGCCACGGCGGCTAATTTAAGTGTCAGAAGGATAACAAAATATACTATTCAATCAATCCTGAAACATAAATAGGGAAAGTAAAGGCTCCTAAAATCAGTCCCTGTGGAACACCACATAGCTGTAAAGTGTCACTAAATGAGGAATCTATTTATCAAGCTTTTTATGGCCTATCCTTATTAAAAAATAGCTTTTTGTCTTGGTTTTTGAATAGTTTTGTTATTCACTGGTAGAAGTTCAAATCAGCAGAAGTGCAGCTTTAACAGATTAGAAGAGATTTTGTTTTAATGAGAAAGAAACCAGACTTGGACACTTGCAGCTGCAGCTCGGTCACTGGGGATGTCCCCTTTGGTCGGAATTTTTAATCTGGAAAGAACCCCAGAACTCAACCGTGTTTAAATGGGATGTGACCTAATTCCCAGTCCTACATCCAAGTTTTGAGATAAATGGAACAAATCAAAAGCAGCATTCATGGTAATCTCTTCAGGAGCCACCATAGTTTACAGACTTGCTGGTGTAACTCCTGTCTTTTCCGCCACTTTCTTTTTAAGATGCCAATTTGTCAGTGCCTCTACAAACCAAGCTGAAGCATTGCAAGGTGAATCTTATCAATCCAGATGTTTTGTGAAGTTAATGCGACAGTGGTTTTTAGCATCAATAATTAAACCAACAACATAATTACAGTCTACCTTTACACTGACGATTATATTTGCTTCACTTCTAACTGCAGTTTTACTTAATCAGTTCAAAAACTCCACTCAAGAGCTTCAAACCACGTGAAGCTCTGATCACAGAGGATGTTTAAAAATCTTTGGACCAGCCGTTGCTCAGTTATGAGCTTCGTGATGAGCTCAGTTTCTCTAAAATAAGACGGGGTAACAAGTCGGATCTCTGAAGTTCGATAATAAGACATTCTCTGAGCGCTACATCATCCTGCAGCTGCTCTGATCAGACGCCCGTGAGATGAAACGAGGGATGAGGTAAAGAGCAGACCACCCTCTCCTACCTGAGATCTGGAAGACGTCACGTGTAGCATGAAGCTAACGGCGGTGACTCAACTCCTCAACGATTTGATGATTACCGTCTTGTTAAATTATATTGCTTTTTCCACTGAGCTGTTCAACTGCATTCCTCACTGCTAGTTAACACAAGGACTAATGAGGGGAGCATGGCGTGTAAAATGACTTTACAACCGTGAGTTTGTGGACAATAGAGAAAAAACACTGCAAAGTCACACAAAGGAAATGCATTGTAATCCTCAAGAACAATGGGGTGTAAAATATGCTGAGTTTGTTTGGTAGGAATAAATTATTACCAGATCTGTCTCTTCAGGGTCAAGAGTGTGTATAACAGTTGACTTGTATCAATCAGTATATTTCAAATATATAGTTTTTTTATACATCTTATAATGCAGCTGAAAACAAAATAAATGATTTATTAAGAACGTAACCAGCACTGTAGCTCCTTTGCTACGTCATGTTTATTTGTCACACTTAGTTTCTGGTTTTTTGAGAACAGGAAGACAGGGATTGTAGAAACATCCACCGTGGTTGATCATGGATCGAGAAAGCAGGAACATGTTTTTGTTGCAGGGAGACAGGCCGGCCCCCAATTGCCTCAGTAAATATGAGTAATTTGAACAGCACAAAATTTTGTCATGTGAAGGCACTATGTGATTTTTTGTTTTGCGATTGATGTAAACACAGCTTTAGATTTCCACTCTTTGCAAAATTTCAGTCTGAGACTAAGGCCCCATTTACACGACAATGAAAACTTCCGAAAACTGAGTTTTTGTTGCATTTGCACCTTTTGTTTACACGAGAACGATGCACAGAGTGCCTGAATCAGCAAACTTTTGAAACCAGGGGCCAGAGTGAAAAGTTTTGAAAATGTTTTGGTATCCATCTCCGTCAAAACAGAAATCAGCATTTTCAGGGAAAATGATGACGCGCAGTGCATGTGCAGTGCTCTGTCAGATGAAGGTTGCACGTGCACCTAGGAACAACAACAGCAAAAGCTTCGGCCATCTTCTGAGCAACACACATGTGCTGCTTACTGTGCTTGGTTTGTTATCTAGACAAAAATATCCAGTCAAATTTGTTGTCCAGACAAGAAACTCCTGCGTCTTTGTGCGTCCACTCGTCATTGTTGTTAGTGAAAAGTTCGTCTTCACCAGAAAGCGTGTGTTGTAACACAGCTGTTTCACTAGAAACCTACATCGACACTTACTGGCCTGGCATGCACGCTACAGCATTTTCAGTTGTTCTCGTGGATCCGTGTGAAAGTGCATCCTTTTCACTTCGTCTTCGTGTCAACGCGGAGCGCTTTTGAAAACGAATGAAAAACCTTTCCGTTCCTGGTGACAACATTGTCGTGTAATCAGGGCCTAATTAGTTGTAGATAATTTGATGACAAAGTTTTAGTAAAGTCTTCTAGTGTGAGGTTGCCATCAGTATGCTGCAGACCAGATCAAATCGTATCACCAACAATTGCTCCGTGCTCTTTTAAAAGAGACTTAATTGTACATGTGAGCTAAGCTAATTGGTGGTGGGCGAGCTCTTCCTGTCTCTTCCTTGTTACTGCACAACTGGGGATTGTTAAATTTATGTTTATTAAACTTAAATTTACTGTTTTTAAAGAATAACTTATATGATCAAGCTCTTTAACTTTAGAAAAATGACAATGATTAGTGCAAATCTTTTTCACTTACAGCTAGTTAAAAAAAACTTAAATTCATTCAAGGAAATGTAAAGAAAATTATTTTTTAATACAGATAACTCAGTTCTAGTCTAATTTTAGTTAAGGAAAATTAAATTCATTATACTTAAGTTAAATCTTATTATATACTTAGTTTAACTTAATTCAAATATCAGGGTTCAATAAAAAAGTTGGTGTAAAGAGAAAATAATTCACAGTCAAAAGAATGGTGTCTACGTGCTTGTCATGGACTCTGGAGTGAAGAAAGACACGAAAACAACAAAATTGTTGGCGTGTCCCTTTAAGGCCCCATGTCTGGCTACTTGTGATTAATTTGAGTAGTGGTGCCCCGTTACTAGGTCATTTTGATTCTGTTCATGCACATGGGCGCTTGAAAAGTGTCCAACATTCCCAGAATCATTTTTTCTCAGATTAAAACATTTAATTCTGTTTTTGAGCAGAAATCTGGACTATCAAGATTTTTGCTTTTACTTCCAAATTAATAAACAAATGATCTAAACTCTTTATTTCCACAGCTCTCACATCTGGATCTGACTTTAGTGGTGTTAATAATTAATTTGGGTCTAAATTTTATCCAAAGACATCTTGAAATCTTTGAGTCAGAAGCCAAACATTCAACAAACGCCCTCACTGACAGACAGCTTCATGGTTTCAAACCTGAGCCACAGATTTACGCTCTGGACGACCTCAGAGGTGTCAGCTCAAGCTGTTAGCACACATCTGTACACATGTGACTGTTTGTAAGCTGATATCAGCCTGAACTTTGGCAGTGTGAAGAATAGACTCACACGGGGCTACTGCGGTTTTATTCGCTCTAACTGTTTGATGTTTCACGCCTCCTCGCCGCGACATATGTGTGCTTGAGGTGATAATGATACAAGCAGAATCCTGTTCGCTGGCCTGCCCCTCAGTCATTCTCCATCACATCTGGTGAATGAGACACAGTTTGACCTCGACATGTTAGAAGTTCCCATAATGACAGAATTCCTATTTATCTGATCAGTAAGCAAATATTATTCTGAGAAACCACATTTATTTCATCAGTGAATCAGAGAAGCATCACTGTGGGATGAGGCAACAGAGGGAGGTGAGAGCATGAGAGCCATGAGGAAGGAGAGGTGGGTGTGGTTGAAGTTAAGGATGTAGAGCAGGGATGTCAAACTGTCCAGAGTAGCACCTTACATTTAACAGTGTAAATAAACTGTATTTAATGCAATGACAATAAAGCCTCTATTCGAATGTATTCTCTTATCTGGGGGCTGCTGGAGGTAGAGTCTGGGTGAGGCTGGGCCGCAACAAATACTCCACAAAAAAAGGGTTTCAAGTATCCAAAAATAAAAAGAACAAATGATCCAATCCTCTCAGTCTTTTTATTTACCAGTTTTTCAACATGAATGTTACTTCTGAACCTGAATGTTGCTGCTGTCTTAAAGGAACCCTCCAACATTTTTGTTGTTTTCATGTCTCACTCCCAAGTCCATGACAAGCAGATAGACACCATTATTTCGACTGTGCGTGCAGTAACAAGGAAGAGACGGCCAAACTGCCACCGCTAGTTAGCTTAGCTAAAACACTAGGAGTCAGTGGGTAGTGTTAGCCTGCCTCTGCCTACAGTCATCAGACAAACTTATCAGCAACTCTAAATGGTCCTGTGTGTTTGTTGTGACTCATTTTTTAATGCCAATGTTACATTATCTTCTACTATCTTAATATTATCTACCCCTTTATATTACGTTATCTTCTACTAATATCGTATTATCTTCTACTCCTAAACAGAGGCTTTGTTGTGTTGACCTTATTACCGTGAGAGATGTGACGTTCGCAAATGAGTTGAACAGCTCTTTTAAGTGATCAATGATTTGCAGTTGTGAGTGAGCCTTTCATTTGCAAGCCATTATTAAATGCAAATTGCCTGCAAATTTAAGAAATAAATGGCTCACTCACAACTGCAAATCTGTTCTCATCGCTCGCTTAAAAGAGCTGTTCAAAAGACTCGACTACTTCGTGAACATCACATCTCTCGAGTGGAAGAAGACAATACAACGAAAGTAGAAGGCAACGTAACATAACGCATTAAAAAACAAGTCACAACAAGCACACAGGACCATTTATCTGATGACTGTAGACAGAGGCATGCTAATGCTACCCATTGACTCCCAGTGTTTGAGCTAAGCTAACTAGGGGTGGATGAGCTCTGCCTTTCTCTTCCTTGTTACTGCACACACAGTCAAAAGAATGGTGTCTATCTGCTTGTCATGGACTCTGAAGTGAGGCAAGGCATGAAAACAACAAAAATGTTGGAGTGTTCCTTTAAGTTTAAGGTTGAGCTCTGACAAAAGTGATACAAAAAAAATGTATAAATGCCCAGTGCAAGCATGGCACACACAACAAATCGGCAAAAATGTATGAGAAAGACACATGGGCTGCACTTCCACTAAACTTCGATATCAAGTAGGGGGCCACAAATTATCGTCCCACAGACTTCAGTTGGCCCATTGCAGCCGAAGTACAACTTTATTTTATTACTCAAAATACTGACAAGCTGCTTCAGGGTATTTATTGGAGCTAGTTGAATTTTTCAGGGTCATAGTGCAGCGGTAGAGAAGATAACAAGCCACAGTTACACCCCCAACTAGTGGCAGGTGGCTATGTTACACAGCATTTGACAGAGTTTGAAAAATTAACTAATGTTACATCTTCAGCCTTGAACTGAACCGGAGCAACCAATCTGGACGTCAGTGGAACAAAATATATCGTTCAATTAATCCTGACACATAAATAAGGAATGTAAAGGGTCCTAAAAACAATCCCTGTGGAACGCCACATAGCTGTAAAGTGTCACTAAATGAGCAATCTACTTATCAAGCTTTTTTAATGATCTATTCATACTCAAAATAGTTTTTTGTCTTGATGTTTTTTTAAATGGTTTTTGTTATTCACAGGTAGAAGTTCAAATCAGCAGAAGTGTAGCTTTTGCAGATTAGAGAAGATTTTGTTTTAATGAGAAAGAAACCAGACTCGGACACTTGCAGCTGCAGCTCGAACAAAGCCAAAAATCACAAAACGTGTGACAGAGCAGCGATAAGGAGTGAAACTACTGGAGGAGTTTAAAAGAGAGGGAGGTCAGAGCAGGGTGAGGAGGAGAAGACGTGTGTTTGGAGAGGGGGGAGGAAGAGAGGGGGGAAGACAGTGAAGGTCAAAGAAAATGAGAGGGAAACGTAGGACCACACACATTCACGCTGTGGTCAGAGGTTCACCTGCAGTTCACGTTGACCATAACAACACCCCCGAGGAAGAGAGGAGAGGAAAAAGTGAGAGATTACAGGACGGGAGCGATGTGGTATCAGGAGGGGACGGATGAGTGGAAGGAGGGATGATGGAGGGAGAGGTGGGAAAGCTAAGTAATAATTTAGGGCTGTGGAAGCTCAGGGGAGAATCACTCAAATGAGAGTTTTTAGTTTGACTACTGCAGACTAAGCGGGTTCGCACCAAGGTCAGCAGGCGAACACGTGTTGGATTTTGATAGAAATGTTCCTTAATTTGAGGAAAAAATGGAGTTACATTAAAAAGATTTGAGCCTTATCATGTGACTGTTTATTTATGGTTTTTTTTACAATTCTGTAGAAAGTAGTGGACCCCAGAATCCATAATACCAAGGCTAAAAGTTGGCCTAAAGTTGGGCAGACTTGGTTCGGTTCGTGAGTTACGTTGCAGTCAAGTTTGGGAGCACATGCCTGGTTAGAACTTCACCATTCATCAGTCCTGACGACTCACCAGCAACGCTAACCCTTCATCATTTGTAGGTGTTTACGTGTGATCAAGTTAAGGGTGCAAACCCTACGCCCCAAGGCTCTGGAGGCAAGGGACACCAACCGTTACCGCTGCATTACCAAACCACTGGACATTATGGACGATGCCAGTCAGCCTGTTCATCTAAAGTTCAGGAAAAACAGACTGAAAAACTCTTTTGTCCCTCAGGCCATCAGACTGTACAGAAAGACAGAGGACGGAAAGGAGCAGTAGAAGTAGCCATATTTTTTTTATTAATATTTATATTTGCAATTTTTTTTACTTTTTTTAACCTCTGATACCTGTGTTATTTTTTACCCGTGATATAGCCACTAGTTGGAGCTGTAGCTGAGGTCTTTGTTCCTTCCATTTAGCCCAATATTGCACTTTGACACAGAAATACACAACCAACTTCGAGTAATGATGTTGTTTAGCTCGAAGCAGCTTAGAAGTTTTCTGTGCCATTAAACAAAGCTGCATTTCGCATGGGGGGTAAAAATATCAATTTGTCTACGCATTGCAACATTTCAGCCCCAATTCAGTATCGATTCAGCAAAATCTCTGAATCAATTCACCTCCTGGCCAGTGGGTGGTGCTGTGGACTTTTTCAGTGTTTATACAGACCTGTCATGGTTTTTCCTTTTGCACTCCATCTGCAAAAATAAGTTATTATTGTGCAATTTTTTATTTTCAGATGTTTTATTGCTCAAAAATGTGAGGTGACATACCACATATGTTCACATGGGCATGAAAATAAATATTTTAAAATTGTCAACTGGTACTGTAATTATTTGTGTATTTCTACTTCTTCCTGAATCGACATCGAAGCATTTAAATAAATATTGAATCGAATTGCAACATAAAGAATCGAAAGCAAATCAAATCATAAGGCTCCTAACAAAACCCAGCCCTAGCATATTTACCAGAGTGAGGTGTAACCATATTTCGTATTAATAATTAATTTTTAATATTAGCCACACTTATCTTGATATTGCCCATAAATGCTACATAAGCTTTTCATTTGTTGTTATATTCAGCCAAATTCAAGGCATAACTCATTGCTTTTTGTTTTGCTAGCCTTATTTGGTCCTTGCTGGGCGCAGGTGGCTTTCACAACCACAACAAGCCAAACTCTGGTCCACTAGTGAACCAAGACCCCTTGTTTCCAGACGCACAAAGCACATTTTGTTTATCAGAAATGCAGGTTTATTGATAATACTGACCCATAATGCATTGCACACAGTATTGCTGTTTGATATGAAGTCAAATACACAACAGGTTCAGAAAACACTGCGCCTGTATCTCCCAGAAAACATCATAAACACTCAGTCATGATAAGAAAAATAACACAAGACAAATTGAATGAATTCAAACCTGTTTCTAAACATTTCATCATTCAGTGCAGTTTATGGCATCTTGAGTTTAATAGTCAACAGCAGGATGATGGCGTACATCAAGCTTAAGCACAGTCCCAGGGTTTTTGCTCACATAAACCATATTTCTCCCTTAAAGCTTTAACAAATCCTTGAAAGAAATAGTTCAACAACTAAAGTTATAGTCATCCTGTCTCTTTCTCTCTTCTTCTACTTTTTATTTCTTTGAAGACTTCTTCCCGAATGAGTTTGCTCAAGACTTTTGGTTTCAGTTACAGGAAGTGTAGCTTTTTTCAAAGGCAACCTTGTTAAGGCTAAGGGCGCGTTGCAACAGTGCTGAGGTGATTTTCAACATAAATCTGCAGTACGTAGGCGTTGTAGGGCTTTTGTCTTTATGAGCTCAGACTGAAAAGCCACTGATGGTGGGATTGTCATGATAAATCTGTTTGAGACATTTGTGTTTACATAATCAGGACGTAGAAGCTCTTTCAATTAAAGTATTTAAAGCCACTAACAAATATACCACTAATACCGCAAACACACAAAAAACTGATATTTCAAGCTTTTATACACTGAAAACCTGTTATAAAGTCACCTATCCTTGCAATATTTATGACAAAAAAGCAAAATAAACCTTTAGATATCTAAGTTTTTTTCTCATATATACATTTATAATTAGCATGGAGCCATTTGCCTCAGGAAGGGCTCAAATATCGTCCTCCAAAGCCATCACATATTCCTGCTTCTTGTCACCTTCTTGGCTTTTTCTCCACTATTATCAAAAAACAGTCAAAGTACAAATTCACAAGGGCTCAATTTGCCCCATAACCTTCTCCCAGTATGGTCTACTCCAGTGCATCGTGCAAATTTCTCTCTCAAGATAAGTCACTTTTACTGCGAACCATGCTGAAGTTTCAAGTACTAAGCAGAAAAATAAAGGCACCTGAGCAGGTGAAGTTCTCTTTTCTATCTCAGTGATACAAGAGTGTTTTTAGTCAAGTTATAAAATTATTAGGAGGTCGTTTGCTTTTGTATTTTTTCTCTTTGGAGCATCATATAAGAGTTCACATCACCCCTAAAGGTATCTCCCATTACTGTTTTACGCAGATGACATTCAGCTCTACATTTCATTTAGACTGGCTTTTGTTAGACCTCTGACTGACTGCTTTTTTAATTGCCTTTAATTGTCTGTTTCTTCTTCTTCTACCATGCTTTTAGGCTTACAACAGCCTGGACAAGAGATTTTTTTTATATCGTCAGTACAGAAGTCCATCACAGCCAAATTTGGCAGATTTGGTTCGTTTTATTGGTGAAGTTGCAATATTGTTCCATTTTTCTCTTGTTTTGGTTTTGTTTCACACTGTACTTTGTCAGGCAGACCAAAGCCTGTCAAATGTTGTGTAATATAGCCACTTGCCACTAGTTGGGGCTGTGGCTGCAGTCTTTGTTCGACTGTTGCACTAGGACCTGGAAATGCACAGTTTGGAAGTATTTTGTGCCATAAAATAAAGATAAAGCTGCATTTAGGCTACATTAGGTGCATAAGGCTGGAAAGATTTGTAACAATATTCCATATAGACTGGACACTGACCTGTTAACCGGAGGCAGGCAGTGCTAGAGGTGCTAAAGTTATGCTGCGTTCCAGTTGTACTGGGAAGTTGGGACTTTCTAGTTCTGAGTGGTAAACTTCATCTGGAACGCCCCCCAAGGTCGGAATTTCCTACAGGGAAGTCGGGGGATCCTCACCATCCCCGAGTTGACAATCAATGATGGCTGCCCCCAGTGTAAACAGCTATTAAGCTCCTGTAATATTCTGTTTATTAGCACTTCTGAATAGTGTTTGTCACACTAAATCAGTCGTATACATTGTATTGTTCAATGTTTATATATAGAAATACTGCTACAGTGTTATTTACATTCTACATGTGGTATATGCAAACTACAATGCAGGGCGTGCTAACAACAGCTAACAAAAGCCTAGTGAATCAACAAGTTGTTTCTGACTTTGCAACTGGAACGCTGATAACTTGGATATGATGTCATTCCCACTCCCCTCATTCCAGTTCCGATCTTAATGGAACGCAGTATTAGCCTGCATCCTGTTGCGATATTTGGGCAAGTACACTGCTTTTTGGTTCACTTGACTTGTTTCGTTAGATTTGCTTTCACACTTCTCCTAAACTGAACTCTGGTCTGCTTGGAGGCGAATCGAGACCTCTTGTTTTCAGGCGGACCAGAATTCAGTTCATGTGAGCTTTCATACTATCCCAAATGAACCAAAGATTAAAAAAAAAAAAAAAAAAAAAAAACAAGCCAGAGTTGGTTTGGTCAAACCGGTTAGGTATGAAAGTGCTCTAAGTCCTCGTGGCTTTTTCTTAACAATACACATAATCCACTTTAATGAACCAAAAAAAGCTAAAGATGGATTTTTTGATTATGCTGAGAAAACTTAAAATGATCATAAAGAACGTGGTGAAAGAGAAGTGAGCTGTTTTCCTTGAAAGGTCACTGTACATTTGAAAGCCTGTTTTAAAATGTGAGTTGTTGTGCTGTTTAATGTTTTATTGTTGTTGTTTTGATTATTGGAATTCCTGGTTAAATAAAGATAAAATAAAAATAAAATAAAATGAACTAGACAGGATGACGTTAACATTCCCATCGCAGAGCAAACTAACCGAGCACATGATTAAACTTGAGAAACAATCAAAATGTTAAATTTTTAGACAGTAAGGACCAATTGGAAGAAAACAGTGCAGAAATAAGGGCACATCGTCTCTCCTCACTTTTGTTTCCTTCCTGAGTCAGTTTGGCTATTGTAGGATCAAAAGACCTCAACATACATGAAGATAACCTTTAACATACAACGCACATGAGGAAATCCTGTACAGTCTACATAAATAAGTCTCTCTCATTCCTCCTCTGACCTGAACACACTTCCACAAATCTCTGCAGAGACATTAAACACAGAAAATCAGCTCAGAACACACAGGGTATGTACATGACTCTTCAGCAGTGTGTGTGCGTCCTTATCAGCGAACATCGATCTCTCTAAAAACACACTTTGTAGTAATAAAGCTCAACATCAACAGGAGCAAATCCCCGACTTAACCCGCTGAACCCTGAGAGAGTGCTGAGAGATGGGAGGAGAGGAAGGGGGAGGGAGAAGGAGGGATGCTGGGTATGATATGGAGAAGAAGGAAGGCAAAGAAGGAGGTATTGAAGGAAATATGAGGAATATAGGTCAGGATGGAGATACACTTGCTTTTGCCCCTTTGTACCATTGGAGGATACCACTGGAGAACACATCAGAAAGCTCAGGCTGTATACAACAACCTGCACGATGTCAGAAGCTCAAACTTTATTTTAGTAAAGATCAAACTATATCAATACCTATTTCAGTACCTCGGCAACAACAACAGAGGTCCTCTGGGTAATTTTGATTTGTCGACTGAGACACTAGTCAACTTAAGACTTGATTTTGGACCCATTTGTCCTGCAATACCAGTGCCAGCAAAGTTAGTATAAAGGCCTCTAAATGAGGAGTCAGCGGCTACAAGGCCAGTTTTAGCTGAACATATGTTATTTAATTGAAGTAAAATAGATTATTTTGTTTATCTGCAAAGGAGATAATGTTGTTGCTGGCATTTGTTATTTTGTAAACAGGCTAACATTTTCAGGAACCGTTGGGCATAGCACTGAAAAGAAGTGATTAGATTTTGGTAGTGATCCGCCGCCAGGAATTTCTTACAATGGTTTAACATTGCAAGCTATCCCTGTTTTCTACATTTTGCTGATAACTAAATAAGTTCTCGACAGATTTTCTCGACATTTTTGGGGAATGTTGGTCATGGCACACGAAAGTAGTGATTTTATTTTTGTGGTGATCCGAATCCGGATCCGACAGGAATTTTTTTTTTTTTTAAATATTTGCAATATTGCAAGATAAGCCAGTTTTCCACAGTTTTCCTAACAAATCAATTAGTTCTCAATGGATTTCCTTGACATTTTCAGGGGATGCTGGTCATGGCACAAGAAAGAAGTGATTCAATTTTCGCTGCGATTTGAATCTGGATGTGGATCCAGGAATTTCTTATTGAGTTGTTACTCAATAAGTTCTTTAAGGATTTTCATAGGATTTTCATGGAATATTGGTCATGGCACAAGAAAGAAGCGATTTCAGTGGTGATCTGCAGCCAGGATTTTCTTGACGTTCCCCGAAAAATGTCAAAGAAATCCATTGGGAACTAACTGAACTGTTAGCAAATACCAGGATTCGCATTGACAAATAAACTTAAGAAGTTCCTGGATCCGCATCTGGATTCAGATCACCACAAAAATCAACTCACTTCTTTCTTGTACCATGACCAACATTTCCTGAAAATGTCGGGAAAATCTGTCGAGAACTTATTTAGTTATCAGCAAAGAAATTACTTTGGTGATTCGAATCCGGGTCCAGGAATTTAGGTTGAGATAAGGTGGTTTCCACACATTTTGCTAACAACTCAATAAGTTCTAAAAGGATTTAAGGGAATATTGGTCATGGCACAAGAAAGAAGTGAGTCTGTTTTGGTAGTGATTCGAATCTGGATGCAGATCTAGGAATTTTTTTCAAAGGATTCCTGACAGTGTGTGATAGTTTCCAAATTTTTACAACAATTCGCCTGACAATGTTGGAAATGCCTTGGCAGAAGTTTTCACTCTCTGAACACTTCTAGTCATACATATATATATATATATATATATATATGTATATATATATATATATATATATATATATATATATATATAGTCAAAAATATTTATATACTGTACAGTATATACTTTTTTACTTCACATATTTCATAGTCTTTAAAAGTGAGATCAGTCCCTATCACTCATACAGCTGCCAGCCAACTGGAGCAGCTGTGACATCGGCTACTTTTTCTGGGGCTGTCCTTTTCTGCATCTCTGAGTTTGACTTCTTTAAACTTGTTTTCCTGACTGAATGTTCATTCAAAGTGTCTGATGTCTGGATTTCTTTAAAGCAGATCAAACATAAAATAATTTGTGATTAAACTACTGAAAAACAAGAAGCACATTAAATAGCAAAGCAGATTTCCCCCCTCAAACTGTCTGAATTTGAAAACATTCTGGGGGCCGGATGGGAAGCTGTGGAGGTGGTGATGTGGCCCCAGGGCTGCCAGATGATGATCACTGGTCTAAATCAGTCCTACTGGGATTATAGTTATGAACAATATCAAAACCTCCACATTCATGACGGGATGTTCTATGACTTGCTATGCTAAAATATTCCATTAATCGGGCACCATGCTGTGTTATGTCCCAATTTGGGAGCTGCATCCTTGGATGGCCCATTTGAAGACCGATTATTTCACAACAGCACATTGGAGGCTGTCCCATTTTGAGAGCTTCCACTGCAGCCAACAAAGGATCCAAATGATTCATCATTACTTGCCCTACATATCTCCAAAAAAGTGCCCACTAATTCAAATCAGCTGGCAGACTGAAGTGGCAGAGTTAATAACTTTGAAATGGGAGAATTTGGCATGAACTTATTCACTACCAGTACTGATGTTAAAAGGAACATTGAGGAAAAAAGGGTTGATATGAAAAGTTACATCCTCCTTAGTCAGCTTAGTCAAGTTAAGTTAAGCCACTCTAACATCTCCCTGCAGCTACATTTACATTAAATAAGGACACTGCTGCTCCTTTGACTACCTCATAACACATGCCACTGGACATACAGGTGATATACAGGAAATCAAACATTTCCTCATTATTCCATTGCTTTGAGCTTCTTTCATTTACTTGTCGATCTGTTGCAAGATCTGTTTTCCATTGTAAGTAAATATAATGTTTGGCTGAACAGGAATCTTTTTTTTATTTTCAAATTAAAAGCAGGTTTTTATCAAGACTGGAGGAAAGGATTCTACGTTGAACACAGTATAAATAATAAAAATGAGGAATAAAGAAATGTTTCAAAATTTAAAGTGTCATTAAAATATGATCAAATTCAATTGCATGAAGAAATTAGGCTATGACACTTTTAATTTTGTTTTAGTCTTTTGCCTAAAATACCTTTTAGTTTTAGTTGATTTAGTCATCTAAATTGTTTGAACTTTAGTCTAGTTTTAGTCGATGAAATCTACTGTAAATTTAGTAAGTGTAAAGTGTAAGGCATGTTATATGTTTCCTTGAATTTCTGAAGTCATGTTTCACACTTGGATAAAATAAAACATTGAATAACCCTTTACTGAATGCTAGTAAAGTCTGAATGTATAAATTAACAGAAACAAATTGAACTTTTGTGTGAAATGCAGTCACCTTTATTTAGGCTACCTGGCAGAGCATCTCACTTACAATACCAGAACTGACAACAAACAGTGAACCTGCTCTACATGAATATATCAATTCATAAAGAGAGGAGCTCTGATTGGACCGCCACCCCTATTTATTCCACCACAAACAAGCTAAGGCGGTTGTGTGACAACCAAAGTAGCTGTGATTGGATATATTCCTAACTTGTCTCTACTTTTACATGATGAAATTAGGTCTGATTGGATTAAGTCTGTCAAACATTTTAGTCTAGTTTTTATTTGTTGACAAAAAATGTCAGTTAATTTGTTTTTGTCCATGTGCACTTGTTTTTATTAGTTACTGTCTAGTTTTTGTCAGGGGAAAAATGGTTGTTGATGAAAACCATGACGAAAATAATTAGTCAACATTATTACCACTGGGCTGGGATAACAAAAATGATAGTTCAACAACAGATTTGATTTTAAGAGTGCTGTCAGTCAAACTTTGATTTGCACACTGTCTCAAGTCTATTCTTGATTGTCGTGTTATCTGCCCTGACTTTTTAAAAGGGGATGTAACAGGTGTGCAGAGCCAACACTCCACATGGATGCAGGGGGCGGGATGTAGCATTCATGTGACCACTAAAGCAAGTGTATGTCAGGTCTAAAGGGGGGAAAGAAGCATAAAAAGAGGAAGAGGATGATGAAATGATGGACAAAAGGAAATGTGCAAAGGGGATGAAAGTGTGAGATGGAGAGAGAAGGAAGTAGAAGTGAAAGAGAGGAGGATGAGAAAAGAAGAAATAAACAATGAGGAAATGGAGATGGGGCATGAAGATGGAGGATGATGAGGCCCAAGAGGAAGCCCAGAAGAAGTAAGACGTCAGATTTGAGCTTTAAAACAATGAACCCTGTCGGACAACATCAGCTAATCTGTCTAAAACTGCAGCATATTCCGTTTACATTTAAGGCAAATCAAAGAGCACAAACTCATACTTTCAGATTCTTTTTCCCAGACTTTTTAAAGCCATAAAGTTTTCTACACGCTCCGTCACCGCTGCCTGACCCGCTGCAGGCTCAGCAGGAGGTCGGAAAGATCAGAACACAACATCACAACCTTTGATTCCGCTTCCTGCGTTCTCCAACATGGTGGCGGCGTTGATTATGCTCCCTTCTTCTCTGTGTGAGCGCAGACAAGACGGGGCGAGGGATGAAAGTCGTGACGCCGAAGCATGACGAGGAGGCGGGCGACACCTGCTGAGATCTGATGGTGTGTTCGGGCCCACGCTTGGTGCAGTAAATAAGAGTTTTTCATTCAGGGAGCCGACGGGAAAGGCACAAAATGGACACAAACACACAGATTAGAGGCGTCGGTGAACCGATAGCATGTGAACTAATCTTCACACGCACAGTCTGGGGGGGGGTCACACGTTCATCGCTGCAGCAAAACACCTCGAGAAACCCCACCGACGTGACGTAAGTCATTCTCTGAAGACTGAAGGAGAAGAGATCGGAGAGATTTGGCCTCATTTGACTTGTTTCTCAATGTTATTTTTCGTTTTTCTGACATGTTTTACAATGTTTTTGTTTCCTGCATCATCACTGAGCTGTCCTTGCTGGTTCCAAAGGGACCAACCATCTTCATGGCAGCATAGTTCTGTAAGAGAAAAGAGAAAAACAGGAAATGTAAGAAAAATAGAGACATGATGGTTAGGAGTGGGGGGGGGGGAATCCATTCAGCACAGTATCGCAATATTTTGCGTGATGATATTATATTGATTCAAGATGGCAAAATATCGATATTATATTAGCCTATATTGCAAATTTGAAATGCAGTCTGCACTATTTGTGAATAAAACTAAATCCATTACCCTATCCAACCACTGGATGGTGCTGCTGTGCATTTTGTCAAGTGAGGTCTGAGGCGCAGATCAGAGATAACTATTACACCAAAGATAACGGGTCAGGAGAGGGACTTGCGCTGCGAACTGGCCGCGAATTGTACTGCGGAGCACTTTGCTCCCTCTCTAGTCTATCAGAGCATTTCCACGGCCTGCGCTCCAGTCCGGCAGCGGCGCATGGCTGGAGCACCAGTGCGCTCTGCTTAGCTCAATGTACGCTGATGGTCTATTTTCAGCGCGGCCACTGCCAAACCTCGTAAAATCACTGTTGTTCAGAAAGCACCAGAAAGGGAAGTCAAATGTAAATACAAAAAAATAAATGAATAAATTTCCTCAATAGGTTGTCATTACATTGGTCAGTCTTTGTTTTACTTTCAATAATAATAAACGGACTGAAGAGAAGTGAATGGATTGAGATAGTTTGTTATAAAATAAGGCACATTTTGATCAAGCCCTCCTTTGGGAAAATAATTTCCTGTTGAAAAGTGATAAATTTCAAAATATCAATATATTGTTTTGCAATACTGGCAAATCACAAAATCACAATAATATCGAATCGTGGCTCAAGTATTGTAATTGAATTGTATCTTAGGGCTATTGGTGATTCCCACCCCTAATGATGATCCAGTTTTTCTGTTTAATGTTCATCAGTACACGTGCCCAGACTGATTTCTGCATACATCAGGGGTCCACGTTGACTCCAGAGCAACTGCATCAAACTTTGTCGATGCTGTATCTGAAACAGTTTATTCTGAACTAAAGCAGAAAAATGTAATTTTGTCTGTTATTGTTTTATTCAAGGAAAACAGAAAAAGAAATACATGAAACATTCGCGCTTTTTTTTGCCTTTCACACATTTTAGTTGTGGATCAAAACAGGAGAAAGGCGCTGCCCTTCTCAGCTTGTTGAGTCACAGTGTGGCAGATTTTTTGTATGTTTTTGGTACATCTTTTACAAAAAGAACTGGCTATTAAAACCCAATCATGCGCAGACTCCCTGGACTAAAACCTACCGGGAAAGAGTAGAGGAAGACGCCAAGGAAGAGGAGCAGGAAGAAGAGGATGATGAAGAGGATGATGAACCATTTGAACCTCCTCCAAAGGATGAACTTGAGGGTCTTATACGGAGAGGAGAACCACAGGAAGGAGGTCTCCGGACGCCTGTAGGAAGATATGAGGGTAATGCAGAGCCAGGTAAAGGAAATGTGTGTGAATTATTTGTATTTGTGACTCACTGAGGCTCCTCCAGGTGAGGGTTCATATTGGGTTCATCTCTGCCGAGTCCTGCAGGTCTCTCATCATGCTCCTGCTCTGATACAATCTCCAGAGACATCTCCACCTTCCCCTGGATCACATACAAAGAGCATTTGTTAGGTAGGATAAGACTTAATTGGTTTATTTCAACAAGAGGGATTATTCAATCTTAAAAGGATATGCAAATTTTTTTTTCTTTGCGTGTCTTGTGTCACTCCCAAGTTCATGGCAAGCAGATAAACACCATTCTACAACTGTGCATGCAGTAATAAGACTGAGACGACTAATTAGCTTAGCTCAAACATTTGGAGTCAATGGGTAACGTTAGCCTGCCTCTGCCTGTGTTTTTTTTTTTTTATCAGGTACTATCATCGTATTATCTCCTTCTACTCAAAAACAGAGGCTATGTTTTTCACGGTGGTTTGTGCTAGAGATGTGACTTTCGTGAACGATTCGAGTCTTTTTAATAGCTCTTTTCAGTGAATGATAAGAACCAATTTGAAGCTGTGAGTGAGTCTTTCGTTTGCGAGCCATTCTAAATTGCAAATGGCCTGAAAAAATGAACAGCTCTCACAACAGCAAATCAGTTCTCATTGTTCAATTAAAAGAATCATTCAAAAGACTCAACTCGTTTGTGACGTCACATCTCTTGTGCTCGTATGTAGGTCAACAAAACAAAGCCTCTGTTTATGAGTAGAAGAAGATAATATTAGAAGATAATGTAACAACAAGCACACAGGACTGTTTAGAGTTGCTGAAGAGTTTATCTGGTGACTTAGGCAGAGACAGGCTAATGTTACCCATTGACACCCAGTGTTTGAGCTAAGCTAATTAGCAGTGGGCGAGCTTTGCCTGTCTCGTCCTTGTTACTGCATGTACAATCAAAAGAATGGTGTCTATCTGCTTGTCATGAACTCGGGAGTGAGGCAAGACACTAAAAGAAAAAAAAAGTTGGCCTTTAATGCATGTTGATGTGTTTGTGTGTGTTCTTCCTCACTGCGATGATCTTCTCTCCGTTCTGCTCGCAGGTGCATGGCCACCATCCTTTGACCGTCTTCTGCTCAAACAGAGACACCAGTTTGTCCGCTGGCTGACTCAGCAGCTGCAGGGTGCACTTCTCTGGAGACTTGGCGGGACGCAGCATGTGGTTCAGGTCCATGATCAGGTGACCTGAGGAAACATTTAGAGGTCACTGACTGGGGATAGGACGGACTAATGGATGGATGGATGCTTGGAGGGGGGGACAAAGAAAAGGATGTGTGTAAAGGAAGGATGGAAAAAGAAGAGATTAGTGAATGAATGGATGGTTGGGAGGAAGGGATAATGATTGGGAAAAAAGGACTGATGGTAAAGACAAAAGGCTGGATGATGTCACGAAGGAAGAAAAGAATGATTGATGAAATGAATAGTTGGTTGGAGAGAATGATGGATAACTGGGTGATTACGGGATGGATGTGAAGAAGGAAGGAAATAGAGACAGAAAACTTGAAGGCTGAATGGAAGGAAGGAAATAGATATGACCAATAAAGGAAGATAAGGTAATAAATGATGAATGGATGGATGGATTAATAGATGGTTAAATGGATGATAGATACAGACTAAGGACTTGAAGGTTGGATGGACTGAGGGATGGAAATTGATTAATTGATCATTGAAAGGATTTAGTTGGAAAACTGGACAGTTGGATGGAATGAGGGATCAGTGGTTGGATAAACGATGGATAGATTAATGGATTGATAGAGGATGAATAAGAAGAAAAAGGGATGTGGACAAAGAACTTAAAGGTTGGATGGAAGGAAGGAAGGAAGGAAGATGGATAAAAATAGATTAGGTACAAATAAGAAATGGATGGTTGGATGGATTGTTGGATGTTTGGGTGGATAAAAGATGGATTGGAATTGGAAGAAAGGAAGAACAGATGGATTAAGGAAGATTAGGTACAAATGAGAAATGGATGGATAAAGGATAGGTTGGAAGAAGGAAAGATGAAAAGGGAAAGTCTTAAAGGTTGGATGGAAGAAGGGAGGGATGGCTGGATGGGTGAATAAAAGATGAATAGGATGAAGAAAAGAAAAAGAAGGAAGACTTGAGGGCTGGATAGGGGATGGTTCGATAAAGGGGAAAAAGATACAAAGAAGGGATGGATAGATGGAAGGATGATGGGATGTTGAATGGACAGGAGAAAAGGAATGAAGGATAGAAGGAAGAATTGATTGATGAGGGGATGATGCTTAGACACGAAGGTGGATGGATGGTTGGATGTATTGATGGATGTTTGGGTGAATAAAGATGGATAGGATTGAGAGTTGGATGAAGGGAAGGAAGAACAGATTGATTAAGGAAGATTCGGTACAAATGAGAAATGAATGGATAAAGGATAGATAGGAAAAAGGAAGGATAGTTGGATGGGAGGATGGATAAATGGCACAAAAGATGGATGGATGAATGGATGGAAAGAGAATGGATTATTTAAGAGTTGAGTGGGTAAAGGGAGGATTGGAAGAAGAAAGAATACAGATAAAAAGCTTAAAGGTTGGATGGAAGGACGAAGGATGGATGACGGTCAAGATTACTTGACAATGTCGACGTTCAAAATCGTCGTTGACTATTTTGGGAATCGTCAATGACGATTTTGACTATTCCTCCCGCTGTCTTGTCTGCCTTTCTGTCCTAAACGCACATGTGCAGTAGTCGTAATCAGGGTCAGCCGTGATGTCATCGGAAGAGTTCTGCCCAAACAGTATCATGGCTACCCAGCAATGGAGCGTGAAAGTTTGGGAGCATTTTACCAAAACAAAAGAGAAGAATGTGCAATGCAAAATCTGCAAGTCAGAACTTGCCTTCCATGGCAGTACGATGGCGACGCATAAGCATCTGAAAAGGAAGCACGTCGTGGCTGATTCAATTTCTGACGAAGAGGGGCAGTCGTCTCGGTAAGCTAATTGGCCAGTTAGCTGCTAACATTAGCATCAACAGTGAACATTAACATTAATGATGACGATTTCATTAGCCTCAGAACTCATATGTTATATGATTGCAATAACGTTCTAACAGCTGTAAAGTTCATTAAAAGTTGAATGAACTACCATCTTAATTGTCTTTATTTTTAGTTAGCACATACCTTAAACACTTCAAGTTGGAAGCTAATGATGGTTATACAAGAGCAGCTGCATGCTGGTGCGGTAAGCTGCAATTCATGCATGATCCGATTAGTCGACTAATCACAAAAAAAATAATCGTTGACTAGTCGATTATGAAAAAAAATGTTTGTGGCAGCCCTAATAGATGGGTGAATAAAAGATGAATAGGATAAAAGAAAAAAAAGAGGACTTGAAGGCTGGAGATGGGATCAGTGGTTTCATAAAGAGAGAAAAGATACAAATAAGGGACAGATGGATGGAGGGATGATGGGATATCAAATGGATGGGAGAAAAGGAATGAAGGATAGAGGGAAGAATTGATTGATGAGGGTATCGATGCTTAGACATGAGGGTCGATGGATGGATGATGGATGCTTGGATGGTTAGAATGATGGAGTACTGCAAGGCTATGATGGGCTCAGATATTGCTGGAAAATTGGTGTTGGCCTTGATGTTCGACTTTAAGGTGGTTTTATGAAACCAGGTTTACGTAGACCAGCATGGTCAACAACCCTGCAGTGAAGTTTGGTCGATGTAGTTCTGATCATTATTGACGTTCAGCACAGAGGGATCAGGTATTAATGAAATTCTACAGAGAGCCTGAATGTCCACATGAAGTGTTTTTCCAGAGCTTTCTTCAGTCTGACAGCGTGATGGAAGAAACCCGGCTCGTGTCTAACCCTCACGCCGTGCAGGAACATTAACAGCCAGTGGCCCGAGCTGACGACCCGAAGACAGCCAGGAATGGAAGAAATGCTTTGAGGCGGCCACTCGCCCGCTGACTGCCCGAGGTGAGGGAAAACGCCGCGGCCGAGCTGGATGGTGACAGACGTGAACGGATCTGGGTCTGGATTCTTCATCTTCCTCCTCACCGCAAATGCACTCCCGGCCTGCGGATCGTCGTCTTCCCGACTTTGCCGAGGAAAAAAAGGTGAAATGAAGCAGGAGAGGAGAGGCGCAGCGGTGAGTTATTTCAGGGGACAGCGTCGGGGGTGAAGGAGAGGCAGAATTTAGACAGCTTGAGCTCCAGGAAAGAGAAAATAATGAGGACCCTTCCTCTTTCTGAGAAGTGCCAACACAGCGGATATGAAGGAGCGTTAATTCTTAAGATAAATGTTATCACAGTACGTAGTACACTCATCCAGAATGTGCTCCTGGGTGGATTTAACACCAAAAACAGGCCAAAGATTAGAGAAAAAATGACAGAATCTCCAAGACATGAAGGCTTTTATGTACATTTCTCCTATTTTAATGGGTATTAATCTTGGAAATACGGCTCCGTTTCCAGTAAGCCTTTGGTTATTCTAGAGTAAATTTAAATTAAAGACAGTTCAGCTGAGTCGTTACTGTTGACCTTCACTGTTATTGTAGTAAATTTGATGAAAAGTGCAAAATTTTATATGTTTTGGTTAAAGATTTAACTTGACAGCTCATATGTCTCCCCAAAAAGGTCCAAAATCTACTTTCATGGTATTTTTACTGGGAGATACTGTGACAAAAGCTGAGAAAACAAAGTCAGGCCAGTGGTTTTAATATCAAGGATATAAAAGCGGTCATAAACAACCAGACAAAAGCTATTTCAGTCAAAAACTTCATCACAAAAGTGCACCAAAATACTCCTATGACAGTAGATGACATGGGGCACTATTGTATGCCAAGTGCAAAGTGTTTCAGTGGAAGCGCTGGTGTCTTTTCTAACATCCAGCTGACGGCATCATCAGTTTTACACCATAGGAACTATTTCATACCTACTTCCTACTTCATAACTTTTCATAGGAAGAAAAGGTATGAAGTAGGAAAGCATGGACAGAAGAAGGATGGAGAGATGGATTGAGGGAAGAATTTAAGGATGATTGATGGAGAGGTAGATGGTTCGATAAAAGAAAGAAAGGATGATAGAGAAGAGGATGGAGTGAATTAGTCGAAGGAAAGAAGGGATTAAGGTGGCATGAAATGGAAGGAAGGGAAAGATCTATCAAAGGTTAGAAGCAGAAAATAAGACTGCGCCTTAGAGAACCAAAACCCGGTCTAAAGTCTGAAGTCTATGCCCAATGTGAAACAGAAAACCCTTCGTCTCACAAACACCCTCACACTCAGAACTTTGTGTTTTACCGAGGTAGTCGTCGAAGGAGAATTTGTCGTTGTCCCAGACCTGGATGGTAAGTTTTGGAGGCACTTTGGTCTCAGCTTTGTCCAAACTCCAGAAGTGTTCCTGAAGACACACAACAGAAGAGAAGCAATATTAACTTAATGCAATATCAGATCAAAAAGCTAAGACTTGAGTTCTCCTAACCAGGGGTGCATTTTGAGGGAATGGTCAAGGGGTGCAAGGAGGATTGGAAGTTTCTTCAGACCCATGACCAGCAGGGGCCCTAAAAAGTACATCGACATCGGTCAGCTATCTTCTCAGAGTTGTTTTCTCTGTCAGTCTTTTGGGCCTTCAGCCATTAGTGAAGTTCGTTGGCCAACAAGGGCAAGCGACCTACAACAGCTTGATTCAGTTCAGTAAGAAGAAAACAGTCTCAAGAACAGAAAAGACTTGAGAACAGAAACACAACCAAAGATCAGAACCAACGACAAACACAGAAACGCAGTGCAAATGATACAAATAAAACAAAGCCCAAAACAAGAGCAGAAAGGCAGCAAAACCACGAACAACAACGGATGTCCTCCAGGCTCAGCACTATTGTCAACAGCTCTGAACCCATTCCTTGCACTCATGGTAATGGGCTTTAACTACTGATATGGAGGTAGTTCAAGTCCTATTCTGAGAGTGAATTAGCTGTTTCCAGCAGCAGCTGGAGCAGCTATATTTAGGAAAGAGGGAAGAGTTGGTTGTCTTGTTTATAGCAGTGATAATTCTGTTGACTGATTATTTTCCTCATAGTTTTCGTCAACAACCTTTTTTCCACTGATGAAAACCAGACAATAACTAAAATAAACAAGTGCACGAGGACAAAAACGAAAACTAAATTAACTGACATTTTCATCAACAAATAAAAACTAGACTAAAATGTTTGACAGAGACTTAATCCAATCAGACCTAATTTTGCCACGTAGAGAGCAGGAACAAGTTAGGAATATATCCAATCACAGCTACTTTGGTTGTGTGGAAAGGTTGGATGAGTTATAACGGACATCCAATCACAACTGCCTTTGCGTCAGGAAGCGATCCAATCAGAGCTACTCTCTTTATGAATTGTTATATTCATGTAGAGCAGGTTCACTGTTTGTTGTCAGTTCTGGTATTGTAACTGAGATGCCAGGTAGCCTAAATAAAGGTGACTGCATTTCACACAAAAGTTCAATTTGTTTCTGTTCATTTATACATTCAAACCTTACTAGCATTCAGTAAAGGGTTATTAGATGTTTCATTTTATCCAAGTGTAAAACATGACTTCAGTAATTTAGGGAAACATAAAAAATGCCTAACACTTTACACTTCATATTTTAGTCGACTAAATTTACAGTACATTTTGCCGACTAAAATGTTGTGAAATTTCATCAACTAAAACTAGACAAATTAAATCACACACTAAAGGTCGTGGAAAACCTCTGACTTCCCTTAGATCTACAATATGCTTGAAGTACTAGTAGATATAATTACACAAGACAAAAAGGTAAATAAGTGGTGATTATTTGGAGTCCATCTCTCAGAATTCAGACTTGTGTTCAGAGCTTCCTCTTTTCTGCACCGCCTCCACACTGCAGCAGTGTTTGTACATAAATACACCAATTATGTGACCTATTATCACCTCTGGTGGACTCACACCACACTGAAAGACTGTATCTGATCCTGTCCCACCTCTCTGCTAATGCACTCCCTCTTTTATTCCGTTCTCTCACTCCCATTTATCTAGTGTGCATTTTGATTGATGTTTTGACCATTGTCTCATCTGTTAACATGGAAGAGGCAGAGCTTATGACTTATGACAATGGTAGAGCTATTAGACAAGGTATTTTCTTCTTTTGATTCTATTAATTTTTCTTTTTTGCATCTTTTTTTCACAATCTTCTCACAGCAATTGTCTCTTGCTCTGTTGCTTCATTTTTGGACAGTGCGGGACTTGAAGGCGCACTGTCCATCCTAATATGAGGCTAATGACTCAACTGAGCACAAATGTTGTCCTTTAGATGCACCCAGACTTTCCACTGGATCCTACGGCTCAGTTTTTCCGCGTCTTCCTCTAATATTCCCATCAGAATGTCAGCGATACTTGGCCCTATGAAGCAGAAAAACACCAACACAGAGTCGAGTTTGGCTCAATTATACATCACAAAAACGCTCAAAATGACAAACGACTCGTCTGTGCTGTCGCTGTTATGACTTCACACCGACTCTCCACATCAGAGTCTAAATCCTCACCATGCTCTCACACTTCATAACAACGCACACACTCTGACAGGGAACACACTACACCCCGTGAGTGTGTGTCTGCTGGAGCACGTTCACATGTCAGTGTGAAAGCGTAGGAGAGTCTCTGGATCACTTTATCCACAGAGACCGTCCAGAGACATTAAGTTATCAGTCTGCAGCTGTCTCGGGCAGGGGCGCGACGCTGGGTTAGAGCAGTGTGTGTGTGTGTGTGTGTGGGTGTGTGTGTGTGTGTGTGTGCTCTCTCTAATATCAAACAACATCAATCAACTTCCTTTTTGTTGCCAGAGAGTTAAGCAGCGAGTCTGTTCAGTCTTTTCTCTTTCTTCATCATTCCTAATGAGGTCTAATGGTATTAATGTTCACTTAATTTACTGCTGAAAATAAATCACATAACATGAATCCAATGATCTAATGGATTCATTAAATACAAACCTAAATTCCAGAGAAGTTGGGACATTGTTTATAGTGAAAATAAAAACAAAAAAACAATGATTTCCAAACAATTGCAGATCTTTATTCAATAGAAAACACCACTAATTTTGAATTTGATGCCTGCAACATGTTCCAAAAAGGTTTGGACAGGGCAACAAAAGACTAGAAAGGTTAAGGACTGTTAAAAAACACCAGATCGGAACATTTTACAGGTGTCAGGTTAATTGGAAACAGGTGAGTGTCATAACAAGGACACAAGCAAGGATGGGGCGAGGTTCACCACAACTGCATGAGCAAATACTGCGACAGTTTAAGGAGTCTGACAGAAAGATTGATCGTTTTCGGATCAAAATCACAATTTCAGACAACGCAATCATGTGATCGTTGTGTCAACTATTTTACACATACTAATTTACACATTTGTAGGCAATTTGCATTTAAGAATGGCTCGCAATTGAACGACTTACTCACAACTGCAAATTGGTTCTCATTGTTCACTTAAAAGAGCAGTTCAAAAGAACCGACTCGTTCATGAACGTCACATCTCCACCACGGAAGTGCTGGTAACAGGTCAACAACTCAAAGCCTCTGTTTTGGAGTAGGAGTTGGAGCATCCCTTAAAAAATGAAAACAGATTATTTATCATCAATATCAGATGATGAATAATGTGTTATGTCCTTTTGATCATTGATTTCCTTACTGTTGTCTGTACTGTAAACATAGTGAATATTACACTGAAGCTTGATTTGGAGAAAATTGTGAGTCGAATTGAAATCGCAATATCTACCAGAAAAATCGTAATTAGATCTTTTCCTAAAATCATTCAGCCCTAGTCCATAACACTATCGAAAGATTCAGAGAATTAGGAGAAATATCTCCATGGAAGCAGCAAGGCTTAAAACCAACTTTGAATGCCCGTGACCTTCAACAGGTCTGCATTATAAACCAGCATTATTCTGTATAGGATATCACCATGTGGGCTCAGGAACACTTCAGAAAACCACCGTCAGTTAATACATCTCTGGTGAAACTCTACCATGCAAAGCCAAAGCCAAACATCAGCAACACCCAGAAACACCGCCAGCTTCTCTGGGCCCGAGCTCATCTGAACTGGACTGAAGCAAAGAGGGAAAGCCTGCTGTGGTCGGCATCAATATTCAGGTAGGCTGTGGGGTTGCTCGGTTGGTGCAAAGGGGGCCAAAGTATGCCAAGACGATATCCCCTAAAGAGGGATAGATCCGTGCTTTTTTTGTGTTTCCTTGAATTTCTGAAGTCATGTTTCACACTTGGATAAAATGAAACATGTAACAACCCTTTACTGAATGCTAGTAAAGTTTGAATGTTTAGATGAACAGAAACAAATTGAACTTTTGTGTGAAATACAGTCACCTTTATTTAGGCTACCTGGCAGAGCATCTCAGTTACAATACCAGAACTGACAACAAACAGTGAACCTGCTCTACATGAATACATCAATTCATAAAGAGAGTAGCTCTGATTGGATCGCTCTACAACTTATCCCACCACCACCAAGCTAAGGCACTTGTGATTGGATGTCCCTCTTAACTCATCCAACATTTCCACACAACCAAAGTAGCTGTGATTGGATATATTCTTAACTTGTCCCTACTTTCTACATGACCAAATTAGGTCTGGTTGGATTTTCGTCTAGTTTTTATTTGTTGATGAAAATGTCAGTTAACTAAGTTTTAGTTTTTGTCCATGTGCACTTGTTTTTATTAGCGACTGTTTAGTTTTCATCAGGGGAAAAAAGGTTGTTGATGAAAACTATGACGAAAATAATTAGTCAACAAAATTATCACTGGAACAAATGTACCAGAATTACTTTAAATTTGTGACTCTCTTTTTTCAAACATCCATGTTTTACTTTTATGCCCCCATCACTCAGACAGGACTGAGGACGATGAAGGACGTCCTGTTGGGATAAGGAGAATCAGGACACGCAGGAAAGGAGAGGCATGCCAGTTTAAACCTGGGCTCAATGCTCCAGAAAATCAACTTTGAAGCATGAAGCATGTGGCGTAAACCACTGAGCTACTGGTGCCCTAGTTATGACTATTAGAGGATAAAAGAAAGTTATAAAAACATGGCGTTGGTTAGAATCCAAACCTTTAAAGACAACAAGTGCGAGTGTTGATACTGCCGTTGATCAGTCGCTGTGACTCACTCATTATATCACCGACCACAAAGTCTTCTGGCTTCATAAACTCCCTCTGGCTGCAGCTCTGTTTTGGAGGAAAGTCTCTCCACCCAGCAGAGTTTTTTATTTAAAACTCCCTCTCGTCTTTTCAGCCGCTCGCTGATTGAGGATGCTGCTACGAGGAGGGAGCGCCATCGTAAAACATGTCGGCTGTGGACGGCTAAAGAGGCTCGACTACAGGCCAAGGAAAGCAAATGACAGGCGTGTTGTTATTCCACTGTTCGCTGGGATGTTATTTCATGGTTCTTCGCTCCATGTTACTGTTGGGTCTCCCAGAATCAAAAACATCTAAATTACTCGTCTTTCTTGTAAAAGTGTCACTTCATTATTTTTGTTAATTGTAGGCTGCTGTAGATCAGTCCGTGGACCACCTTTTATTCTTCCTACTCTTTTGGAAGGGACCTCCACAACATGAATCACTTTTTCATAAAAGGAATAACAGTGAACGTAATTTAACCACATTAGCTACTGTTTGTTATATAACAGAATATTTATTACTATTAATGTGTCTCAAATAGATGAAGAGACAAAGATATTTCAGCTTAATTATAATTAGTGGACTCAGGTCGATTTCACTCCCAACAAGTTTGGTCTTTCTAATTTAGTTTTAGTTCTAGTCTTTGGCTGAATTTTTTTTTTTAGTTTTAATCATAATTTAGTCATCAAAATTGTTTTAATTTTAGTCTAGTTTTAGTTGATGAAATTTCACAAAAATATGAAGTGTTAGGCCCTGTAGGCCCTATCTGATCATGTATGTGTCCTTCCTATGTCTCCTTACCTTCCTGTCCACCACGCAGAGCTGCTCTGCAGGTAAATAGTTGAAGGGAAACAGGAACCTGTAGTTGAAGTTTCCTTCTCCGCCCAGAGAGCGATAGTGGACGTCTGTCTTCAGCTTGTTGTGTTCATGACCCTCGAGCCAGCTGAGAGTTAAAGAAAAACAAAGGTGCTCAAGACACAGTTAGAAAAATGAATTTTTAAATAATAAAGCATGGTAATGATGTGTCTACTTTTCCTCTTACCCTTTCACGTAGATGTCGCTCATTTTCTCGCCACTGATGCTAACATCGTCGAGGATGACGTCACTGGTGTTCCAGATGATACAACGTAGGAAGAACCTGAACAAGGAACAGTATGTTATTACACCTCTGCTGAGCCTACAAGTATGTTTCAGTGTATTCTGAGCTATTCACGAGTACTCCATTTAGTTTTACTTTGATTATAGTGTGAACTCAGTTTGGCTGACATACAGATTTACCAAACATATTGTTCTACACACAGTCTGTTGGGTTAGGGTTAGGTTTTGTATCCATCTTGAGACTTCAAAACAAAGATTTAGGCCAGATAAACTTGTAGTTTTCATTTTTATCATGAGCGTTTTTGTTTTTTTTGCCTGTACTTGATGTATGTTACTAGAGTGCACACAAAGACCTTAGGCTGTATGTTGTGTTAGAAGTAAACTGTAAATATGGTGACAATTGCATTAATTCAAAGAGTAAAACAAAGTAAACGTCACATGGTCAGATCTCATTATTACCACCATTTATTTACCACTATATTTCCCTCCATGAACTGTTGTAACTGCCTCAGTGTTACAGTTTAATGAGTGACCGTGTAAACTAATGACTTTCAGCCAGCTGTGTTGATAGATGTCAAAGCACCAGCAAAAACAGAGTGTACTCTCGATGCTTCATTGGGGATTTTTATTGACCAAACACAGCCAGAGAAACTACGCCAAGACAAACACAGCCCCGGACGAGTTGACTAAGAGTCACCAATTTACACGGTCACTAGTGGAACCGTTACACCAAATTTACTTCTAAATTTATTTACTTGTTCAAGAGAATTGATCTGTCATCAGCTACACTGCAAAAACTCAGATCTAAGCAAGTGTGTTTGTCTAATTTTCAGTCAGAAACACTTTTTCTAATCCACAATCACTCAACAAGTCCAGATAAATACCAGACTACAAGGAATAAAAGGCCAAATTTTTTAATGAGACTGTATGCATTGATGGACCTTTGCATGTAAATACGTGGGATTATTGCCAAGTGGCTAATTTCCATCCCCAGTCCCACTGGAACAATAGTGTCAACACTTAAAGCAAAAACAAACATAAATAACAGGAATAAAACCCACAGAGCATATTAAAAGACAAGCAACATACATTAACTGCAGACAACCTAAACAACATACAGTCCAAAATATGTTGAGCCAGGAGTTGGAGGACAATGGGAATTATACACAATGAATCATAAAGTGCTGGCGTGCTAACCAAAGTGCCAAATGCTAAAGTGCAGAGTGCTAGCTGCCCAGGAGTTCAGGTCCTCATCAAATTGCACATTGCCCTGCTGTCCAAGATTCTTAAGTGCCAGACTGACTATAATATTGCATGATGCCCTGGCACTGAATTGCTTGTAATGAGAAGAAGGATCTGCTTTCTACGCAAAGTTTGAAACGGTGAGCGTCCTAAATTGAGGCAGTGTTAATTTTGACAGCACTTTTAAATTTAGTTTTAGTTATAGTCTTTTGCCTAAAATATCTTTTAGTTTTAGTCATAATTTAGTCATCTAAATTGTTAATTTTAGTCTAGTTTTAGTTGATGAAATTTCACAACATTTTAGTCGACGAAATCTACCGTAACTTTAGTCAACTAAAATATGAAGTGTACAGGCATTTTTTTATGTTTCCTTGAATTTTTGAAGTCATGTTCTACGCTTGAACACCACCACCATGAAGCTAAGGCAGTTGGATGTCCCTCTTTACTCATCCAACCTTTCCACACAACCAAAATAGCTGTGATTCCTAACTTGTCTCTACTTTTTACATGACAAAATTAGGTCTGATTGGATTAAGTCTCTGTCAGACATTTTAGTCTAGTTTTAATTTGTTGACAAAAATGTCAGTTAATTTAGTTTTAGTTTTTGTCAATGTACACTTGTTTTTTTTAGTTACAGTCTAGTTTTCGTCAGGGGGAAAAAAGGTTGTTGACAAATACTGACGAAAATAATTAGTCGACAAAATTAACACTGAATTGAGGCAGCACATTTCATGTTAAGACACCCTTCAAGTTAAATTATTTGTCTCTTTGGCAGATTGTTTTACTTATTACAAGCAACTCAGGCCTCATTTTCAGTTCTGATATCTTCAAATAAGATGTTACTACAGACATGTCAAGAAATTATGGCATAAAATAAGTCTAGTGAGATTTTTTGGACTTAAAATTGGACAGATAGTTCTGTTAATTCTGTACATTACCAAAGCTTTTAACCAAGGCCGGCCATCATGTATCCAGTATAACAGCATGTATACCTCCGGCCTTATGAGTCTTCTCTTAACAGCACATTTGTATATTTAAGAGTGTACCTACTTTTTAGCTTTGCGTGGTGTGATGTTAAACGGTGGCCCAGGAGGTCCAAGAGACTTGGGGAACAGATCAACCCACATCATCAGACGCCCCTAATCGACGGCATAGACATCCAATCAGAGGACAGATATTCAAACAGAAGGTAATCACCTATTTTCATCACGACAGAGTGTAAGTTACCTGCTCTATTTCTGGCTGCAGAGGGCTGTACAGAGTCCTGGTCTCGACGTGCTCGGGTACCAGTCCCATTTTCCTCAAGATGTGCAGGGCCAGACGCTCCTTAATTGGACCGAGGTGACGCTTGGGCACATTTCTGTCCTCTGGAAAACACACAAACAAACACATAAATTTAAGGCATTAGTGAAGGTCAAGAAATGTTTTAAGTAAGTTTCAAAGCTCTGTGAGTGGAAAAGTGGAAAATGGAAATACAGGATACTGGGCGGACCGAGGAGACAGAACTACAGACTGAGAAACTCTTAAGTGCTCATTGGTCTTCGCATCACAACCAAGTGAGGAAAATCCGTGCTTGTTCCAAACAAAACCAAAAATCCACACTAACATCAAAAGTTTATGAGTATAAACTCAGAGTCACCTCCACTGTGAGAGGAGCAGGGGAACAGGAAGAGAGGAGGGACAGGGTAAGCTGATGAAACATGTAGGTGAGGAAAATGAGGAAAATTGGAAATAAAAGAGAATTATATGAAGGAGGATGAAAAGACAGTGAGGTTCAATTTTTTTCAAATCAATTCAATTTATTTGTACAGCACATTTCAGACAAGTGTAAGCTCAATGTGCCTCACAGAAGATTAAAACAGGTACAGAAAAGAAAAAATAAAACAATAAATAATACAAATACTATGAAAAAATACAAAAAACAAACAAGCAAAATAATAGTAATAATAATTATTATTATTGTTATTATTATTATTATTATTATTAAAGCATGAGAGAAAAGAGGAGATGTGAAAAAAGTTAGAAGGCAACTGGGAATTTAGGGGGAGCGTGGAAGAAAAAGAAACGATAAAGAGAAGAAAAAAAGATACGAGAGGGAGACAATGAAACAAGAAAAGGAGATAGGAGGAAAGGAGATGAGCAAAGATGAAAAAGATGAAAAAGAAGGGAGAAGGTAAAGGGGAAGTCGACAAATTAGATGTGGAATGAAAAGCAAGACGAGGGACACTGAAGGAAAAGGAGACAAGAAGATGAGGAGACGACAGAAAGAAAGACAAGGACACAAAGCTAGAGAAAGAGTCAGGGTCAGATTTAGGGTTAACCCTAACCCTAACCTTAGGGTTAAATAAAAATAAGAAGCTACCAAATGAGATGAAAATGCAGAATTGTGCAAAAGTTTTAGGCAGGTGTGAAAAATGCCTTTACAAACAAAAATGTTAATAGCTTTTTTTCTTTTAATCAGTTACAAATTCAGAGAAAATAACCAAAAGAGAAATTGAACTCAAATCAAGATTTGGTGTTACCATCCCTTGCCAGTGTTAATTTTGTTGACTAATTCGTCATAGTTTCGTCGACAACCTTTTTTCCCCTGACAAAATCTAGACAGTCACTAATACAAACAAGTGCAAATGGACAAAAACTAAATTTACTGACATTTTTGTCAACAGATAAAAACTAGACTAAAATGTTTGACAGAGACTTAATCCAATCAGACCTAATTTGGTCATGTAGAAAGTAGGAACAAGTTAGGAATATATCCAATCACAGCTACTTTGGTTGTGTGGAAAGGTTGGATGAGTTAATAAGGACATCCAATCACAGCTGCCATAGCTTGGTGGTGGTGGGAGTTGTGGAGTGATCCAATCAGAGCTCCTCTCTTTATGAATTGATATATTCATGTAGAGCAGGTTCACAGTTTGTTGTCAGTTCTGGTATTGTAACTGAGATGCTCTGCCAGGTAGCCTAAATAAAGGTGACTGCATTTCACACAAAAGTTCAATTTGTTTCTGTTCATTTATACATTCAAACTTTACTAGCATTCAGTAAAGGGTTATTAGATGTTTCATTTTATCCAAGTGTGAAACATGACTTCAGAAATTCAAGGAAACATAAGAAATGCCTTACACGTTACACTTCATATTTTAGTCGACTAAATTTAAAGTAGATTTCGTCGACTAAAATGTGGTGAAATTCATCAACTTAAACTAGACCAAATCAAAACAATTTAGATGGTTAAATTATGACTAAAACTGAAAGATTTTTAAGCAACGGAATAAAACAAAATTAAAAAGTGTTGTCAAATTGTCCCTTGCCTTCAAAACAAAACTGCATAAACTTTTCTTGTTACACTGGTACAGCTTTTGAAAGAACTCTGGTGGTAGGTTGTTTTAAACATCTTGGAGAACTAACCAAAGATCTTATGCAGACAAGTCCTTCAGTCTCCTCAAGTTAACCCTAACACACTCCACAAGGGCTCTGAGGGGGCCACACCATCACTTCCAAGACTCCTTTATCCTCCACATGCTGAAGATAGATGTTCATGACTCTGGCTGTGGCAGTGTTTGAGTCGCTGTCCTGCTGCAGAATAAATTTTCGGCCAATCTGATTCCTCTCTGATGGTACTCCGTGATAGATCAGTATCTGCTTGTACTTCTCAATAATGAGGACGCCATTAATCCTGACTAAATCCGTTTGCAGAAATGCTGCCCAAAACTTGCATGGAGCCTTCCTCATGCTTCACTGTTTCCTGTAGATACTCATCATTGTACCGCTGCAGCCCTTCAGTGAACAAAGCTCCCTCTGCTACAGCCAAGTATTACAGATTGTGACTCACTAGTCCTGAGCGCTTGCTGCCACATATGTCCCAAAACACTTCATAATCACTACTCCTAAAAAATTTGATGTCCTCCAGTTGGTTCCAAAAAGTCTCCACAAATTTGTTTGAGTCTTTCCGTTCGATTAGGAGTCCGAAATTTTAGAGCAACTTTGGCACAGACTTTTGTCATGTTCAAATTTGCATGCAAAATTTGCAGATATCATCTCTGCCTTCATTCTTATACTGAGTCATCCATCATTTCAAATGATTTGTTCAATTTGTTTAAAGCTTTCAGAAGTTTTCACCCAGGACCTTAGTAGTGGTAGTTTATTTCGCAACAAAATAAATGACTATTGTAATCATACATTAAGAAATATACATAAATATATATATATATATATATATATATATATGAAAATGAAAACAATGATTTACATATCTGAAAAGGAGTGGGAAGAAGCAATAGTTATTTAATCCCACCCCTTATCCTTAATATATTATTTGGCTTCCTTATCAATATAAATCTGTACAATCATTAATTACAAACATAAATACAGACATTTATACAGACACGTTCATCAGCTTGGACATCCTGTCCGCCTCCACCAAAGTCTTTTGTGCCATCTAAACACACGTGCACATGTCATGCACTGTTTCCCTTACACCTTAGGTAAACCTCACCTCAGTTCATTTTTTACCTCCGCCAAGGAGGTTATGTTTGTTTGTTTGTTTGTTTGTCCATTTGTTTGTTTGTTAGCAAAATTACCTAAAAACTACTGGACGTATTTTGCTGAAATTTTCAGGAGATGTTGGTAATGGCCCAACTTAGAAATGATTAGATTTTGGTGGTGATACGTATATTTGTCTGAATGCAAAAAAATCCCAAATTTTCAAAAAATCCCATAGGTAAGCATTGGCCAGAATTTAAAAAAAATCATATCTCGGCCATTTCTAAACAGATTCACTTCCAATTTTACAGGCTAATATTGGGTCCATGTCTCTATCATCAAGGTAAATTTCATCTGGATCTGATCCAGATTGACATCACAAAAAAACATTGAACTATATAATAGGAAATCCCATTGACGACATTCAATAATTCATAAAAAATCAAAATATTAAGGGATGTTCCCAAAACTTGTTGTGTTCATACAGGATAACAACCTCCATGTATGTGCTGAGTTTGGTCTGGATCCTGGCAATACTCTAGATCTGGTAATCCAAAATTGTATCTTCTACAGGGGTTGTGGAAAAACCACTGCTGGAACTGAGCTGCTTGGCGGGGGTCTGCACTCTCTGAGTGCTTTTCTAGTTCACTGAATCAAGAGTGTAAACCACTCACCGAGGTCTGCAGCCATGTACTGGTCTCCTCTGAAGTGAACCACATCGTCCTGGTAAACCGGCTTTGGAAGGTTTCTCCGCTCACACAGTCTGAGCAGAAGCTGCCGAGGGGTCAGCTGGTCACGCCATTGGTTCACTCCAGATCTGGTGAGGAAGAGACGAAGGGAGAGATTGAAAAGTGTGTCCATCAAGAAGCAGCCACTAAAAGTAAGAAGTAAGGTGTTGGAGTTCAGAGAGTTTAGAGCTTAAGTTCTGTACTGACACACAGAAGGACTGTGGCAGACCACACATGGCTCCATATTTGGAGAGGAAGCGGTTCTCCAGGTCAATCACTGTCTCTCCGATCTTCTCGTCTTTGCTTATCATGTCGTGGTCGTACACCATCACCCGCAGGTCCTTCTCCAGAGGGAGGGAGCAGGTCAACTCAAACATCCTGGAGGGGAAAGATGAGGAAGCGACATTAATGTGACTGAAGCTCCCAACTCAATGGAAACGCTGCCTCCCTGAAGCAGGAACCTCAGCACTAGTTACTTATATCCCTGGAGTCAGATGACGGATTCTACGGGAACAAACTTTGTTGGAGACTTACTATTTTGTCAATCTATGGAAGACATCAGGTCAAGTGTATCCAGTGTTTTTGTTTTAAACAATATATTTGTGGATCCATAGTGAAAAGTCCATGATAGGTATCTTTTATTAAATCATCTGAATGAAGAAATTGACAACTTCCTGTTAGTCTACTGACAAATAAAATGCTCCCAGGTTCCTGTTTTCTTGTTGTTAACATCCAATCAGAAGCAGCCAAAGGTCAGCAAGAGAAAAGATAGTAACCTGCCAGTTCTTAAAGAATTTAAAGGGAAATTCGATGTGGCCCTTAGTAACATTTGAGGCAGAAACTGCTCCCAAGCGTTAGACAAATCACTACAGGAAGTGAAAAAACGAAGGAATGAATGTAAATGTGTAAAAAGATTTGTTTTCAATTTATTTGCATACTTTTATTTTAGCAACTCATTTCCAAGACTCAAAGGGTTATTACAGAGTTTTTTTGTTTTGAAGTTGGGTTTCTGGAGGCCCATGGCACAAGTAAATATAAGCGCCAATAAAGGAACCTGTGAGCCTAGTCCAGGCTATCCTGAATAAAAAGATCAATTAACTTGGTTGTGACTGAGAGGGTTGAGGTTTTAACAATCCAAGATAGCTAAAAGATAGCACAAAATGGCTTGCAAGAGCCTGGCCCCCCCAAGTCTAAAAACGTGAGGTGGATAAACTGTTCTGGTTTAAAGGTTATGTTTTGGTATTTTGTCCCGACAACTATTTACACAACCCCCCAAAACAACTGCAATTGGCACATTTTTATCAAGATTTACTTCATGTTTGAACTGTTTTACAGAAATATGCTTGTCAGACGATATTCATCAAGGAATTTTGAGTATTTCAGAGTCAAACAGAGCAAAGGAGAAATCTCAGCCATGAAAAAATAATAAAAGTTATGTGTGTAATTTGACCAATATCTATATTTTTCAACCCTGTTTTGTATTTCAAGAAAAAAATGTAGTTGATGATCCCTGCACTACATAGTTCACCCCTGATTCTCATGTCTTTAATAGTATATGGCAGACTTTGCTTTAAAAGATGTTTTTCGGTCAAACTTCCACTCCAATTACCCAGAATTCTGATTCCAAGAACTGTTTCTTTTACTGAAAACATTTTGAGAGCTGACAGACTTCTTCAGCCCACTTTTCTCTGCAGCATGATTGAACAAGTCAGCCCACAAGTGTTTGATCAAGCACCAGTTTTTATATAGTAGTCAGAAGACTTAACCAAATCTTTTACTGTTGATGTTCGTTATGATTATTAGCATCATTCAGCAGGGATGCTTTTTAAACCTCTTAAGACTGAACTCAAACTTTGTAAAAGAAAAATAAATAAAGGTTTCATCAAAAGTTAATAAAGCTGCACAAACATCTTCATTAGCTCCGAACATCATGCAGTATGTGGGTTTTGTCTCGGGCTCTGATGCTGTGATTGGTGTGAGTGCAGCACCCCCTACTGGTGTAAAAGCAGAAAGTCCTACAAAGAAAGAGAGACACTGACAGTCTGTGATCATGATGGATTTCCACACTTCTCCAAATCAAACCTTTAAGTCTGTAAAACCAGGACAAATCCAGAGACCAGCAGAGCCACAGACAGAGAGAAAAACCAGAGGGTGAAACCTACTTTCCAAAGACTGGGTCCAGGGTACAGGGGATGTAGTTGTCATGGTCATTGATGGTCTTTTTCCCCAAAGTGATCTTCACATAGGGGTCACACTGAAAGTACAAAGCGGGAGTCAAACCTAAAGTTCATGAATTATAGATTAAAAGTAATAATTATAGATATTTAATGATTTCCTCTCTCCAGTCTGACCTTCCCGTTGGTGTCTTTGGGCTGCAGGTCTTGAGCCTGAATGACATAGACTCGGACCAAACACTCCTCGATGCCGTTTGGAGGAAGTTTCTTGAACTGTCTGGGGGGAGGTGGGACGGAGGGGTCTTCTGGCAGCTGGTAGATCTTAAACATACCCTGTTTGGTAGAAGTTAGAGGGTTTAAGGGTCAAAGAGTTAAAGAGTTAAAGATTGAATGACCACTTTGTACCCAAGCATTTTGCCAGCCATTATCAAATGCAAATTGCCTGCAAATTTAAGAACTGCAAACTGGTTCTCATCGTTCACTTAAAAGAGCTGTTCAAAAGACTTGACTCATTCGCGAACGTCACATCTCTCAAGAAAACCACTGTGGAAGTAGGTCAACAAAACAAAGCCTCAGTATAGGAGTAGGAGAAGATCATATAAAGATAATAAAAGACAACGTAATATAAAGGGGTAAAAAATGCGTCACAACAATCACTTTAGAGTTACTGAAGAGTTTATTCGATGATTGTAGCCAGGGCAGGCTAACGCCACCCACTGACTCCCAGTGTTTGAGCGAAGCTAACTAATGGTGGGCGACCTTTCCCCGCCTCTTCCTTGCAGCTGGGTGCACATTTAAAAGAATGGTGCCTATCTACTTCTCATGGACTTGGGAGTGAGGTAAGACACGAAAATAACGAAAATGTTGGCATGTTCCTTTAAGGGTTTGCCGAATTTAACAGAACAAATGCAGTAAAGAAAAAAACACAATCATCAGTTATCAGAGGATCAAAAGCAGGTTATCTTGATGACAAGATATCATTATCATCATTATCATTATCTACATGACAAAGTGTTTATGAATTCTTAAATTCGTGGACTTAATTGATTCAAAATACAAAATTATTTAGGAAAGAACATTTAAATGCTAAAAAAATTATACTGTATATTACAAGAAAATGCCAACAAATTTCCTGACACTTTTTAAAGTGCTCAAATAAGTACATTGGTGAACTGGTTTCATCCATTAATCCAAACACACCTTAAGGGAGACTTATCAGTTAAAGCTGGAGCTTGTTATGTCTGTATCATGAGGACCTAGACCACTACGCCTAACAGTGAGACCTCTTAAAGGCAGACCTTACCTTGAACTCTCCCACCACTGAAGGATCATCTCCTGCGTCCTGAGTCTTCCCTCTGTACAATTTAAAGGTCTGACAGAAGTCTGAGAGACCCCCAAAACCCTCCACCTTCTCCAGCTCTTGGTTGTAGACCTGAGGAAAGGTGACAGATTTAGACATTTCAATCGTATCAGAGATGAGACTGTTAAAAAACAGCAAAAAATTAATGAAAAATTTTGCTAAAAAGGGACTAAAAAGTGAAGATAGTGGGAAAACTGATAAAGAGAAAAAGCTGTGGACTCTAGTAAGGCATCCATTTTTAAAAATAAACCCCTCTACATAGAGGAAGTTTTTAAAAACACCTTTGTCCACATGGAAACCTTGTTATGATGTCAGTGATGTGTAACTTTTATTTCTCAATGTCTCTGCAAAAGCTGCTTTATTTCCATTTTTTTTCCAACCACAAGTCTGACTGGTGTTATGTTTGAACTAGTGTCTATTTTACCTGGTGACAGCAGGCTTATTGAGAACTTTTCTCCATTTATATTTCAATTTCAGACGTATCTGGTCATCTTGATGTCATCAAATCCTGTTATTAAAAAGTTTCTTCTTGGTTTCAAAAACCGTCGCAACCACAGACGCAAGCAGCCATGGGTCACCAGTCAACACGGTCACTTGTGAAACAATAACACCAGGTAAGGGAGCGACAGAAAGTCTGTTGGTATGTAAATACTTCAGTCAGCAACACTTAAAACAGCAACATTTAAGCAACATCCCCTACAACATGTAAACAATAGTGATAATATTGGGTAGTGTGACATCACCCTGAGGAGAGGTCGGCACAGAGCGTGATGCTTTTGGCCAAAAACACTCAAAACTGACTATTTACAAATCATCGCCTTGGCAGGACTTTTCTAAAATATGCTTTTTCAGAGGCCTAAAACGCTGTTTACATGTGGACAGAAGGTCAAAAATAGAGGTGAGGTAAAGGAGAGGTGGCAGAAATGATGAAGAACAGAGGTTGAAAGAAAAATGAGAGGAGAGGGTAAAGGAAGAGAAAAAAGAAGCCAAAATGAAGTAACACAAAAAATAATAGAGAGGAAACATCAGGGTATAAGGCGAAGAGAGGTACGATCTTAACATTTTTTTTGTTTTCATGTCTTGCCTCACTCCCAAATCCATGACAAGCAAATAGACACCATTTTTTCAACTGCGCGTGCAGTAACAAGGAAGAGTCGGGCAGAGCTTGCCCACTGCTAATTAGCTTAGCTCAAACACTGGGACTCAATGGGTAGCATTAGCCTGCCTCTGCCCACAGTCATCAGATAAACTCTTCAGCAACTCTAAACAGTCCTGTGTGCTTGTTGTGACTAGTTTTTTTTTTTACAGTGTTATGTTACCATATCTATTTTTAGACTAACATTAGCACTTAATGTAATTTTCAAAAGAAACATATACGAAACTAAACTGCAGGGCACAAACGCCAACCACCACAGATGTGCTTTGTTTTGTTGACCTACTTAGAAGCACGTCCATTGTGGTTTGCACATGCACCCTGTGGATTAGTTTCGTATGTATTTCTTGTATTTCTTCCTCGATCCTTCCATGGTGGAAGTAGAACAGCTCCGCGCTGGTTCGCTGGAAATACGTGACAAGTCTATTTTCAGAGTTTCTGTGCACCAGAAAGCAGCAGAAATAGAGGAAATAATTTCAATGCCTACAGACAATCCTGTCAGGCATGGTTTCTATCTGCTTGTCATGGACTCAGGAGTGAAGCAAGACATGAAAACAAAAAATTTTGGCATACCCTTTAACAGACTCAGACAAACTGTTTTATTTGTGACACAGTTGTCTTTATTTTTAACATTCTTTATCAGGTTGCCAGCATAACACATATTATCCTACATGGCATCACGAGAAAAGGGTCAGCCAGTTTAATTCTTCTTCTGCTGTGGGAGCCAAAAGTGACTCAACACTCGATTACACCCATATAACGGGCGCTGGCACAAGGCAGCGAGTGTACGGTCTGTATCTGGGCAGGGACGTCTAAGTGTCAAAAACACAAGAAGATTCATTTGTTTTCATTAGAGCTGTTTGTCCACATGAGTCGCACACACTGAGACACACTCTCAGAGGACAGCTCTGCCAGTTACAGAGAGGGCAGACTCCATGAGGGAAAGATCACCAGGAAGTGAAGGTGCAGCTGTGGGGCATTAGGTCTACCTTCCAAGTAGAATTACTCCATCATCAACTTAGAAAGGACATTCATGCAAAGTTCGACAGAAATCCCTCAAAGAATTATTGACTATAAGGTTCAAAAGAAAGGAACAATCATGAGACTTAAGATGTTTGACCCTGTCCTTCCAAAATCCCACCAGTTTGTTCATAAATCAAAGTGGACACTCAACAGAAACCTGTGAATTCTTGTGTTACTATGTTTTTAAAATAGATTACATTAGATAGAACTTTATTAATTCCTTGGAAAGACTCCCTCAGGGAAATTAAGGGTCAATCCCAGCTGTACCCCTTAGCCCTCCCCCGTCGTCTTAGCCCTCTGTTTTGGGGCCGACAGGAAGAGGTGAAAACACGCCTCTAAACAAAACGCCACTCGATTTTCATTATGTCATAAACTAGAGCTGCTTGCTGGCTGTGTCGTAGGCAGATGTGACAATTCTTTATCCACTTCCAAGATGCCGTCTTGACATCATGGTTAAAATTTATGTTGAGTAGCAAAGGATTGAACATCTGATAAAAACATGAATACCCTTAACCTTAAGGAGAATTGGGATACCCTTTCACGAGACATGAACACTCAAAACCAAGGGCTAAGGAGTAAGACAAGGCCAAATGGGTGCAACTGGGATTGACCCTAAGGCACCTAACAGACGGACCAGGGTTCAGTTCAATTAAAGGATGACAGCAAGACATTAGGACCTTGACCTTTGATCTACAACCTCCAAAATCTACCCAGCATATCCTTGTTTTCAGGTGGCAAAGTGGTCAAAGTTGGAAGACAAGCCTTTGAAGACCCTATGTTGACATGGAAGTCTTAAAGTCACTCATAAGGCTTTTGAACTGTGGTGACCTGCTCAGTCTTAATGAACAGAATTAGCCAATGGCTGCTCCGCAACTCTAATTCATCCATGTCATAAATCTGCTGTTTCAGGCTTTTGTGGCCTGAGAGCATCTGCATTTCACTTCTACTGTTATTTATTTTTAATTAACAAAAACAAAGAAGCATGTGAGGAAAGAGACCCAGAGAAAGACGAGGGAGGGGAAGGAGGGAGATGAGTGGAACGAGGGGTACACAGTCTGAGATTTAGGGCGGAGAAGGGGTGAAAGAGTTGGAAAAGCAGGGTGAGGATGGGGGAGGGGAGGAGCAGGACAAAGAGAGTGTGATGAAGGGGATGATGTAAACCCAAAGCGGGGTCTGGAAACAGCGGTTCATTGCACTTTGTGAACACCAAACCCAGTACCAAGGGAGAAGGGAGATGGAGAAAGAGGGGCGGGGGGTTTAGACAAAACATGAGGAGTTGTAGAGTTGATGGATGTGAGTCCTTAAAAATCACCAAGATGACCATTAGCTGGTTAATGGACTGCACTTATAAAGTACTTTCCTAGTCCTCCAAACATTCAAGCTGTACAACCACACAATGAAATCAGATGCTGCTGTTCTGAAGGACCAATTATACTAGTCACACCTCGATGTCCAAGTCTTTAGAGGCAACTCAGGGCTCAGGGTCTTGTCAATGGACCAAAGAACTTGTTCAAAAAGACTTAACTTAATCTCAAAGACCTGAGACTTAACTTAGACTTGACCTCAAAGTATTCAGACTTGACCTCAAAAACTTGAGACTTAACTTGGATATGACCTTGAAAAACTGATTTGGACTTGACCTAAAAAAATTAAATATGATCTTGAAGATTTGACTTGGGCTGCCTCTCAAAGACTTGACATTTGACATAGGGCTTAGGACTTGAGATCTCACTTAAGCTTGACCTTAAGATAAGTTAAGATAAGATAAGATAGTCCTTTATTGAGGACTATCTTAAACTTGACTTAAACAAGATACTCAGACTTGACCTCAAAGACAAAGGTCTTGACTGGGTCTTGACTTAAAAAATGTGATACTTCACATGGATTTGACCTTAAAGTCCTGACACTTAACTTTGACTCAAAATCTTGGACATGACCTTGTAGACTTGACTTGGACTGCTTCTCAAAGACATTTAGACTAGACCTCAAAGATTTCATTTGTCCTTAGGACTTGAGACTTGACTTTAAAGACTTGATATGGATATGTCCTCAAAAATTCAAACTTGGAACTGACCTCAAGGACTTGACTTGAATTTTTCCTTCAGGACTTGAAATTTAACTTGGACCAGACTTTAAGACTTGATATGGACTAAGCCTCAAGGACTTGACTCAAACTGTTCCTCAAATACATAACATGGATTTGTCTTCAATGACATACATCTTGACGTAGATTCAGCCTCAAAGAATTAAGACTTGACTTTGGCTTGACATCAAACACATCTCTAGGACTTGTCCTCAAAGACTTGACTTGTATTTTTATTCTAGGACTTGGTCTGGACTTTCAAGACTTGATATGGACTAAGCCTCATAGACTTGACTCAGACTGTAATTCTAAGTTTTAACTTGGATTTGTCCTCAAAGACATCAATATTGGTTTAGACCCAACATGGCACAAAAAGCTTAGCATGGACTTGTTCTTAAAGACATGATACATAAATTAGACTTGACTTTTAAGATTTAACTTGAACTTGACCTCGGAATTGAGACTTGACTTGAACAGAACCTTGAAGATTGGACTTGGATTGATCTTCAAAGACCAAACTTGGACATGATTATCCATACTTGATCAGGACATGCCTGTATAAATCCCCTAAATCCTAAGACTGAACTTGGACCTATCCAAAAAGACTTGAGCCATGATGTAGCTTTGACTTCAAAGACTTGATTAGGACCTGTCTTCAAAAACTTGAGACCAGACTAGCACCTGGCCTGAAAATGTGACTTAGTATTGACTTTTAAGACCTGATGGGAATCGTCCTGAAAGACTTTGTGCTACAAAATTTTGTATGAAAAGTGCTATACAAATAAAGTTTGATTGATTGCTTGATTGACTTGAGATATGACCTGGACCTAGAGGTGGACTCATCTTTTTAGACTTAAGACTTGCCTGTACATGACCTAAAGACTTGAGACTTGACTTGGACCTCAAACCAGTGACTTGTGCCAGTCTTTCTTGACAAAAAAAAATGAAACACTTTTTAGCAGCACATTTTGATTGTATCTGTTTGTGGAATCTCAAACTTCACGTTTTGAATGCTGTCATGATTTTGGGGGACTAGAAAAGCTACAAAAAAACTTAAAGCAACAAAGCTAGCTGGATTAGCCATGCTCACAGACACATCAAACTACAGTCCAAAGGTCCAAACCTGCAACAGTGCCAACAGCGCTACATAAAACACACTTTTCTGCACTTCCAATGTTTTAAAGGGAAATTTGTAAAATAGAAGTCATGCATTGTCACTGCAGGTTAGTTATAACTCTTTGTATTTCCTGATTGATCCGAGATTCTGAAAAGAGAATCTGAGAGCTTTACAAATTCCTTGTGGACCAATTGGCAGAAATGCTTTTGAGGTTTTGCAGAGGTCTGAACAAGCCATTTGAAACCAGAGAAAGTGAAAGTGCTGATTTTACAAAGCAAATTCTGATAAAACTGAATTAATTTTCCTTTCCTGGATCTTTAAAAATTCCCAGAAACAAGCACACCAAAGGATTAACGGCATAGCAATGGTGCAACAACAACATCAAAAAACACTTTACTTTTTTTTAAATCCCATTCACCCAAAGGTCAAACTAAGGTTGAGTTGTGAAAGCTTCTGAGAAATCTGAGGATGATGAAAATGAAGGACGTGTCTGGAAACACTGGCTCACGAGTATACAACACATCCCAATCCTACTGGACCAAACCCAGCGCCAAGGGAGAAGGTTACAGGGAGGGGGTAAAAAATGGAAAGTGAGAGGTGAACCAAAACAGAACCATGATGGAAACAGCATCATCTTTATGACTGTAGCAAATCCGAGCAATTCTACTGTCAAGGAAGAGTAGCAGGAGATTGAGGGTGGAAAAGGAGAAGAGCATTTGGAGGCTAGGGTAAGCTGGGGACAGAGTGCTTCAGACTTTAATCATTGGAAGAAGGAGGCTGATACATACTTAAAGAGGCAATATCATGAACTTTGGTGTGTTTTACATGTCAGAGTACTTCTACTCACAAGACAAAGGAGGTGTTTAAATTACTAAGACCCTTCCAATATCTCCAACCACTACGACAATCCTCCCCTGACCTCTTGCATCAACAAATAATTTTCACTAAATCAAATTCCCTCAATTTATGACCATTCTCTGTAAACCAAAGAGATAATTGAGTGTGAAAAACCCAACAGATCAGCAGTTTCTGAAAAGTAAGACCAGCTTGTCCGGCACGAACAACCATGACAAGTTTGAAGTCACCTAAATCCTCACTCTAATGTTTGGTTCGTCTTGATCATGTCTACATTTCCTAATGCATTGAGTTACCACCATGGGACTGGATGATTAACAGTTTACACTTAAGAGCATTTGAGTGGATCCAATATAGTTCCCTACAAGTGTATATTTGTCTTGCCTAAAATATCTTTTAGTTTTGGTCATAATATAGTCATCTAAATTGTTTTACTCTCTGTCTAGTTTAAGTTGATGAAATTTCACAGCATTTCAGTCAACAAAATCTACTGTAAATTTAGTTGACTAAAATATGAAGTGTACAGTGTAAGGCATTTTTTATGTTTCCCTGAATTTCTGAAGTCATGTTTCACACTTGGATAAAATGAAACATCTAATAACCCTTTATTGAATGCTAGTAAAGTTTGAATGTACAAATGAACAGAAAGAAGTTTAACTTTTGTGTGAAATGCAATCACCTTTGTTTAGGCTACCTGGCAGAGCATCTCAGTTACAATACCAGAATTGACAACAAACAGTGAACCTGCTCTACATGAATATATCAATTCATAAAGAGAGTAGCTCTGATTGGATCGCTTCCCAACTTATCCCACCACCATGAAGCTAAGGCATTTGTGACTGGAAGTCTCTCTTAACTCATCCAACCTTTCCACACAACCAAAGTAGCTAAAATTGGATATATTCCTGATTTGTCTCTACTTTCTTCATGACGAAATTAGGTCTGATTGGATTAAGTCTGTCAAACATTTTAGTCTAGTTTATATTTGTTGTCAGTTAATTTAGTTTTAGTTTTGTCCATGTGCCATCGTCAGGGCAAAAAAGGTTGTGGACAAAACCTATGACGAAATGCCGCTCATTTGCCAGCCAGAGTAGAGCGCAAAATTACTGATTCAACAAGTTTAAAGACACACAGGAAAATGGAAACAGAAACAGAAAGGTGACAGAAAAATTGCTGGGTCTGAGAGAAAAGGTGAGGATATTAAAAGGGAGTTGACCTCTGGTCAATGCAAGCAAAAATGCAAGCAAAGCCACCATTAGACCGTCATAGGGCATAGGAAACAGAAGAGGATGGAGGGTGGTGAGAAAGAAGGTGGCAGCGTGGGGTGAGAGGAAGGTAAAGGAGGGTGGAAAGGTTGGAAAGAATGTCTCATTTCCTTGGGACAGTAGCAGATTTGACTGAAGAGGTTGTCCAAGGAAGGAGAGGAACGTGAGACTAAAGGACAGAAGGGAATACATAAGAAGGGGGCGTTGGCGTGGAGTAGGTGCAGAGGAGAGGGTGAAACTGAGGCAAAGTGGCGATGGAACCAGTGGCTCATTGGCCATTGAGCTTGTTTCCATCCAACTGTCAAGTGAATTTTGGAGAAAGTTTTGAAATGTCGCATGGACTGAATGGCAACTTGGACTGGGGTGAGACCATTTAATGGGCTTCCTGGAGAAAAAATACACCCGCTAGATTGTTACATGGAGAGAGCCTTTCAAGGGTCAATGACTTTTGGGTAGGCTGTTATTGTTCTCTATTGAACCATTTAGTTTGAGCAGTATTTCAATGTTTCCATTCCAAAGACAAGCCAGAGAAATGTTCTTTTACATGGAAGCATGTATGGGATCAATTTTCAGGAAGGAGCTAAATTTCAGTACTCATAGTTGCAGGGATAAATGCTGCAAAGTAAACATACCCAAAGATTTATGAAGGAAGAAATATACATCAAAGAAATGGCGGGTACAGTCAAAGCCTCTCCACTGATGTGAAATGGCTTTCAAGGGAGAGGTTATAGGTCCAGTTAAAGAGTAATAAAAAGGCCAAATTCTGACATGATGAGTCATTTGTTTGGGCATCCAACAAGCAGACTGACGTGTGGTTTGAGTCCCCCGTGGAAGAAAAGGTCAACGTCTAGGCCAAGAGAATTGGGATAAGGGTTGAACAGAGCGTGGGTCGGCAGCTGAAAGGCTCCTGGGATGGCAATCTCCAAGGTACTGTCCAACAGAGAGCGATTGTGATTGACGAGATCCACATTCTGGACTTGCCAACGCCAGAGAGCGGCCTTTTCCCCAGATCCATCCCAGCGCCGTGATCCCGAAGCGAATTCAACATGGATGAATCATACGAGTCGTTCGGAAAATGGTGAAAATGTCACGGCGCCGAGCTTCGAAGACGGGGCATGAGAAAACAGGAGGAGGATGAAGGGACGGACTGATGGAGGAAACTGGCAGGAGGGCCAAAAATATGATTTAAATGCTGAAGTTCATTTTAACAAGCAAAAAGGTTTGAGAAAAATGGAACAAAGGGCCCCAGTGTGTTCATCTTCTTTATGTATTCCTCAAGCTTCGATGGGATTATTATTCTTTTAGAGGTTTTTCTCAGTCATATCATTCCTCAAAAGCAAGTCCTGACAAAGATGAACGTGGTCCTAATTTGCTTTTCAAACACATGCGAATGAGTACACTTGGGAACCGTAGCAACGTCAGAAGCAAAAGTCAGTCAGGCTTCTTACAAATTTACTTGATAACCGATTGGGTTCTGGTGAAATTACCATCAACCTTTTGGAGTTTTGTCCACTAACTACAGTTAGTATTGGACAGAGTCTAAGTGATGTCATCCATCAAGGAAAATCTTTTGAAGCCAGTCCGGGTGGTTGCCATATCCAAAACCTTGTCCAAAGCTAACTTTTGGACTACCAAGTAACATACAAAGAGGTGATGAGGCAGGTCTTTGACCTCAACAGTTTCAATGTGGTGGCTCATGTTTGCGACAGCCATGCCCCTAGTTATGCACAACTTGGAATCTTTACTAAAACCAACTTTACTGAGTTGTAAAAACAACCAGTGTGGTGCAATTTGTACCCATAAAGGTATAAACTATTCCAAACAAAATCAATTTAGTACCTGGCCCTAACTTTTTTTTTCTACAGTTAAAATGGGTATCTTAAAGAGGACATATTTTGTCTTAACCCACGCTCATTTATCCATTTGAAGGCTGTTGAAGTACAGCCATTATAACTAATGTTCAAAAACCTGCCAGTATTCTCAAATTGACTACCCTGACCCATTAATATCCCCACTCTGTGTAAGACACTCTGTTGGAGTTCCAATCAGTTTAAGACCCCCTTCACCACGTAGGCTGAGTCTGAGAACCAGAGGCTGGTGTCACTAGCAGTGCTAACATTAGCCACACTCTGATATTGATGCTACATGAGGTTACTTACAGTTGTTTGGTTTGGATGGCTTTCACACCCAACAAAGGACCGACGTTTCCAAAAAAGCGAACCAAAATTTATTTGGTCAGGACTTAATGTGTTAGGTGTGAAAGCGTCTGTACACTGTTTCAACAGGCAGCCTCACGTGAGAACTTTTTCAGCTTGATTTTTTTTTTCAGTGTGACTGCACAAATACTTGATTGTTTCTTAATTCGTTCACAAATTGACTTTCTTTTATAGACAGGGACATTGGATCAAGTTTCCATTTTATTGCCATCACTTGATTTGTTTTTTAAATCATTTTTGTAGCCTTACTTCAAACAGTCACACAAGGAATTCTAGTCAGATTAATGCTTCAACTTTATGACAAATTACAGAATAATTCTCCCATTACATTAGAAGATTTTTGTGATTCAATAATGCACATCTTGTCTTTTTCATCATCACAAATGCAGTCACCATTTTGATTTGACCTGGTGTCTAATAGCATTTGGATCTGCTCATATTCTTTTAAATAGAACAGTCTATATTTCACATTAGTCATTAAGATTATAATCTATGTGTTTTTAATTTTTCCATCAAGCTTGATGTCTTACCGTGAATTTATTTTCTTTTCAAAAACAGGATGGCACACCTCACATGGCTTTACCAAACAGACATATGTAAATGCAAATATTCACATATTTGACAAACATAATGTAATTTCTCCACCTTAAATAGTAGTTTCAAAGTCAAACTAACAGTAGGAGTAGGAGGATTTTCAATGAAGAATGCCCCTGTCACCAACACATAGCACTATGTAAGTTTGGTAGTGACAGTAGACAGTCATAAAATCTAGTCCAACATAACACTGATGTTACTGAACTTTTTTTCATGTGACTTACGCATTAAACACTCTTACCTTCAATGTGTCGAATCCTCTCTCCAAGTATGTCCCGTACTTGTTTTTCTCTCCAGTTGAGGCATAAAATTTACTCCACCAGTCCATAAACTCTTCCTCCTGTTGGTCACAAAGTAAGAAATCTGATATCATACCTGCTGAGTATAAATGAACCACACTAGTAAATTTAATAACACAAATTAAATTATACAGTATCTACGTCATATTTGAACCCTAAAGTCAGGATACCACTTTGTTAACCCAATTGAGTCCGTCTTTAATCTCAAAAAGATGAATAAATCAGACATCAAAGTTCACCTCCTCCCTCACTAGAGCTTCCCGTATTAACTTAATGGCCATTTAAACCTCAATAATCATAATTTTGCTCCACATCTCGACTCCTGTGGTGACCTTTAATACACATGAAAGCCTTACAGAGCGGCCCACCTTCGTGCTCAGGAATAACTCTCGTTTCATGATTTTTCCAATGATCCCAGAGCAACAAGAGGTTCGCCAGCTCACGTCAACACATGTAAAAAAGTGCCTCTGGTGGCTCTGTGGCATTAAGGTCATGGTATATGGGCATTCTGAGGCAATGGAAACGGGTAACGTTAAAATGGGAACCAGTACAAAGTGGACTAAACCAACATGGGCATCAAAAGAAACCTCAAGTAAAAGAGGAACAGCTGCAAAATGTATGTTTATGTATGTTTTACAATCCCTCTGCTATGGTGCTGTTAAATCGTTTTTTCGTCACTGCCATACATCCTTACATGCCGTGCATTTTATTCTTTCTTTCTCATTAAAACCACTTCATGATCACTCTGGTAGGTTCCTGCGTGGACTGATTTTATCAAACATGTCCGACTGATGCTTTTTGTCGACCTATGCTGCCAAATGGTTGCACTGTTATTTCTTCTGTTGGCACGATACATGTTTTAATCATAACTTTCTGAACAGGTCATCTTCTAAAGATATTCATGCTCTCCAAAGAGTTCCCAGAGCCTCAAACTCACTCGGGACTTAAGTTTTGATTTTTAAGGAGTGGCTGTTTGCATATAAAACAAGAGAAGTTGGCGACGGTAGTTGTTTTGAAATTCAAAATAAGTCTCAAGCCTGGTCTGTAGATGATTGCCAAGTCAAGACTTACAAAGTTCTTGCACCAGTTCAAGGGGTTCACCGACCCACGGTATCACATCAAAGAAATCAAAGTCTTACCTCTGAAAATAGAGAATATCTTAATTTAATTGACAAAAGTGGTTACCGCTACTACATTTGAATGGAGGCTTTACTTACAGTTGCATGTTTTGAGAGAGTTTCTGAGCTGGAATCTTAATCAGTGGGAAATTTTCAAAGGAGATTTGTGGTGCCCTTAGGCAGAGTCCAATATTGGATATTTATCCCCACCCCTTATTTTCTTGCGTCTACGTGCTCACTAGAACAACGTTACAAAGGGTATTTGCTTTATTTTATTTTATTTTAATTTATTTTTCCTTGGTTTACATAATTTATTCATTCATTCACTTATTTTCTGAAATGCTTATAGTTATTCACTAACTTAATATTCATAATTTATTTTCATTACTTTTCACTGTTTTTCAATGTTTTTTCAATTTATCAGGCCCAATTAAAATGCTCAGTGTTTTATACTTTTTAAATTATTGTCCTTTATTGATGTGTTTCGCTTAGTTGGTTGTAAATATTTGATGGTTCATAGTTGCCATTATTTATTTATTATTTATTTTTACGACTGACTTACTTTGCACAGAGACTGTGTTGTCTGTTGTCATTTTTTCGTTAAAAGAAAAAGAGGGGGAGAATGTTTGTTTTTATGTGATGTTTTCCCCTTGTTCTCTTCCCTTAAAAAAATATAGAATTTTTTTTTTTTTTTAAAGTTACTAAGGGTTGTGGTGATATTGTCCTGTACAAAATGGAACGACCTCATCCTAACACAACAGTCACAATGTCACCGAACATGATTTTTTTTGTTTGAACAAAAATCATAGACCAACATCCATCTGTTTTCTACACAGTTTATCCCTTTCAGACTTTACTAGCATTCAGGAAAGAGTTATTAGATGTTTCATTTTATCACAGTGTAAAACATGGCTTCAAAAATTCATGGAAACATAAAAAATGCCTTACCCTTTACACTTCATATTTTAGTCCACTAGATTTACAGCAGATTTTGTCGACTAAAATGTTGTGAAATTTCATCAACTAAAACTAGGCTTAAATTAAAACATCTGAATCGGCAACCTTCTTGCTGTGAGGCACGTGCACTACCTGCTGCACCACCGTGTTGCAGCATTATAGACCGTATTTGACTAATATCATTAAAACTCAGAGGAGTACAAATACACACCTATGTGAGAAATGAAAGCCATGGCATTAAAAATTCAATGAAAATAAGAGTCCAAAAATTGGACCCCTAAGCTTTAAACTTACATTCAGTGACCAACCTACTAAAAAACTTACCCATTGTAACATCTAGTGTCCGCAATATAAGTGAAAAAGAGTACAGACAGATATTACACACTTCACATTTAATCAATATGGACTCATACATTCAGACAAAATGAGACCACAAACTGAAATATGAGGTTTAAAAACATTTTAAGAAGCTTTTTAAAAACATTTATGACTGTATGTGCATTACACATACAGGGTTTTACTCCAACACGAAACATACACCGTTTGGAAAGGAAGGAATAAATGCTTTTATTACAAAATGACCACTGGCGTACAAGAAAAGGCCATTTACATTACAGCTGTGAGTCATCTTGAGGCCAGCACTTACAGCGTGGCCCTGTTTTGGAGGGTTAAACATCTCTGCCTTTCAAATGTTAACTGATGGCTCTTTGCGGTTTTGGATATGAGTCATTTTGATTTATGTTATGTGATTTTTGGGGGAATATATGAGTGAAACCCTGTTATGTGCTTCTATCAGGACTTTCATATTATGAAAGCCCTGACATCCATCAAGTTTACTTAAAGTCAGTTCACATTGGCAACGTCAACCATTCAAACATTTATTTTCAAGTGTTTTCTCACAGATAGAGTGTGTGTGTGTTTTGACGGCAGCCATGACGCAGCGAGGAAAGGATGACTATGAAAGCGAGGCATGCCGTTGGGATTGATGAAACTACCGACCCCCTTCCCTCACAAGCTCGACGCGACCCCACCCTGCAACCTTCAGCCCTCCGAGGAACTCTGGAGATTAAAACACAACCATGACGCACGCACCACTTTTTCCTTTGTGTGTGTGCGAAGGCATAAATGTAGAACAGAAGTGCCCCTGTGGCACACGGTCATAGTGGAATCCCCTTTCTCCTGCTTCCCACAGCCTCAAAGACACTCGCAATGAAGAGTGGAAACCGATGGAATTCCTCATTATTGCGAGGTGGCAGCATGGCATGGAAAAGGGCAGCACGTGGGGTTTAACTGGGACATGGCGCGGCGTCTGCTGTGTGTTAATGTGCCCTCTGTGTGCAAATAGTGCCAAGCGTTGATGACAAGGGGCGCCAGAATGTGTGTGTGCGCGTCCGCCCACTTCGCCGAGTGCAAAGGTGTGTTCCCTCAAGTCCACCGCTTCTGATTCAGACAGATTAGGGTCGCCGATTGAGCGTTCCAGACTGCGACGGGTATTTAGTACACACTCAAGAGACCGAACACACACACAAACGCATGCAGTGGTCTGTTCAGGGTGTCATTGTGGTTTGCAGCCTATCATTACGCCCTTGAGGGAAAGCCAGGCTAACCAAACCAGACTGGCACTGCCAAGAAGTGTGAGAGCTGGGAGGCTGGGTTTACATAAGAGCTTCATAAATGCTTCTGGTGGGGAAATCCCTTCCACAGCCATGAAGGAGGTCAGGGGCCAAGGAGGCAAGGCTGGTGCTGGAAAATACTTCACAACTGCCACCTAAACCGGCTCTGAGAGACAAACACTCGAGGATCATTCATGAGCTTTCTGTTCACAGAGCTGTAGCTCTAACAGACAGGGAACCATCGGCAGTCTGTAATTTTGTCTGGATGCAGATCGAAAAAGTGGAATAGTTGCATTAATCCAAGTAAAACAGATAAATTAGATGCTTGCTAACATGATGAAATTGATCGGATATGAACCTCTTACATCACTAACTTGACACAGCAGATCAATTGTTTCACAGATTCATGGGATGTATTTCACAAGTCCATCTGGGAAAAGTCCCATAAGCCCTTTACAAACTGCCTTTGCACAAGTGTACAGGGCTGATGTTCTGCCATTATTGTGCAATAAGAGATTCACAACAGTCCCGCCACAGTATAAAATAGGCATCCTCAGGGTCTGTTTACAATGATAACGGTCAAAAACAGAGAGTTTTCGTCGCATTTGCGCCTTCCGTTTACACGAGAACTTTGCCTGGAGTGACTGAATTTGCAAACTTTTGAAACCGGGGTCCAGAGTGAAAAGTTCTGAAAATGCTTTCATCTCCGTCTAACTAGGAATCCCCGTTGTCAGGAAAAACAGTGACACGTGGCACATGCACAGTACTTTTTTCAGATAAAGGTAGTGGAACTACTAGGAGCAACAACAACAGCTATGGCCGACTACCGAGCAACTTGTGTGCTGCTAACTGTGCTAAGTTTGTTATCGCTCCTCCAATAAATATGGATCTGCTGCATCAATACTCTGACCAGCGGAAATGCATTTGTTATATCTGCCAAGGACACCACAAACTGACATCGCCAACTACTGGCCACTGATTCTCGCGGATCAGTGTGAATGCAGAGCACTTTTGAAAATGCAAAGGGAAAAGCCTTTCAATTTCTGGTGACAACATTCTCTTGGAAACAGGCCCTCAGTCACTCAATTCACCCTGATAACAGCACTGCAGAACCAGGGGGGCTTCATCATCAAAGTAGGGATGCACATAATAAGTGACGGCAGCAGGAAATGCAAGTAGTACTTTTACTTTGGGTGCAGGTTCTGCAGACTCAAGCAAAATTCTTGTCAGACATCTTAAGCGGGGTACACACATGAAGATTATCAAGCTGTTGTTTTCCCGACTTACCTCTTTCCCAACCAAGGATCGCAAATGCCTGATTATCTTATGTCTTATAAGATTATCCTATAAGATTATCCTGTGGTCTAAGGTGTGTTAAGAGTGAATTTTGTCCTGATAATCGGCGCCAAAACAGGTCGGAGCAGACAATCGTAAATATTAAAATTGTTCAATATTTATGACCAAAAATCTTCATGTGTGTGGGGAAAGCCGAAAACTCCTGAGTCATGACTCCATTAATTATGATGTGAATGTAGCCAATCAACAATAAAATCGTAAATAAAAACAAGCACCGCTGACCTGAAACACAAAGTTTGGTGGACCTCAGAAACAGAGGACCAGCTCAGGTGTTCACGCTGTCTACAGGATTTTTCCACAGTCTTCTCTTTTATTTAGTTCCCGATTTTCCATCAAAAATAGTCCAAAGACCACTATCATTCCCTCTTCTCGTATGTCCTCTCCCATGTTGCGTATTGTGTTTTCCAGTTGATGCCATATACAACGTTTATAGTCTTGCTATGCTTCTTCTTCTTCGTTTTTGTTATATCACGTTGAACAGATTTCTGTCTTGGAGGACTAGATACTAGATTGGAGCACACCACACACAGTACGATCAAAACTGTTCAATGCCTGATTTTTTAGCTTCATGTGTGGGGTCTCTACCAGATAAAAAATCTCTTCAGATTTAGAAAAACCTTATGCGTGGACCCCGCTCAAAATACACAAGATATAGTTCACTTGCCCCGTCTCTTATGTCCCAGGAGTCGGTCGCAAAAGTAATGTCTCATCAAATATCAACTTGTTTCCCCAGTTCCATCTCTGGGACATTTACAGTGGAGGCAAAGCGTTACGGGCATTAATATTACAGCGTAAAAAGGCAGCGTGAAATAGGATGCCCCATGGTCGCCATCTTGTGGAGGTGTTCCAGGCCCCAGGGCAGACCCAGTACTGCCTTAAGTTATTATATATGCCATCCAGCCTGAGATGCCACGGATTCCCCAAGGTGATGCTGAACATTTTTGTAGGGATTAGGGAAGTCTGGGTAGACTTGCTTATCCTGCTGCCTTTACGACATGGCCCTGGATCAGCAGAGGATGGATGGACCTTTCAAAAACACTGTTATTTAGTGCCAGCCCTGTAATGGGGTATAGTTAGAAGGCACAATCACAGGCCAAAATGTGCTTAAACACTTAGTTAAGGAGTGTAAGGGAGGAATTAAGCATGAGGAACAAGAAGTGCATCATTGGGCCCACAATCAAATCATACACAAAAAATGGTAGAATGGAAGGTGGTGAAAATTTTCCAAAGGTCTGATTCAAGAATGCAGTAAAACTCAGTCTTTCACAGTCCTCTCTCAGGCATTTCAAGCAACTTTTTTCGTACATATTTAATGCGTTAAGAGATGTCTTCCTGATTCTGCCTTTCCATTCCTGCAACATGAATGTAGTGCATGTCAGCAGTAGGATACATCAAAATAAGCAATCGCAACTTCCTTTGCAAATGAAGGGGGCTGATTTGATCCATGTCAAACACGATTATCAGGCCTGCTGTGTATGAAATGCGACACACAATGTTCTCTCTCCATCTGAACAATGTTGAATATCAAATATTCCCATGGGGGGGGCAATGCTTTGAGGGTTTGGGGAGCCCTGACGCTACTGACAGCCGTTCTCCTCAAACTTTTCCAACTCTGAAACTAAATCTGACTGATCCGCCTCCACATCGCGCTCACTTAGCTGCCGTAATCTGGTAATCATCACACAAACGCCCATGACCCATTTTTTTGGTGAGGATCCAGAGATTCAGGACCAGGATTTACAGCACACAAGAGAGTGAGTTTTCTTCTTCTGGTGCCATGAGATATAAGTTCTCCGTCTTTCTCCTCATTTTGGATTCTTTCTTTCTTTCTTTCTTCTTCTTTTGCCAACTTGCACCATCCCTTTCTCTGCATTTAGTAACTGTCTGCTAACAGAGTGCTGTGGTGTAGGGGATCTGTAGCAGCTCTGTTGACTTTGGCCCCGGCCAGACAGAAAGCCGAGCCTTTAATTTGACTGGTTTCAATATCTGACCCTTAATAAAACAAATACCTTTGTTTGGAGAGACAGAAATCACCCCCAATTACTGCTGAGCGAGGAGGTAGCGAGCGCTGCTGGATGTGTGTATTTGCAGTCTGCTTCAGGTCAGGCTTCATCTTCCAATTGACCTGGCTTAGGTAAATAAGACGGAAGAATGTTGAAGGAGCGTGGCCCTCACATTTAAATCTGGGATCTTATTTCTCCAGAAACCGCACTGCTTAGGGCATGGTTTCTGTAAAACACAGATTTATTCAGGAGAAAGTATTTGCCTCAGCTGCAAAAGAAAGTTGAATTTTTACTTGACCGGTCATTGAGCATACACACAGTTTCATCTTCATCTGAATGCTTGAAGATCATAAATCATCGGTCCACAGCCAGATTGGCACCGATATCGTCAAACAAAAGTCAGCTCCACTGTTTCTTTACATATCCCTCGTCTTGTGCTATGATAAAACCCTAAAATGGATGTAAAAACACACTAAAGCCGAGGTTCCCAAACTTTGTGCCCTTGGAGACCCCATAGAAAAGTCAAGCCTCCCCTTGACCCACAGTGACACCTTGTTTCCCAAATAACAACAATTTGATTTTGTCTCCTGTTACAAAATCTGTCCACCAAAAATACTCAGACGTCATACTACTACTGAAAATTTGCAATACTGATTGGACCAATCTACCTTGCGTACTGTTAACATCAATGCAAAGTGCAAATGTCCAAGGCAACAGCCTTAACAATTTTCACATTACCTCTGTTACATTTACATAACACAAGTTTTTGGTATTACCTCTTGCACGTAACTAACCTGACACACTACTGTTCAATATATTTCATTAGTCCATCTGGGAAAGAGCCCATAGAAAGTGTTTGGGAGGGCAGAAGCATATCCGGCAGGTGATTGATTCCATCAATCAACATATATTACGGGCCAATTAGATAATGTCAGAGCTACTGTGGCACAGAATGTGAGCCACTTCGTAAAACAACTCTTGTCAAAACATGTAGGAAGTGGAGCAAAAATATCTTTACTACAGAGAAGTTTGTAGGGTTGCATGTTTTTCATTTGATAAAGAAAGGTAGTGCAGGTCTGATAAAACTGCTACTGAAGCTGTTAGCATCTATGCTAATCCCCATACATTCTACAGGACTCTGGCCGTGCTGTTTTGGGACGCTGACAATCAATGTAAGGCAAAAAATGGATCGTATGTATTTCTTTCGAAAGTTACAGTACATAAGATGCTAATCTTAGTCTAAAAATAGAAAACGTAACATAACACAGTAAAGAAAAAAGAGTCACAACAAGCACACAGGACTATGTGGAGTTGCTGGAGGGTGTATCTGATGACTGTAGGCAGAGGCAGGATAATGCTACCCATTGACTCCCAGTGTTTCCGCTAAGCTAATTAGCAGTAGGCAAGCTCTGCCCGTTTGTTTCTTGTTACTGCAAGCACAGTCAAAAGAATGAAGTCTATCTGCTTGTCATGGACTTGGGAGTGAGGCAAGACGCGAAAACAAAAAATATGTTGACATATCTTTTTAAGTATGATGTAACATGTTTTAGGAAAAGCCTTGAAATGTGGTTGCCAATGTGAACGAAACTTTATCATGTGTTAGTTTAGAGCTTTGGCTGCAACCTCAGCATGTAAAATAGTGTTACCAAAGTTTAGTTGCTAGAGTGAAACCGGAGAAAAGAAGAGGGTTGTAGGAGTACTCATAAATTTGATGTTTGGAAACAGATCAAGAAGTACAATAAGAGGCAAAAATAGGTAAGATGTCTTATCATTATGGTCTGAGTATTAATGAATGAACTGTTAAAGGATGTTTGTTACCTACATGAAGGCTGGTAGTAGAAGTGGAAAGGTTAATAATAGCTGAGCTGGTTCCATCCGCAAACTACAGGGCAGATGCACAAAGCCAAACACACACAACAATAAAACACATCCTTAAGTTAGCTGGTTAGGATTAGCAACAAGTATAAGACAGTACAGGAGATAATCCTTTAGGTTATACTTCGACCAACACAAATGTTATGTGTAATGTTAGTAACACACATAAAACACATTGTATTTACTTGTGTTTGCACATTTAGACATCTTACACTAATGTGATGCCCTGAATAGTGGCGAATTTGCAGAAAGACCTCCATAAATGCCAAGAAACCCATGAAAGAAGCAGTAATTGATAGAGCATGAGTCCAAATCCTGGTTCGTTTGCAGTCCTTGGCATACGATTTTGAGGTTGTTGACCGAGCATTGCACTTCTTTAATTACAATTGTTCCCAATCGAATGATTTATTGATTGTCTCTGGTTGTAATCAGCAGCTCTGCAAGCGTGCAAATCATGTAGCCAAAACCACGACTGTACCCGCTGTTTGCATCATCATTATTGTTCGCACGCACAGCTGTTTTCATGTCAAAGCTTTTTAATTGGATGAGGGCGTCGATGTCAGGGTTGGTACATTAATTTCAACACCCTACATGCAAACACATACATATGTGCTGTAGTTAGCACTGGATTGCTTTAAATTTCTGGGCCTCCGCTGCCAACAGAAAATGTTATCCCTCCTCTCAGAACTCAACAGGGGGATTATACATGTGTGAAAAAGAACAGGGGGTGTAATGTTTGTGTAAATGCCTGTTGTTGTTAGTCTGAAGTGGCGCCGGTGGGTTGAAAAGAGGCACGGAGGGATTCATGAGGAAATCAAAAGAAAGAAGAGACCACAGAGGGTTTGAGGATGATGGAAGGATCACAGTAGGGATGAAGAACAGATGACCACAACAATGTAGGGAGGGACAGAAGAAGAGACAAGGCCCATTAATGAGCGACCAAATTAAAAGGATGAGTGGGGGCGTAGAAGGAAGGGGTTGGTGGAGGTTAAAATGCAGAGCTGGAACGGAGAGCGAGGAAAAAAGAATGTGTCCTAGCAATGTAGACAATCGGCAAGTGCAGATGTTGGTCATGAAGAAGACCTTTTTTTTCATGGTAGGGTGAAGATTAAATGACCTTCAACCTCTGTGTATATGATAAAGGATTTGAGTTGTGCTTTACAGCAAAGGAATAAAGAATGGGCCCTAACACCTTGACCTTTGGCCTCCAAAATCTGATCAGTTCGTTCTCTAATCGAAGTGGACATTGTGAAAGTTTTTGAGACTTCAGCACCAACAGGTAAGGGATAAACATGAGACCCAGTGTTGATTTTGTTGACTAATAATTTTCGTCATAGTTTTTGTCAACAACCTTTTTTACCCATGACGAAAACTAGACAGTAACTAATAAAAACAAGTCCACATGGATAAAAACTAAAACTAAATTTAACTGACATTTTCGTCAACAAATAAGAATTAGACTAAAATGTTGGACAGTTAGACTGGTCATCAGATGTTGCATTTAAATGATGAAAAGATGGACAGAGACAGACAAATGTCCACAAAATATAATGTCCCTGGCGTTGGTTGATGCAGAGACATAAAAAGCAAATGCGAAAAAGAAAAAGCAAAACATAAAGGCAAAACATTAAAGGCGGGAGTGTCAGTGAAGATACTGAAAGAGTAAAAACTAAAGATGAAACCAAACATCTGACAGGAGAAAGGAAAGAGAAGTGAGACAGTCCAGAACAGAAGTCTTGAATCATTGAGTTTAACCAGAGGAGGCTGACAGGAATCACAAGCCGGGAATTCTTTCCTGAAACATCAGACCATCCCCACAAACTTACTGTCTCAACATGTTACTTCAATGTCTAAAAATGGGCCAGATGTTGGTTTTATATGTTGTACCTCATTAACTTCTGATTTTAAACAGTGCAATGCCACCACAGAACGTTTTCCACTATCTTTGATTCTGCCTTTATTTGTGTCTTTGAGCATTTTTTAACAGAGTCAAACTGTCTCAGGTGATTAACCGGTGCTTCCTAATGGCCGAAAAGATGATTAGCCTATTGGTTTGTCTAAATAACATTGTCCACGAAATCTGTGGGGACAACTGAATGCAAATATAGAAGTAAGGTCAAGGTTTAAATGTTTCTTTAACCCAAAAAAACCTCATTGGTCGTATGTTTGGAATGTCTTCAGGCTCATTTATTCTGTAGATATTTGGTACGCATTTAAAATTGGACGGACCTTTTACTGTTTTCTGTTTATATTTCTGCAAATTTATTTGTACATTTCAGGTGTGCATCAGGCTACGTGCAAGGGCTTCAGCATCAGTTCAGGGCTAAGTGGAACTGGAGCGTAGGCTACAATGTAACTCCAACAAAAGTATGAATCAGGCTTAATATGTTCATCTGCAAATATCAAACAGTAAAAGTTCATTGCAAAATAGTCAATAATCAAAGTCCTTGAAAGCTGCTTCATTAATTCAAACTATTTGAGCTAATGTAAGAACATTAAACAAACCATAATAAGTTTGTTTGTTTAAGAGTCTATGAGGACCAGACTGTGTTGACAGCACATTCTTGAGCCAACCCTTGAGCTCCCTGAGGTACAAATGTGATTTACACAAGGACTGCTGTGGTCCCTCTTGTGTGTAGAGCTATGCTTGTGTACATTATTTATGTACCCCTCTATAAAGACTTAGTGGTCGACCTTTTCAATACGATCAAATTATCGTCTCTTGTAAAGTTTCCTTCAATAACCCGTACATAAATAAACAAAACCATCTAATTGACCACAACAGCATTCAAATGTGTCTCAGGAGGACTGAGCTGGTTTTTCTCCAACCACAAAAACCTCCTCCAGGCAACGTGCTGCTCAGATATTGGACAATGTCCTTGGTTGACATCTTTGCAGAACTTGCTTAATGCCATATGTCACGCGAGAAGCACGGAGAATAACATATAAAAATACTGGCGAAAAGTTCAGTGTTGTCTTTAGGCCATCAGGCTGTTGTGACGTTAGCTTTAATAAAAGTCCCCTGCTAAGGCTCTATAGGGCTTTATGCTAGCTTCACATACAAATATGGAAGCTGAAGTACTTTATATTTTCCTGCACATTCTCTGGACCCATAAATTTACCTTCGCCAATGAGTTTATGATTTTGCCGTCATTTCCAAATTTGTTTTGTGAACAAGATGACTTAAAAAGTTATTGACAGATTAAATTTAAAGAGAATGTTGGTCATTGTAAAAGGAAAACTTGTTTCAATTTCAGTGGCGCTCCAAATCTAGGCGAAGATCCAGGATTTTTTTTTCAAGGATTTCTTGAAATTGCAAGATAGGGCAGTTTTGCCATAATTTTGCTACAAATTAAAAAAAAACTTTTCAACAGGCTGTGATTAAATTTTCAGGGAATGTTGATCCTAGCGAAAGAAGAACTGACTAGATTTTGGTGATACGAACCCTGATGTGGATCCAGGAATTTTTGTATGATTTCTTAACATTGCAATACAGGGCAATTTTCCACAATTTTGCTAGTAATTGAAAAATTGTCCAACAAATTTTGATGAAATTTTTGGGGAATGTTGGTCAAAGAACATGGAAGAAGTGATAAGAGTTTAATTATCTGAATCTGGATGTGGATCCAGGAATTTTTCAACAGATTTGTCATCAATGCAAGATAGGAATGTTTTCCAAATTTTCACTACAGACTCAATAAAGTCTCTACAGATTTTGATGACTTTTTCAGGAAATGTTTTTCTTAGCGCAAGAAAGTTGTGATAAGAATTTCGTGGTGATCCAAACTCCAATGCGGAGCAGGGAAGTTTTTCTCTGATTTCTTAAAGTTGCGAGATAGGGCAATTTTCCACAATTTTGCTAGTAATTCAAAAAATTTCCTTGACAGATTTTGACAAAATTTTCAGAGAATGTTGGTCCTAGTACAAGGAAGAAATGATTCAATATTAGTGGTCTGAACCCAGATGTGGAGCCAGACATTTTTCCAAAAAGTTTGTTAGCATATGCTTATATTTTCTTTTTCAAAAGACAACAAGGTTTTTTAGTTCGTACTTTACATGTTTCGACGGAGATCTTCCGTCTTCGTCAGAAGTGTCATTGAAGATCTCCGTCGAAATATGTAAAGGTATGAACTAAAAAACCTTCTTGTCTGTTAAAAAAGAAAGTATAAGCATATTATCTACATAGACATCATGAACTCACTCAGACTAGTTTGTTAGCATTGCGGGCAGTTTTTGGCATTATCGCCAATAATTCAATAACTTTATGAATTTCGATGACATTTTCAGAGAATATTAGTCATAGCACAATGCAGAGGTGATACAATATTGGTGGTGATCAAAACCTGGATGTGGATCCAGGGATATTTCCAAGGATTTCTTAGAATTGCGAGATAAGGCAGTTTTCTATAATTTTGCTAGAAACTTAAGATTTGTTTGACAAATTTTCAGGGAATGTTCGTCATATAACAAGAAAGACCTGATCTGATTTTGGTGATCCTAATCTGGATGTGGATCCAGGAATATCACAAAAAGGTTTGTAACCATTGCGAGATGGGGGGGGGTTTCACATTGTTGCTAATAACTCAATCATTTCTCGAAGGATTTTCATGAAATTTTTAGGGAATGTTGGTCATGCCATAAAAAAGATGTGAATACATTTGAGTGTTGATCCAAACCCTTATGTGAATACAGGAATTTTTTAATTTGCGACATAGGGCGGTACCTTACATTTTTGCAACTTGACTGACCATGTTGGAAATGCCATGGCTGAGATTTGAGCCCTCAGAGCACTTCTAGTTTGTTTTTGTTTTTTTTAATTTTGACTATTTTCCATAAGAGTTCACTCAGTGGCCATGGCTCTGATTAGAAGTCTCACTATAACTGATGGGATGTTTTTACCTGGTCGTGTATAAGTGGCTCTTCATCATCGATGTCAATAAAAACCTCCCCGCCAACTGAACGCGGCCTCTCGCCTGCACAAGAAAACACAGAAGGGGCATGATTTTGATGGAGATTCATCAGCTTTGCTTCAATTTCCAACTTTCATATTAATGCAGGTCTTACGTCTCCATCCCTGATCATCTTCCTCTTCCTCAGCTGCTCCCTCCTGCTCTGCGACGCACCGAAACTCCTCCAGAGATCGGATGGTGCACTGACCGACTACCGGCTTCCTCCCAAACTGACGGTTGTCGATGACTTTGATGACGATGGGCAGCATGTAGAGCTCCTCACAGGGAAGGCTCTGAAAGGAAGAAAGAAGTTGAGACAATGTTAGTAACAGAGAAACCACGACCGCAGCACAAGGCTTCAAGTAACTGGATATGCCAGATGCTGATTGGCAGTGGTTACTGGCTATCAGAAGCTGATTGGTCATGCCGTGTTGACAGTCCAATCAGAGTGTTACTACACCACAAGGCCAGATCAGACAACATGACCTCAGCCAGATTCTGATCCATTAGTATTGTTTCTGCCCTGTTGATGTTTATTTCTCTAATTCATTAAAAACAGCACCTGAGAGCACCTGAGGAAGAGCCGAGCCAGGCTCTGAGCATTGTGTTTTTTAGTGACTTGAAACAAGCCTGGAGTGCCTAAATCTGGAAACTTTTGAAATCAGGGTCCAGAATGAAAAGTTTTGAAAACATTTTGATATCCCTCTCCGTGTAAACAGGGATCAGCGTTTCCAGAGAAATGCACATGCACAATTCTCTTTCAGATGAAAGTTGCGCATGCACCTAGGAAGAACAACAACAACAGCTATGGCCATCAACCGAGCAACACGTGTGCTGCTTATTGTGCTCAGTTTGTTTTCCAGTCAAAAATATCCAGACACATTTGTTGTCCAGACAAGAAACTCTTGCACCTTTGTGCGTCCGCTCACCACTGTTGTTTGTTAAAAGTTTGTATTCACCAGAAAGCGTTTGCGTGTTGAAACACCGCTGTTTCACTACAAACCAACATCGCCAACTACTGGCCTGGCATACACACTACAGGATTTTCAGTTGTTCTCTTGTTTCTGTGTGAACACAGCACTTTTGAAAACACAAATGAAAAAACTTTCCACCTCTGCTGACAACGTTGTCATGTAAACAAGGCCTCACAGTCTTTAGGTTCCCAGTCCTACTGGTCTTACTATCCTTTTTCGAGGCCTGACTTGTGAAACGCCAGCTGGACTCCTTCATGACTATTTCCCTTCGACACATTTTTGGGTATCGTTGGCAAGAACCATGTGTCAAATGCTCAAGTGCTGAGCGAAACAGGAATAGGAGGGGTCAGCTTTTCAATAGGGGAATGACCAGGCCATGGGGGCAACCAGGCGCATCATTGAGGGGTCAGCTAACCTGAAGGGAAGGAACGTGGTCTTGGTACAAGCCTTGACGATGGCTATCAGGAGGCTGGAGCAGGTTGACAAGGCGAAGTGCAGAACCAGTGTTTGCTCTTACACCTGACAGTTTATAGAATTTCTTTTTTAATTTAAACATTGTGATGACATAGTAAACTCTTAACAATAAAGTCTTTGAATGTGTGCTTGGCTGCTCTTGATCCACCAGAGGACCTGATTTAAACATCTTGTGTTTCATGCGTCTCAGAGAGTTTGTCACTGACTGCTCTAGTTTTATAAAGAGGGGCTTCAGAAGCCAACAGACCATCACTTGTGGAGAAATGACTCGATTGTGTTCATCATAAAGGTGTTAGATATCAACCCAAACCTCCTTAACCTCATACTGTGTGAATGAACAACCTCCCTTTTGTGTTGGGGCAGATTTTATAAAATAATTTAGTGTTTTATTCAAATGAAGCTTTTAGAGAGGTTTTAATTTTCTTTAAGGTCTCATTATAGAATCATTAATATGCATCTCTACTCTTAATCTGACATCATTTTCGCTGCGTAATTGGATTTAATGCAGCAAGTTTCTCCTCTTGGTCATTTATTTTAATCAATACAAACCATAATATTTAAAGAACCAAGGAGTCATTACTTACTCTGATACCTAAAACTGGACCATGAATATTTCCAGTGACTCGACATCAGCTCCTTTACATTAGACTTATGGAGTTATATCATACAAACCAAATATAGAAATATGACGGATATTTTCCTGACGCCAGCTTTAAGAGTTAAATGTTAACAATATTACAGCCTGAGGTTGATCACCTCTCTGTTTTATTATGACAGCTTTAACTGGAGTTTGGAAGGAGCCATATTTTTCCCCTTAAACACATTTGCTTGCTTAGACTCCAGGGGTTTAATGTTAACAAGATTAAGGTTTCGCGTTGACCACCGCAAAAGTGTGACATCGTCCCCTGCTGTGGAAATGTGCATACGTTTTTCCCTTAAATCCAACCTGAGTGGAGTCCAGTGTTTTGATGTTAACAATATTAAGGTCTGAGGATGACGGTGTAAGTGAGTCCTGCAGAACCGTCAGAAAATGTCATATGTTTACTTTTCTTACATGCAACTCTGAGAAATGTTAGGTTAGTACATTGAATTAGTTTAGCATCATCAGTCTGGATGAAGGTTTTACAGACAACAGAGTCAGAATGGATTTAAAGGGATACGCCAACTTTTTTTAATGTTTTCGAGTCTTGCCTCACGCCTGAGTCCATGACAAGCATATTAACCCCAAGATAAGGTACACAACAGAGAACAAACTTTTGGAAAATATAGATTTTTTTTTTTTTTTGAGAATAACAATATTAAATGTTGATGGTTGGATGGATGACGAATAGGAATGAGTTGGGTTACTTATTTATTTATTTAATTAATTTACTTATCTTGTCCTCTTTTTTTGTCCTTTGTCTTTCATTTATTAAAGTGTAGATAATGTAATCTTTTGGACCGGAGCACACTGTATATGTGGGTTTGTGTGACTGCAAAATCCTTTTGCCCCCCCCTTTTTTTATTATTTGTATTTTTATTTTTTATTAATTTATTTTTTATACGTGCCTAACTGTACTGTTCTGTACTGTTCTTTTTGTTTAACGAACCAAATGCATGATAAACAAACATTTTAAAAAAAGGAGATTAGATCCATTCTTTCGACTGTGCATGCAGTAACAAGGAAGAGATGGAGTCGTTCAAAAGACTCGACTCGTTTGCGAACGTCACATCTCTTGCGCAAAACACTGCAGAAGTAGGTCAACAAACCAAAGCCTCTATTTACGAGTAGAAGAAGATAATACGATGATAGTAGAAGAGAATGTAACATAATGCAGTAATAAAGCAGGCAGAGACAGGCTAACACTACTCATTGACTCCCAGTGTTTGAGCTAAGAAAATTAGCAGTGGGTGAGCTCTGCCTATCTCTTTGTTGTTACTGCATGCACAGTTGAAAGAATGGTGTGTATCTGCTTGTCATGGACTTGGGGAGTGAGGTAATACACAAAAACAACAAAAAAAATTGGCATTTCCGTTTAATCATCATTTATTTACTTTGTCAAACTGGTGGATATTTCTTACCTGCAAGAAGTAATACATTTTGTTTTTCAAAGAGATTTTCAAAGATTCTCTTTATGCCATTATCTGTAATTACCATGTTTCCAGTTAGCAGTTAAAGGAACCTTTTACCATCTTAATGAGTCGAAAGTGCAGAAATTCTACTTTAATTGCAGAACCAACTGATGTCTCCATTCAAACTTGCTGTTTTCAATCAAACTGAAGATTTCCCCTCATTCAGACAAAGAGAAGAAACATTCGGCGATTATTGTGGTCTAACTGATGAAGATTAATGACATGGATGAACCACATCTCAGCAGGAAGCTCATTATTCGTGGACGGGCTGATGATATCCGTGTGTTTGTGTGTGATTCAGTGTGTGTTTCTGTGTTCTCACCACATCAATGATGAGCTTATTCACGTCAAAGTTCGGTTTCTTCTTCATGCTGCGGATGACACAGCTCTGGATCATGGTGCCTCCACACTCCACCTGCAGGCTGGGGGAGGTAACGCTGGCCAGCTGGAAGCTCTTCAGGTTACGGAGGCCCCACGCTAAGATCTAAAACAGAATCAAGAATCTTCATGGAAAATCAGTTTATCTGGTGCTGATGATACTTTGGTCAAAATTAAAGCTAAATTTAAATTAGCCCTGAGACATCTGCAGGTAAATTTCATTTTATAGCTCAATTTAACAACAGGGAACTTCAAAGTGCTTCACATAAGACATTCAAACACAATTAAAAGCAGACAAAAAACATTAATAACGTTATTTGCATTCCACTAACCCTTGCAACTCTAGGTTATTTTTGCTATTGTTAGTCCGCCTAGATTTTTATTGTAATAATGTATGTAGAACGTCAACTCTTTCAAGCAGAATCATGTTAAGGATGTCATCTTTTTCAGGACAACCTATGCTGTAAGAATATTTAAGCTGTAAAAATGTGAGATGTATGATGTAAAAGCTGTTTGACCACAAAGACAAAACAAAAAATCAAAACCAAATATAAATATTGCAGAACTTTATACAAATCACACTCTGGACAATGATGCGCAAGACTTTCAAGCCAGAATCTGGTTCTGTCATGCTTTAGCTTATATAAATAATGTAATATTTGTAATAATTTCTGAATTAAAAAACAGCACATTGTGGCCAGAATAAAAGAATTCTGATATAGGTAAAAAGAGGGATCTCTACTGCTTTTATTAATATATGAATTGAGCCTCGTTCTCCTGGACACACTGCAATTCAAAGCGGTGTGTCATTCATGTATCAATGGTAACTTTATTATCCATTTCTTAAATAAACTGAGCTATTGGAAAACGTGAAAGTTAAAAATTAGAGGCACCAGAGAGGAGCCCTGAGGAACGCCAGATGCAGTTGTTTAAGTTTAGATGTTAAGTTAAAAATTGGCAGAGAATGTTAGACATCTTTTAGTAAGAGCCCACAATAATATACAATTTAATCCATTTTAGTCTCCTCGCCACGATAATTGACCCCTTGGGTCTTGATGAAAACTTGAAATTTTGAGTAAGTTTATAAAAGAGTGAGCAAACTGATTCAACTGTCCATGTTGTCTGATTTAGAATTTCTAGAAAAAAGTAATTCAGTTTAGTTTTTCTAAGAATAATATCAATTTCTCATCAAATTTTCTAGATTCTTTTTAGTTCCCTAAAATTGTTTGCATTGGTAGACTGAATTCCAAAGAACATTCAAAATCTTCACATTAAGAGTCAAAATTGTCAATAAAAAAATTAAAATTTGTCATTGGCGTCTGCAGGAAAATGTATTGATTTGTATCATTATTTAGCAGTAATACCTGAAATATCCCCTACTTCCATGATTAAAAATATTTTTAAAGGAATATTAAAATATTAAATATAAATATTTTTAAGAAAGCTCAATAAACCTGGATAAGAAATCAGGTGCAACCTCCTTCATATCCACATCCAGAAAAGATAATACTGATGAAGTGGTCGGACCAAATATATGATGTATAGGTGCAAAATTGAGCAGTACCTCAATAGCAGTTCTCTGCAGGACCGGTTTGATTCCCTGAGGAACCACGAAGACGTTGGCCTCCCTCTGAGGAGGGGGGTGGGGAAGGTCCGACTCGTCAGGCTGTAAATCAGAGAAATTACGGTTACGAGAAAAGTTTTTAATTGTTTATAAAAGAGATGATACACACAAAAAAGCCATGCTGCTGATAACTGAAAAGTAGCTATGTTAGATTCAGTGACTATAATGTTTGTAATAAAATGTTGATGAACACATAAAATTTGAATGGCAAATAAGCCAAATGCAGGTTTTTGATCAAACTTATTTATTCAACAAGTTATTTGATTGTTAAATAAGGGCTGAAGCACCAGAGAGGATACATTTATTGTTCCAGTAAACACGACTAAGATTTTGTTTATAATTTAAATGTGTCTGCAATTTAAAGGAATACAGACTTCATTTTTTAGCTCTAACAAATTTCAAAATTCACGCTTAAAATATCTAATTTTAAAATGTCCTCTCTGGGGCTCCATACAAGATTAACAAGACATTTTTAGACATTTTTAATTCTTAGTAATAATTATTTGATGCGTTTTAATCAATGGTAGAAGAGGTAGTTAGAGTGATCACGCAACAGCATCTATATCTGATTTTTGATCATTTTGTACCCATTGCTGCAGATTTTCAGAGAGGAATCCCGGAAACATCAACTGAAGAAGAAACGATAAAAAGAGAGACAAAAAAATATAGAGTTGAAATAAAAGTGACAAGCAGCAGGCTTAAAATTCAAGAAAATATTAAAGCACATTTAGAAAGGAGTTTTTGTGTCCAATTACTTCACACATTTATTTTTTTATTTAAGGCATTAATGCTTCCATATTATTTATTATTCTAAGCTTTACCTCATCTAGAACATGAGTGGAGGTCATGAAGTCTCCCTGCGGGTGAGACAGAAACAGTTGATTTAAAAGGACTTAAAAAATAAAAGCGTTTTAAAGAGATTTTAATTCAAGAAAGAGGTTTAAGACGATGGAAAAAGCACTTTAATAGTACCTCCTGACCGGGGAGATGGTGAATTGCAGGCTGTAGATATAAAAAAATAAACACATTTATGCTTACTAATTTAATTTGTAACAAAAACATTTTAGAAAGTTTTAAAATGTTAAAAAAGGGTTGACTTCAAACCTTTTCTCTGCATATGAGCTGGAAGGCGGCCAGCAGCTCGCCAGCGCTCTTGTCCCCTAAATGAATCGGGAACCAGGCCAGACTGGGAGAGGATGAGAAGGAGGGCTGACACACACAGCGGCCCATGAACTCATCTGCACCCTGGAAACATAAAAAAAAGGACATTTTCCCTGAAATGTACATGATTAAGCATTAAAGCTCATCCTTGTCATATTTCTACTGAGACAAAATGTCAACTTAATGTACAAATTTCAGGTCCATACTAAAACACATAACTCACGTATGTATCTGAGTCGTAAAGCTCCACCACGACATTGGGTGGGGTTGCCATGGTGACGTCAGGATCCCCAAAGATCTCCACCTCGTAGAAGATGAGCGTCTGGTCCCAGGTGGGGTTCAGAGTGTTGCGTATGGTCACTGTTTTCTGGGACTGATGGAGAAAGGACACGATGGCGTAGGAGTCTGTGTAGACAAAACAATCACATCGTCAGGAAGTTTTGACATTTGCAGTTCCAAACAACTCAATAATTTATCAATTACAGGGGTGTTTTTTATTGCATTTTTATCAGTTACTTAAGAAAAAAATATGATCACAAAGCTACCTTGTGATTTAAAAAAATGTCCAAAGGTAAGAGGTTTCTAAAGTCTTCATACACAATAGTTTTGTTCTCCTGCATACATTTTCAAAGGACTTGTATTCATATTTTCTTTATAATAAACAAATACATTTATGAAATATCATGTGGCACCACCAGCAAGAAATGACCACTATGGATCTTTTATTTTGAAATCAATTGGAGACAGGAAGTTGCATAACCCACCCTTTTGTAAAGTGATATTTTGCAGCATGTTAGCATGTTTTCTTTGGTTGACTAATGCTGTGCTATCGAATTTTGACTAAACTTGAAAATATCATGTGGTGCGACTAAATATCATGTGGTGCGACTAAATATCATGTGGTGCTACCACCAAGAAATGACCTCTGTGGACTTTTATTTTGAAATCCACTTGAAGACGGGAAGTTGCAACATCCACCATTTTGTCAGGGACCCATGAAAGCACTTTGAAGGTTTGTACCTCCATTAAACTTTGAAAAACAAAAACCTTTTTAATGACTGTAATGTAGATGCCATATTTGAGCTTCATGTGGTATGACCTCAAACTAATAACAAACATTAAAGTATTTCTAGAAATATGCATTTTTATCATACATTTCAAAGTGATATTTTACTGCAAGTTAGCATGTTTTGTTTGGCTGAGTAATGCTGTGCTATTGAATAAACTTGAAAATATCATGTGGTGCGACTAAATATCATGTGGTGCGACTAAATATCATGTGGTGCTACCACCAAGAAATGACCTCTGTGGACTTTTATTTTGAAATCCATTTGAAGACGGGAAGTTGCAACATCCACCATTTTGTCAGGGACCCATGAAAGCACTTTGAAGGTTTGTACCTCCATTAAACTTTGAAAAACAAAAACCTTTTTAATGACTGGTATGTAGATGCCATATTTGAGCTTCATGTGGTATGACCTCAAACTAATAACAAATATTACAGTATTTCAAACATACATTTTTGTCTTAATTAAAAAAAACATTTGCTGCAAACTACGTAATTTTCTTTGAGTGGCTAATGCTTTGACAATGAATTTAATCTGAACTTGAAAATATCATGTTGTGCAACCACTGCAAAGTGCTTTTCATAAAAATAAATGTCCTGTTTTGTCATTTTTCTGATTTTCTGTTTAAGAGAGGATTCATATATACTTGAAGTTTTCTATTTTTTTTGTCTGTATCATTTTTTCTACCAATGCAAAAATTAGAATAGATTAGATTAGATTAGATAGAACTTTATTTATCTCTTTGGGAAATTCCCTCAGGGAAATTAGGATTCCAGTAGCAGTTTGAAATGAAGATAAAAAGATATTTAAAAAAGAAAGATAAAAATAAATATACATATAAATATAAATATAAATATAAAATAAATATAGATAATTAATAAAACTAAAAAATAAAATTATAATTAAAAATAAATAAATAAAAAATGAACAGCTAATGCTTAAACAGGTCATATTTTGCCTTAATTCTTGTACATATATTTGTTTTGATGACTGCTGGACTATGTTCACAATCACTAATGTTAACAAACCTTCTAGTTTTCACATACTGAGTGCCCTGATCCACCTTCATTCTCTCTCTGTCTGAGACATCTGTCGGAGCTCCTGTCAAAGCGTTTAACTAAGATGTGACGCAATTCCTACATTCAAGTTCCAAAGTTAATGGTACGCACCTCTGTGGACACCTCCTCCAGCTCTCCACCTTCACCCTCTTCCTCACCTTCTCTCTTCTTCTCCTCAGTGCTTATTTACCTTTGTGGCCCCTGTGAGGGCCCCACATACTGCCACACACACACGCATGCACACAAACTTACGTAACCCCCTGGGCTGTTTGTGTTGCTGTTTATATGAGCTAATGGGCTGCTGGGAATAGACGTAATTGAACGGGTCACCATGGGTGGTGTGTGCGACCATTGTGTGTGTGTGTGTGTGTGTGTGTGGTATTTTTGTATGTCAGCGCCGAGGTTAATTGAGGGCTGGTGGGAAAATGCAACTTAGCTTCTGTTTACTCTTTTGCTAACGGCTCCACAGAGACTCTTTACTCGGCCTGAAATAACAAACTATCCACTTTGTGTTCGTGTGTGTCACTGTACGAGCATGTGTGTTTTTATGCATGTGTTAGCGCGGAGGAGAGTGGTTGTGACCTGGAATAACAAACTAGTCGGAGCGGCGTTCCCAGCTCTCTGTCTCGAGCTCGGCATTCTCAGGATGGTGATGTCAGTGTGTGGGATGCAGGGATGTTAAATGTTGGGTTTTATTCTTTTAAACTTTTGAGTGGGGTAGATGATATTGAAAAATGTCACAGCAATTTATTTTATATTCTGCAGGAAGTTGCACCAGATAGATTTGGTGTATTTGAGTGTTTCAGTTAGACTAAAATCAATCAATCAATCTTTATTTGTATAGTGCCTGTTCATAGCAAGTGTTATCTCAAGACACTTTACACTAGAGCAGGCTGAAGACAAATGCTTCATTTATAGATACACATATATGCATATATACATAAATCTATATATTTGTTTATACACATGTATACATCCAGAGATGTACCCATCCAGGCAGAGACAAATGAACTAAGATCACATTTGTCTCTGCTGAATATAGATTCAATCAATCAATCTTTATTTATATAGCACCATATTTATCTTTGTTAAACATAAATTTATCAAAGATAAGCCCCTTGAGATTTGGCATCTCATTTCAAGAGGGATCTTATGTCTATATGGTTGTAAAGATATGGATGTATAATCACTACAACCATGGATAGACAGATCAGTCAAATATTAACCTTAATATCTATAATTAATCTAATCTGGAGAGGAATGATGTTGATTAATACAGCAGCATCTAGTTGAACTGAGATTAAAATGGGTTTAATTGGTCTAAAAGTATGAATTTCTGTTAAATCATGTCATTTCTGTTGATGGTTGATGCAGGATAGAGCACATGGAGTCAAGTAGGTCCACAGCAGCAGGTCATCCATGATTGTTTGTCAAGGTCATTCTAATATATGTGTGCTGTTTGCAGGAACTAACATGTATTTCATTTTGTTGATCTCTCAAAAGTTAATATCAGGAACTGTAATGATGAAGGAATGGGGCTAAAGGAATGGCCACAAAACGCAACCATTATGCTTTTGCTATGTGGATCTTGAACTAAGTCAAAATGTAGCACATTTTAAAATTTTAAAACAACTGTTGTTGACCAAAGAACAACCACAAACAGACGAGCAAGATAGAAAAACGGCAAAGAAAACAACCAAATAGGACAAGAGGGCACAAAGGCTGAGGGCTAAAAACTAAAACCATCAAACCAACATGATAATAAGACAATCTATAACTGTCTAAAAGATGTCAAAATACAATAAAACAGAGGGTTCGGGTTAGTTTAACAGAAGGCCACAGAGAAGAAATGGGTCTTTAGCAGTGAATTACCAAAAGCAGTTGGTTGGATGACCTGAAAGATGTAACTGGAGTGTAGTGGTGAACCAGATCAACAGGATAGGATGGGTCTAATCGATTCAAACTTAAAAAAAAAAAAAAACAATCAGTAACATATCAAAATCAATCCTAAAATGTACAGGAAGCCAGTGGAGAGATACTAGAATTGGTGTTATTGTGCAGGTGTAACTAGTGGTATCATTCTCCTTTATTGCACTTACATTTTCATATTATTGATAGAAATTATTTCATAGTAAGTAGTTTATGTGCTTCAGTAATTAAGTGTAATTTTTAAGTTTTAATACAGACGAAAAGCAGGAAAGTCATTAAGATCCTTGTTTGAGTGGTTTGATTGCTCTGTGATGTGTTGGTTATGCCTTACGGATCTGTTCCTCACTCAATACAGATGGGGGAAGGCAGGAGACTCGTGATTCTTTCTCCTTCTATCGCTACTATTCTTCCCTTTTTTATTTCTTTCTTGAAGAGTGCAAGTTTTACAACTGTTCGCTGATGACTCAACAAAGTAAAGAAGATAGAAAATAAACATCAATGCTACTCTCACTCCTCGTTATTTCTTTATTATTTTTCCCCGTCAACCCCCACACAACCTTCTTCAAAAAACCTGAACTAGCCCTTTAAGACTAAGTGGATTAAAGTTAAGAAGGTCACAACCAGAGAAACTGAAAAAGGCAGAAGAAGGGAGAAAGAAAGAGCTCAAACTTTGATAGTTGATTCAGACTTTAATCATGGCCGACCAGACGCCATTAGACTCTGGATTAACACACAAGTGAAGCCCATCCATCAACTCTATTCATCCATTACGCTGCGTGTATGTGTGCGTCTCTCTCTAACCATCTCTTTAACCAGCCCCCCTCTCTCATCTATCATCCCCCTCTTCCTCCGTCTATTCATCCCTCTGTTTTCTGAAGCCTCGTCTCTGTTTTCACATCTGAGTCTGCGGTGGGTTCTGATTAACGCGCACAGAAGCTGCAGTTTCCATGACCTTCTTCAAATAAAAGAAAAACAGTTTCCCTTTTCTTTTTTCCTGCTCTTTCTATGTCAGCCTTTATTTTCATGACCCCTCTCTCCCCTCTTCTTTTACTCAGTCTTTGACTTCACTCGGTAAAGAAGAATAACCAAAGCTCATTCATAATTTCAGTGTTTTTAATATCAGTGGGTATAAATCATTCAGAGGCTTTTCAGAGCTCCCTCGTGTCTCGGACAGTCTTTCTGATGATGTTTCTCAAGAATATGTGGAGCAAAATTTATCAAACTTTGCAAAAATGTGCTCTCTAATTCAAACATGGGGCCATTCAACTTTGGAGATCATAAGTCAAAGGTCAAGGTCACTGAGTCTGATGCTTGTGAGTGTTATATCTCCAGTAGGCTTTGGAGGATTTTCATCAACATTTGAACAAACCTCTTCTCTAATTCAAGGATTTAATAATGAATGAACAATCAAAGGTCAAGGTCAAAGGCTATCATGTTCATGTATTGCTTGTAAGTGTTTTATCTCTGGAAGACTTTTAGGAATTTGAATCATAATTTGCACCAATGTCAACTCCGATAACCTACACCAAGGAGGTTTCATTTTTTCGTAACGCTTGTCTTTTCGTGAGCAGAATAACTCAAAAACTTCTTACTGATTTTGACGACATATTCAGGGAATGTTGGTCACGGCACAAGGAAGAAGTGATTAGATTTTGGTGGGGATCCAAATACAGATGCAGATTCAAGAACTTTAAATTATCTGTTAACGTCGCAAGATAGAGTGGTTTTCCAAATTTTTGCTAATAACTTAAAAAAAAAAAAATGTAGTGGATTTTGGCGAAATTTACTGGGTATATTGACAACAGAACAAGAAAAATGTGATTAGATTTTGGGGGTGATGGGAAACCAGATGTAAATCCAGGAATCATTCAAATAATTTGTTACCTTTACAAGATGGGGCAGTTTTCTACTACTTTTCGATAACTTGGCCAACAATGCCAGAAAAGCCTCGATGGAGGCAAGTGCCTTTTGAGTATCTTTGGTTAAAGGATGTGATTAGGAATTCATAATTCTATCGGTATGATAATGGTATCGGTGTATCAGCCTTAAAAGTTAAATATCGATATTGGAAGATACCGATTTCATTACAGCCAATATATCATTCATACATATCAACCATATACCGGCTGGAATATCAGCAAAATACACAAATGAGTCATATTGCTGCAAACCAAGAGTTCCATTTATTTAAGAGTTAAATGTTGTTTTCCATGTTTTACAACCATTCCTGACACAAATCAACTGTCACGTTTACGAAAAAAGTCTATTTTTGTAAAGTTAAGAGCTTGTGCTCTTGACCAAAAATATCTGTATCAGGGATGATGAGCTCAGAAATATCAGCATGTTGGATACCGGCAAAAATCCAATATCATGGATGCCTTGATGTGATAATGAATTGTGGATCAAAGGTCAAAATCAATTGCGTTAAGTTCATCTATTTCTTGTAAGTGCTATAAATTAGGAATTTTCATCAAATTTTGCACAAATATCTGCTTCATTTCAATGACTTGATCATAAAACTTTGGAGATCACAGATCAGCGGTCAGAGTCAGTGTGCCTCATGTTTATCGCTTACTTATGACTTTTTATCAAAAGTATGATCAGACTAAAAATTCAGTGACTTCAAAATCAGAGTTCTGGTCATTGGGCACAATATTATTAAATAAACAAGACCCTGAAAGAGAACAGATTATTAGTCAAGCACATGCTTGAACTTCTAACGTGGGTTAATTTCCTTATTTTTTAAAACTTGCTGCGACAAACAAAAAGTAGACTCTGGGCAACAGTTGGCCTCGGGGTCATTGTTTGGACACCCCTGGTCAAACTTAAGGAAGGTCCACTAGATTTTAGATATCAAAGGCCTAAGGCACTGGGCCTCATGTTCATCCCTTGCTTGTGAAATGAAAAAATTTGCGCCCACACTGATCAGAAAACCACCTGAATACATTTTCAAGATGCATGATCAAGGTTGTCGCCCCTATTCCACCAACCAAACTACCAAAAACACCAGCCCAACTCTTCTTCTTGTCTTACTGCTGGATTTTCACTTACCATCACTTGTATACATTCCATAGTCATACAACAGCCAGAGGTTTGATCTGGTTTTCTCTGCTGCATTGTTCAAACTATTCAGAAAAATCCACTGCACATTACCTGAGAAGCTGTCTTTATCCATCGGCAGCAGGTCTCTGGCCTGGTAAAGGTAACAGCGCAGGTGGTAGCGGGTTCCACCTGGAAACAAAGATGAAGAAACACAAAAGTTCAGGTAACTATTGTGGCATTATTACTTTAAAAAGGTTAAATTAAGAGAGAGCTGGACAGCAGTGAAAAGAGGGAAAAGACCAGTTTTGGCTCTTACGGTCAAAGAAGCACGAAATGGTCGGCCTGTTGACTCCGAACGTGGTTGTGACGGACTTGTCATCATTTCTGTCCTCTATGCTGCTCTGTGGAAGCAGAAGGAGAATCAAAATCCGACATAGAAATAAATTAGAGCAAGAATGATTATACATGAAGAAGAATACAATGCCCTCCTGCAGAGTTCTGGTTATAAAGTTATAAACTGATGAGAACACTGGACTGCAGAGGCATCCACATACTTTTGGCCATGCAGTATATGTCCAATAATTAGAGCTTTGATATCACATTTGTATTGATGATTAGATAAACCTAAAGAGTGTTATAGAGTCAGTCTCTTTCCTTTACCAGAGAACACTCCAGAGCAAAGATGGCTGCCGGTCCAGTCTTTTCCAGTGGCTCCATGCGGCACCTCCACCTGCGCCTCCTGAAGCTGTCCGTCTTCTTCGGTTTCAGGTGGAACCTCCAGCCAAACAGCGAGGCGTACTCCCAGCCCTCCCGCTCTGTTTCATCTGGACGTTGCTGTAAGAGCACACAAACACAGAGACCATCTTGACCTCAGCTTCTCTGTTGCTCATTTTTTTGAGTTTGTCGCCATCTAGTGGCTCAAAGAGGAAGCTTTAACTTCTCCCGTTAAAGGATGATCCACAGTTGATCCTTTAAGGTGAGAAGCTGAAGAAATGCCCAATTAAATACTACAAACAAGACTGTTTCAGATGAATTTGTGTTAATTGTAGCTGGTTATTGGTAAGAGCATAACATGTTAAAGAAAACATCTTGTCACTGATTAAAAATGTGTTGTTTTCTCAAAAATTATGAAATAATACCCCAAATTCTGCTACATAGGAAATATATCAACTATAAATCTTGGTAAAACTTAAATAGAAAAATTTGTTAATATAAAGGACCATTTTTTGTGACATAAGGCTTGATTTCTCTTGAAAATGTTATTACCTCCTCTCCTCCGAGGATATTATGTTTTTGCTGGCGTATGTTTGTTTGTTATGTAAAAACTACTGAATGGATTATGCTGAAATTTTCAGGAGATTTTGGTAACGGCCCAACTTAGAAATGGTTACATTTTGGTGGTGATACATATATTTGTCTGGATGCAAAAAAAATAAATAAATAAATCCCAAATTTTCAAAAAAATTCCATATGTTAACATTGGGCGAAATTTTAAAAATCATATCTCTGCCATTTTTAAACAGATTCACTTCCAATTTCACAGGACAATATGGTGTCCAGGTCTCTATCATCAGGGTAAATTTCACCTGGATCCAATCCAGATTGATGTCAAAAAAAACACTTTACTTTATAATGGGAAATCCTACTGACAACATTCAATAATTCATATAAAATCAAAATATTAAGTGATGTTCTCAAAACTTGTTGTGTTTATACAAGATAACAACCTCCATGTATGTGCTGAGTTTGGTCTGGATCCTGGCTCTATTCTGGATCTGGTGATTCAGAATTGTATTTTTTACAGGGGTTGTGGAAAAGCCACTGCTGGAGCTGAGATGCTTGGTGGAGGTCTGCGCTCTCTGAGTGAAACCAATATAAAATTTGCTATTTTCTCAAAAATGATGGAAAAATAAGACTTCAAATTCTGCTAGAGAAGAAATATATCAACTATAAAATCTTTGTAAAACCTAAACAGCAAAAGTTATTTAAAAACAAGTAAAATAAAGGGTAATATTTTGTGACATAAGGCTTGGTGTCTCTTGAAACTGTCATTATGTATATGTATCTACCTTTCTGAGAGCCTCCATCTTCTGCTGGTCTCTTCGTCTCAGTCGAATCCATCGTCTCCTCCTGTTGGTGTGGTACATCTTCTCTGCTGGCACCCATGACTTGGGGCGACGGTCTGGCGGGATGGTGATGCCATACTCCCAACCTGGGCGCACAACACCACACAGATTGTTACTGCTTCAACATTTACAACATGTTGTTGAAAGGCGTGATGTTGTGCTTGAGTATTTTTGTACCTTGATCATCCACCGCCCTGTTGAGATCTTCACTCCACTCCACCTCCTCCCAAGTCCAACCTGGAGGACACTCCACCTCGTCTTTTGGCACTGCTTTCTCCCCGTTCTGACACAAACAAACAAGCATTTTATGGATGTAAAAAAGAAGTAGAACTGTCTCTTGAACCACATGCAAGGGGCTGTCCTCATTTATTTTATTTATCTACTTCTTTTTAATTTTATTCTATCTATTTTATATATTTCTCTCTCTCTTTCTTTTTTCTCTTTCCACCTCTCTTTACCTCACCACCAGATGCCAAATGAACTTATGTTTTATTCTCATTACTATTAAATATTATTTTGTCATTACTCTTTAACATGGATTGATAAAAGAACCAGAAAAATTAAGGAAAAATTGTATAAATATGGTTTGATACCAAGGAGATCTACAAGTCTGCCCAAATCATGTACACTTTGGGTGTTATTTATGTATCTACTTTTCTTCTCTTTCTCCCTTTCTTGCTTAGTCTTGAATTTGTGTTTATAAATTTGTGTGATTTATGTTTTATCAGCAAATAAAATTTTTAGACTCAAATGGCAAATGAAAATAGAAATAAACATTATGTTAAAGAAAAAAATTAAACCACATACAATATTTACAAAGCGACGTACCACGTCAGTGTAGCCCTCCGGCATGCCGATCCACTGTCCGCCAGGTAGCCTCATCTGGTTCTCAAACACTTCCTCCGTGAAAGTCATGTGACCAGCGTCCACGTCAAACAGCAGCCTGAGGGTTATCAGCACAAACAGATAATTTCAAATATCAAACAGCTAACTTTGTTTATGTTGTATGAACACCAACGCCAAAGGTATGCTAGGAATTTAAAGTGCATGTTTAATTTATTTGAAGTTTTGTTGGCATAGTGCTTGTTATTCTAAAAAATTGTAATTGTTTAAAGATAATAATGATAAAAAGGTTGTCAAGAACTTTGCCTTTAAGTGTCTAAATTTACATCACAACAGAAATGATCCTCTACTTCTCTTGGGACCTTTTTGATTTTCTAAACCCATAGTACTCAAGTTGCTTTCAAATTTGGAGTTTCATTGTTGTCAGGCACAAAACTCTTTTCTTCAAAACTGCTTATTTACAGTAAATGCAAAAAATATCCCAGAAATGAATGAATATGTACTGTACTGTCTTAACAAGCTTTCTTTTTGTACCTTGATTTGGTTAGAAGTTTTAAAACCCACTTTCCAACATGGAAGGTGATCAAAAGCACCGTCTGATAAAAAAATAAATGAAATAATAAAAAATGGAGATCAGAGTTTTGTGCAAAAAGCAACAATTTTATTGATACATCTTTGCCTTATCACACTGACAAGAGTTTTAGGATAAATGCTGAGGGTGATTTGGGTCAAGGATTTTATCATGTCAAATTTATGTAAATTATGAGGCGACAGTCAAACTAAGAGGAAGACAAAATTAAGTCTTCCTTTGACACAAATTAGACATTAGCATGTATCAGAACAGAAGAGGGTCTGAGCATCCTGAAGCAAGTGCAGCAATATTCACACAAACCAACTTCTTCACTAAAAGTTATGTTCCTAATACCAAACTGTACAAATGTGTCATTAACTGTCCTCCTCTCAAGCAATCAGATTTTTGCTATTTTTAATAGAACTTTTGGAGTTTAACAAACTCCAATTTAACTTCATTATAACCTTTCTGACAAATATGGACGTCATAAAACAAGAGGTGATTGGCTTTACAATCTTGCTTAACAGAACAAGTCAAGAGGCAGGATTATTCTTGCTTTTTAAATGAAGACAGATCTAGAACCACTGATAGGCAATACTGTACTTCACGGAGGGATTTGACTGACAGTACAGGGTCAAGAAATGAGCTGGGTGTCTTGTGTAACTATGAGGTCATGCAAATAGCTAATTAGCAAATCACATAGGAGCAACTTAATGAATTTAAGCATTAGGATGAACTGCTGAATTTCAAACTGAGCATCAGAATGAAGGAGAAATGTGATTTAAGCAACTTTGAATGTGACATGATTTTTGGCTGTCTATTTCTGAAACTGCTGATCTACTTTACAAGCACCTCCCTCCCACTTTTTTGACACTATAGGCCTGAGTTTGGTAAAAGGACGAGCGAACCAAACCATTAACATGTTCCAGGCTTAGCGAGTGACCCAAACAGACACAAAGGTTAGGCAACACATAGTTAACAAATGCAGAAAGAGAAGCTAGACTGCTCATGACATTTAGCAAAATATGGGTTATGGCTTCCAGGCTTTGATACAATCAATAAATTCCAGGATTGAGGGAAATCAAGGGACATTTTCAGGCTTAAAAGACATGTAAAGTTGAATATTATCAGCATAAAATGTCAGAACACATCTTTAAAAGTTCTAATAAGATGCCCTGAAGGCAGCAGATAACAGAAAACAACAGGGGGCCCAGGACGGAGCCCTGAGGGACACCAAAAGACAGGGTGTGAACAGAGGATACATGACTGCCACAAAAGAAGAAAGACCTGGAAAAATAATACCAGCAGCAAATATTGCCAAATTAAGAAAAATGAATGTTTACTGTGGCTGTCAATCATGATGACATGTTTAAGTTTCTATCCTCAATATGCAGCCGAAGCCGTAAATTCAGCTTCCAAATTCCTCTCCCGGACTCCAACCAAAAACTTTCTGATGACTAAAACATCTATATGAAAAACATTAGTAAGACTGTGTCACAAAGCTTCTCTGCATCTTCATTAATTGTCTTTATAAAACCTTTATTCAGCTGTTTGTCCCATTAATACCAAAGTCCTCCTGTCCCTTGGTGGCCTTACCAAGAGAACCAGCAGATGAAGAACACCCTAAGAATAATTGGTGTAAACGCTTGCTTGCAGGAAGCACTGACTCACAAGGTTTTATTGAGCATTTAAAGACGATTAAAGCAACTGCTTTGAGTAGTGGGAAATAGGTCGCAAAGGGTGCGTCAGGTCAGGCTTTTTGGAGCCACAAATTACACTTTGTCCAAAAAAGAGTAAAGAAGGTAAAAATGACTTTATACCAAAGCCTGAGCCAGTTGGTCCATTTTGAGTGGTGTCCCTTTATACAGCCACAGATTGTAATAAACAAATATCAAATTGAAATAAAACCTGAAGATGCCTGGTTTCCATTGGTGACTGGAGTAAAATTTCCCTATAAAGGATTAACTATAGTGTAATATATGCCAACAGCTAAGAAAAGCAGCTGGAGTTGAATTTCCCTGGATTTGCCTGCTGGTGTCACTGAAATAAAAGAGTTTATTTGAACCGTCACATACAGTCCACAGAGCGGCAGGTAATGGAGATGATCCTACTAGGTCTCCTGTTCATCTCAGGTCAGTAATTTTGCAATGTCAATAATTGCATTTTCATTTATATTAATTACTGCTCTGATTAATCATTTGCTCAAATATGCCATTTTAAAAATAGAGAAGGGTAAAACATACATTTAGACAGATTGCAATCAACAGGGTGAAATATAATGTTTTTAAAATAAAGCAGATTTTGTTAAGAAGCCAGCTTACACTGTCATTGTAATTTATTTTTAAGTTCATGATCCAAATCAGCTTGATCTTTGACCCTTATATTTTAATCAGTGTAATCACTTAATCATTGAGTCAAAGTGGCCATTCAAGGAAAGTTTGAAGAAAATTCCTTGTGATGGTTTGGAGATATGCTACCTCGGCTATGCACCAGCACAGAGGCACAAAAATGTTTTCAAATATTAGCTCTGTTTCCAAAATGGCGAAGACATGAAAAAAAGAATGCAATAAAGAAATGAACTAAAAGAACATAATTTGGTGGCACAAAATAATGATGACATTGCTGATTCCAAGATGTCTACAAATGTTTTAAAAAGCTCCTTGTGTGCTCTTTTTACAAGAAAAAAAGCCTGTTTCAGTTGTCATTCTTAATTCCAAGTCTGACCAAAATAAGCTGTTTTTGAGATATTGCATTGCTTTGGTCATTTTCAGCACAGAAGCAAAAATGTGTGCCAACATTTGTTTTGATTCTGAACCAGGAACCTAATACTTAGACACAAGAATGTGAGCAAGAAAGACCTAATAAAGAAATTGATGAAAACCTTTGGTGGCATCAAATAATGAAGAAAGGTCCTTTACTTGGAAGAGTCCATGGTCTCCATCCTCACTGGCTGGAAAAACTCCTTCTGAAGTCAGTTCACATTGTCATTGTTAAACTGGATTTAAGTCATAAAAGCTCAATTAACTTTTACTTTTGAGCTTCAAATCCTAATCACATAATCCTCTGAGCAGAGTTTAAAAGAAATTCCTTCGGTCATTCTTGAGATATCGCGCTACCCTGTCTACTGCCATCCCAGAAGAATGAAAACGTGCCAAAAATTGCAAATTAGCCATGAAAATGTGAGCAAGAATGACACAACGAAAAAGTTACAAAAGGACCAACATTGGCCAACACAAAAGAGAAGCTAATAGTTAATATGGTTTTAAGTTTTGAGGCCAAAATAAGCTTGACTTCTGACTTTTACTCACGTCATCCTTAAGTAAAGAGGAAATTTGAGCAAAGTCTGAAGATAAATCCTTCAGTTGTTTTCTAGATACCACATTACACTGGCTGATTGATGACAAAGGCATAACAATCTGCCAAAAATGTTTTGTTATAGACTTAGAAAGCTGCCATTTTGACACAAAAACAGGCGACTGTTTATTTTGTCCCTGATCCCCAGTGTTTCATGTTTTAACTTCTTTCTAAGGTTGTTATTTTCCAGGTCAAAAGTCTACTTGAAATACCTTTGTGTGGTCTGGGTGAAATTTTCTCAGGAAAGTTGGTTTAGCTGGAAGGTATAATACATTTTTTTCATTGAACATCTATCAGGGGACTATAGCTTTATTAAAAGTTGTGTGGTTGATAAACCTCACAACATTTGTTAGTTGTCATCAAAATGGCAGCAGTGGTTTGGTTCTACATTTTGAAATATAAATCAAACAAGAGCTATTAGTTATTTCAGTGGTAGCTCTTCTCATTGTGTTTCATTTTCCCATCCCCATAAATCGTTCACAATCCTAGTGGTAAATCAAAGAAACCCAGGTCTGCAATGGTGTCCCAATTCCTGATCACCTGACAGCACTAAAAAAACTCAGTGACATTTGAGAAAATCTGTTTCAGAAAAGAACAGCATACGTCAGCATAAGATAATGACGAAAGGTCAGCAAGTTCGTGTTCTCCCCACAGGCTGGGAAAGCACTTTGTGTGGCTTTCACTGAAGTCCTGATTACAAAGTCATTGTTTGTTTGGGTTTTAGTCATGAAACTCAAATATGCTCGACTTTTGGCCTTCAAATCTAATAACGTAATCCTTGAATCTGAGGAGATTTTTAAGCAAAGTATCAAGAAAATTCCTTTTGCCATTTGTGACATGGATCGATTTCCAGCACAGAGGCTTAATACGTGCAAAAATGTGTTCAGATTTTTGTATTAGGAGGCTGCATTCAGACACAAACACAAAGAAGAATTCAATCAAGAAATGGACTCAAATGACGAAAAGGAATTCGTGTTCAGAATAGAACATTAGGCAACATAAATAATCATGAATGATTGTATACCAAGAAGGTTTCCTGACCTCCCCACAGGTTGGTAAAGCTCCTCATGGGGTCTTGTTCGCAAGGTAGGACCTAAAAAACCTTGAATTTTGACCTCCAGAATATAATCACTTATCCTTAAGCAAGACTGAACATTTGAGCAAAGTTCGAAAATTCCATGAGGCACATCCGAGGTATCAGGTTTACAATCAGGGTCTGAAAGGACAGGCGGTCCTGAAATCATTATACCTATCATTAACAAAACCGCATTTGGCAGCATGAAATTATGATGGAAGACCTGTCACTGAGAAGTCCATGTTCACTCCACAGGTATGAGAGGCTCCTCAGGCCTTCTTCCCCAGTACTACTATGTTGCTGATCCCAAGACCTGGACTGAAGCTCAGACCTGGCCAAGATTGAGAACCGTGAAGAAGTAGACCACTTCCTATCCACAGTACTTCTTCATCAGGGATCTTTAGTCTGGATTGGTGTCTACAGTGATATTGAATGGATATGGTCGGATCAGTACACAGGAAGTGGGGCTGATTTTAGGGCTTGGGAAAGTATTTTTGAGAATGAGCCTGACTTTCATTCAGGTAATCAGTTCTGTACGACTGTGATGGACGGTGCAAGATGGTTTGACCATCACTGCACTGACACTCTAAGCTTTTACTGCTACAACAGTAAGAAACATAAAGATTTGTCTTCAAAAATAAGATAAAGTATGGAGACTGGTTTGATTTCAGTGACCAAAACATTTTCAACTCCCTCTGCAGGTACAGACCAGGATCGAGACTTTGTGTATGTCAATGAAAACCTGATTTGGTCCGATGCACAAAAGTACTGCAGGGAGAACTTTACAAACCTGGCAAGAATAGGGAGTGAAACAGAGAACCAGATAATAGGGAACTTACAGCCAACTGCTGACAGGAAGTAGATTAGTTTGTACAGTAGGCCGAACATTTACTGGTCAGATGGGAGCAAGGCCACATACACATACTGGTATGGAGGTCCAAACCTTTTGGGCAACATGAGTATGGTTTGTGGAGCTGCAGATATGGGGAATTTAGGGAAGTGGAGGGTGCTCTCCTGTGAAAGTCAATACCCATTTGTGTGCCATAAACAAGATCAAGGTAAGTGGCGAATTCTCCTTTGGATAACAAATGTATAGCTCCTTGTTTCAACGTGCAACCCCAGAACCATTGTCTTCAACAGGAATCTCTTTGATATCCAGCATTCTTCGTGTCAAGAATACCAAAATACTTGAGCTTTTAGAGTGTATTCTAAAGGACACACTAGGCCAAATCCACATACACCTTGTGCTTGCTTTGCAGGACTCACTGGTGTAACAGACCACGGGTTGAGTGTGCAAAAAATGCAAACAGCAAACAGACTGCACTGCCAAGCACACTGCGTCCTAAATGTACCATCATTTGCATGGATTAAATATGGGAACATTCAAAATTAAAGTGCAAAATAGCTCCTTCCCATTGCAAATAAGCATATTTGCATACTGCACACTATCAGCAGAGGTTAGCGATATTTGCCACAGGAAGTAAAAGTGGTGCAATTTAATGGCACTGAGACCCTGTATTCATTTGGCACATATCGTCTTTCTCTCTTTTTCTCTGCTTTTAGCGCTTCCATCGTCTTTTAGTCCCCATGCTCCCTTCTCACCAATATCCCATCTCTGATACTTCCTTCAGAAACTAAGGAAATGAGGAACAATTTGTTTGACCCTCATATGTGGAAGCGTCACAGAGGTGTAAATATTACGGCTTGAAATAGTGGTCAAAGGTGTAAACTTGAATGAAATGAGTTCTAATTTATGGGTTTTTAATTGAAACGATGAGTCTGCATTGAGGTTTGGTCTTTGATTCTTCACAGGAACAAAGACGCAGGTCATAAAGATGAAGATCAGATCATCTGTGGATTTGAATGACAAGGCTGTAAAGGCCAACATCCTGAAAAGGGTAGGTCTACATGAACATTCAGCAAAGTCCTGTTAAGGCTCCAAATATATTCAGCATTAAGTGGCTAGTTATTAGTCAGGTTTAAGGGCCCTACACTGTACAAAAATGACCCTCCTCAAAGTAACACACAACCCTCTTTTAGTTGGGAGCGCCATTTTGATCCTTTGAGATGTAAGTGATTCAGTTGTTACGGCTGATCAATTACAGCCAATCTGTCCCCAAATATGCTTTTAAGAGATCAGTGAGATAATGACAGTATGTGTGTGTGTTTGTGTGTGTGTGTGCATGGTTTCTTGTTTATTCATTTAGCAGTTTTATTTTATCTGCTCTTTATAGATTAGTGTTTGCTATATAGTGTGTAGATATTAGATTTAAATATCATATTTATATGGATATTTATGTAATATGTATATACATGTAAGTACGTATGTGTATGTGTGCACAATTACAAATTATATTTATATAGATGTTAATGTAGTGTGTGTATATTATGTCTATATTGTTAAATGTATATATATTTTAAATATATATTACATATTTTGTAGTGTATATGTGTATAAACATATTTTTATGGATTATTTTGTAGTGTAAAGCAGTATATATTTTTATACGACCCATTACAAACAGGACTAAGGGGTAGGAATTCAAACAGTATTTACTTCTTCCTACTCCTTTTCCTACGTGTATACATACTTTTTTTTTCTTTTTATGTGAATGGTTTTTCTCTATTTTTATTTCTTTGTATACATGTTCAAAATACATTGAAATTCAAATTGAAATTGAAATATAGTATTTATATGTATAAGGCACTGAATAGATGGTATTATAATTTCCTTGTACTCGTCACAATCACAAAAAAAGATATTCTGATCCTGATTCCATACATGTATTAAAAGTAGACTGTTCTTATTGAATAATTGATCTAAGAAATTATGAGAAAATTTCAAATTAGCTGAAATTAAACAATCTTTAGTGAGTGACAGATGTTAAGGTTAAATGCCTCAATCCAAAAAATGGCCATTTTAATTGTCAAGGGTCAGACTCAACCACGGCTTAAAAAGGTTACAAGAGCAGGGTTTGAAGGTCTCATTTGTCAGCTGCCTTATGAGTAGTCGTTGGAATAGAACGGTCTCCAACAAACGTATATTGTATCGGCTGCAACCTTATAAATATGACTTTCTTTGAGCCCTCTGAAGATACCCAACTATGCATCCACTTAAATCTGTTTTCCATCCTTAAAAGTGTGTTTTCGGACTGTGCCAGAGCACTCTGCTGCTCTACCGTTCACCATTGCTCTCCTTCTTTTGCCAATGGAAATGTAACCTTATCAAGAGGCTACCACACTACTTGATCTATGGTATGACTAAACCACTGAGAGGATATTTGACTCACAAAAACAAAGCCATCACAAAGCCACGGGAAAATATAGTTAAATACTACCATTAATAATTTTAGTGACATTGCTGCCTATCACTGACTAGTGTGGTTATGTAGAAACAAGTTTTGATAAACACCTAGTGATGTCTAAAAACAGTCAGTATGCTAGTGATTGGCATGTTAATGAGAAGCTAATACTAAATGTTTAAACAGCATTCATTTGTGTGTTCAAGCTCCAGAACAGGCTGGAAGAGGATGGATCTACTGAAGTCACCCTGAGGTGGATAGAGTGGCCTGAAGGCAAAGTGTTTCACAAGGAGAAGAGAAGTCATGAAAAAGTCGTGGAGAACTGTGAAACAATCACGCTTTAATAATACGATAAGTCTGTCCTTACTTCTAATCTGGGATCAACCTTTAATTCTGATTTGTGTTTTATACAAAGCGACTTACTTGGAGAGAAAAGTGAACAAAAGGCAACAAAACAACAACTCTAACATCTGATGACACAAATATGACACCATTTGAAAGAAACAGAAGGTACTGGTTCACTAATGAAAGGATAAGCCTTCAGTGAGGTGAGACCCTAAACCCACTAGTATCCCAATAGATTTCTGAGACCTTTGTTGCTACAGGTATTCCACCTTCAACAGACCCAAGCTCCCTGTACCCCAACTCTTTCAGTAATGAGAGTCTGATCTTGCTATAATCCCTCCACACCCCACCTCTACTGGGCAAACCCTACCTTTCCATCCTTGCTACATATTTAAGCTTTTTCATAAATATCCGGATGTGAATCTTAGAGAATCAGTTATTGCCGTTGTCGAAGTACAGGAATTACCGTGACAGTGCTATTAAAAGGCTTTTCTTTGAGTCTTGAGTCTTGAGTCTTTTCTTAAAGTTTTTCCTCAAGCAAGTTATTAAATGTGAAGAGAATTAACAGAAAAAAGGATATTAGACTTACGTCTTCTCAGGGCTTATAAACCAGTCTCCAGCCCAGGTCCATCCAGGTGAGGGTTTGAAGCTCTCTTTGGGCAAGTTGACTCTTCCAGTGACATCACTGAACTTTGGATAGGTCAGACCTTTAGTCCCCCAGCTGCCCACCAGGGCGAGACGGGTCTGGTTCTCATACTGCACAATAACAGAAACCGAAATTAAGTTCCAACTTTCTTTAGTTAATTATAGAAATGACTAATCATCATTTTAGTACGCAATGGTGTTTTTGGAAAGACTATGCACACATAAAGTTTTAGTACTAAAGTTCAATCTAATCTAACCTAATCTAAAAGGTGCTCTTCCAAGCAATAATTAGATTTTCCAGCTTAAGTTAGTGGGTCTACAGTCGGTCTGATAGTGGAGGGACTTAAAACAGAGAAACTGATGTTCCCTCCAAGAGCTTTGTTGCTTGCATATAGTACTATGTAAGTCTTGAAGCAAGTCATGGTCACGTCACAAGAGGTGTATGCAGAGCGAGCAAACAGAACTAGATTAATATCAGACTGATCTTACAGGATGGTCAGAGCTTCAGCAAAATAACAGGTTGCAAGTCACACATACCTGTTTGACCTGCTACCATATTGTCAAGTGGTTTTCCTCTTTATCGAAAACTAATTTAATCCAAAGTAGCCTGTAAAGAATTAGCCTCTTTAAAGTGTTTTTTTAGCCTCAGATTAAAAACACTATGGTCACAGTTGTATACACATTCCCATGGACAGAAAACAAACAGTTTGGTAGTCAATGCAAGAAAAGAAACATTTTCATGTATCTTTATTAGTTAATATAGTTTACTGGTTTCCTGTATCATCTTTTCCAGCTGGCTTCACCACCCTTTGCATGTCAACAAATACAGTTTCTCTGTGAGGAAGAGCTGACAGCTCAGCGTGGTTCAGAGCAGGGCAGTTACTCTTTTGGAGGCCCTCAGAGGCCAACAGTGAGTCAAAAAGCTCAATTCTTGCATATGCATTGCTGCTTCAAAGATAGACAAGGAAAGAGACTTTATTAGCGTAGGGTGGATTTATTTGTATACTTTCTGATAAATAACTATGCTCACTTCCATATTTATAGGATGCAAGCTTGAGACATGATTTTGTAAAGGTAAGTTTACAGTCTGAAGGCCAAGTGGATGGATGAAAAGCCTCATATATTGTTAACAAAAAACAAGTTAAAAACATCATTTTTGTCAGAAATGTACAACTGTACTAAAGACATTTTGATATTTTGCCTTTGCTGTAACTTGAATCAAACATTTTGTGTGTAAGGGCATAACAGACACATCAAAAGTCACTAAAGAAGTTGTGAGATTATAATCTAACCAAGCATGTGATGTGTTAAATTAACTGAAATATCTTTGGCATCCACACTTTGCTTCTTACCGATTCGGCAAACACAGACAGTTTCCCTTCAGCATACTGGTTGAAATGTTTGACATCAGCAGCCAAACCAAACCAGACTTTAACCCTCAGCTGACCAGGAAGTTTGGCCTCTCCACCGCTGCTCTGTGGGCTCTACCGAACACATATAGCAGAGAAAAGGAAACTTGTCAGAGGAAGATGTGTGTTATTTATCAAGTGTTTGACACAGTGTACAAATGGGGACACAGCGTTAAGGCTTGTTGTTTGGGGACTTCTTTGCACAAGGAGGACAAAAACCTTGCCCTTAAGTCTGGCACGTGTATAGATTTTCGAATCTTTTCCAAATTTTAGACTGTGATAGACATTTTATTTGAATTTAACAGTTGATTCTTGAAGTCTGTGGTGTGCAAAAAAGATTATCAACAGCACACCACGCACAAAGACAACCAGTTCTCTACAACCAATAACTGTCCCAAACAGGTTACATCACAGGGTCAAATCAAATTTAAGTATGAACAAACATTGTGGACAACTAGTAGGAGAAATTAAAGCTAAATGCAGCTGGTGGTTAGCTTTAGAGGAAGTCCAAAGCATTTATCCTCCATTTTAGTTTGCCTGTAATTTCCAGGTCACACTGTATGAACACTGCCAGAGTGCTGGCTGTGATTAAGGGTAGACTGGTTTGTTATTGTACAGCATGCTATTTTATTTTTCTTGTTACACGTAACACACAATAAAAAATAAATAAATAAGTCTGTCATTATTTTTTTGTGAGGATCTCTCAGTTGAGAATGCAAAAATTTCTGTGCATGCAAGAGCTTTGTTGAGACAAAACTGAGAACAAGTGAAAATATGTGGTGACAAGCTAGGTCCCCATACAATGGTTGTGAGTCTGGAGCGTTGTCCCCATAAACCACCTAAACATGTTTGTGTGTGTACCTTGAGAAAGATGGTCTGCAGCTGTCCACAGTGTTTACCACAATGCTGCTCGGAGAAGATCACAGTGTGTGCTGGGATGCGGTGGTACGCAACCCTACGATCACCCTGCAGCATCCATATCACAATGTCTGGAAGACTGTTCTGGGGCTAGGAAAAGAGATATTGAATTTAAAAAAAACATTATTCAAGTGACTTTTTGAAATTGAACTTTTTTGGTATTTCAATACAAAATCTTGATGTTCCAATTGTACTTTTTAACTCTGCAAATCATAAGTGAATAAACAGTCAAACCAGCCATCATCAGCACTTCCAGTGTTAAACAATTTCTTGGTAAAGCAATAAATAACTTTACTCACCTCTTCAGCCATAGTCCTAAGCCTGCTGGCCCAGTCCTCCGCCTGCTCCAGAACTGTTGAAAGATCAGTTGCTGGTCCGTGCTTAAGGGCCAGCGCCCCAGCAACTATCTGCTGCAGGTGAAGAGTACGGATGTGCCTCAAAGATCGATCCAGAGGGGTCGCACATGGCCATTGGTTGAGGGAGGGGAGCTCCTCACTGAGGAAAGATGCGAGAAGGAATGAAATAAAAGAAAGAGCTGTTTGTGGGATTAAAAGGGTCTAATGTGACTGCAGATCAAGACGAAAAAGTCAAGCAATTTTCTTGATAATTAAAGGTCAATTTTTTCGTCCAAGCTGAATTGGCCAATCACAAATCAGGAGACTCTGGTATTTAAGTCCCAATCAAAGCTAATGTATGGATGACTTATTGAATGGTATTCCTCAAAATAATTTGGAAATGAGTTCAGTGGATTATTTCTCCCCTTTAATAGTATCAACTGGTATTGTATTCCATATTGTTGTAAAGCCTGATTGTTCACCTTTACAACAAGGTATAACTTGTAAGGATCATTCGTGTAATGTGCAACACAGCTAAACGTGTGGGTAGTGTCCAAAAAAGTGCCAAAATCCCCTCTTCTTCTGGAAAAAGCCTACACTGCCTCAGTGAAGACTGAGGATCTGGTATTCCTATGATGCCCAAAGTCCCACTTTTACTTCAATTTCATAACACTTGGTCCTATGTTTGGAAATGGTACCAACGTTGAAACCGAATAATGCTGCCACTCTGTGCAGAAACAACAGCTTCCAGTTGCAGAGAATTTTGGCACTTTTTTGTGGGCGCTACCCTCACATTTAGCTGTGTTGCTCATTCCACAAATGCATAATCCTTACAAGTTGGACGTTGTTGTAAATGTGACTAATCGGGCTTTCCAACAATATAAAAAAAATACAGATTGGTGTTGTTAAAGGGAAGAAATAATCATCAGCAATAACGTTACTTCTTTGTCTAAAGACTTGAAACTTGAAACATTTAAATTTCAGAGAAAAATCTTTTCGATAATGTATTGAAAAATCTGATGACCATTTAGATTTAAGATTTTTGCCCATATATTACCATTAGACATGCGGAAGATTTACAAGGGGTATACTGCAATCCAGTATGGGAGCACAGGTGGGTCTGATCTGCATATTTTAATAAATCAGTTCTCCACTTGTACTTGTGTACTTGGACTAAAACAGTTATATGCTAGATTACACAATGCTAACTTGACGTCACCGTGCACTGAGCGTCTACCTGCAGTCTTTGATGATCTGATCCAGCAGCTCCACCACCCTGAGCTCCACCTCCTCCAGGTCACTGCCTGCCTTCACCTCTAAATTCACGCGCTGCAGATTTGCTTCCTAAAGGGACAAACAAACATTTTTTATGTGAGAGAGTCCTCAGTGGGAATACACTCTCTCAGATTAAGGTCCCAACAAAGATGGATGTACAAGAACACACACTCAAACACACGCACAGATACAGCACCCACCAATCTGTCTATGACAGCGAGCAGCATGTTGAGAGCCTCTATTCTTGGTTGGATGTCTTCCCACTCTGAGGATAGAACCACCACGGGCTTAACGTTTCCCCAAGGAAGATAGTAGTAGTGACAACCTGAAACCAAAACAATAGACAGTTGGAGGGAATAAAGATATTACTGAAAAGTTGAGTAAAGGAACCAGGTACACAGCAAATTGAGAAGAGTTAAAATTTTGGTTTTGGAAAAATTCCAGCGAGGGCAGAGCAAATTTTACTCTGGATGGAGTCCAATCCCTGAACATTCACTTTCAGCTGAAAGAGGGCTAGTGTCAAAAAACAAGTGTAAAAGTGACGTTTCAATAAATCAGATCCACAGGCGTCACTGCAGCCTTTTTAACTCTGAACTTTCACTTTGAACTCTAAACCTGTAAATAACACTTGTAGAGTCAATCAGACCAGTTTGTGCTTGTGTTAAGGTAGGGTGAAATCGAAACCAGTGGAAGGTATATCAGAAGAAATGACATAACATGTACATAAACTGACCTCAAGCATCCAGTATAAGCCTTAATGTTTCTTATAATGCCTGGCAGCCAAATACAACCTGACCCTTGACCTACCGTCAAACACGGCCCTGCTGAACTGGGTGGTGGACGCCAAAGGGAGGCAGGTATAGTCAAACTTGTTGCCGTAGTTGCCAATGCTGACTTCAAACTGGACTGCATCGTCGATGTCTTGGAGAAGAGTGGCCGAATAGAAGGCCACGAAGAGAGAGAACTTCCTCTTCCTGAGAAACTTCTGTTGGGCAAAGGAGATGCACATGAGGACAAGAGAAAAATCTTTGTCAAGTGTTTATGACACATACTCTTTCATTGCCCCTTACCTCGACCACCAGCAGGTCGTCTGGATGTATTTCTTCAGTTTTTTGCTCTGGTTTGTCCGCTAACTTTGTTGTTAGTTCCATTAAAACTCGACCTCGGTAAGCCACACCTTCCCCCTAACAGAAATCAAGAATTACTTTGACAACATTTTACAGAACCTTGTTATTCAAACTCCACTTCTGTTGCTTGTACCAACTTGAATTTGATTGTGTCTGCATCTAAAAGTGAAGATAAATATTGAATTACTTTTCCGAGGTTTAGAGACTCATGTGGATCGCTGAAGGCAGTGAACTCCCTTGGGCTGCCGTACAGGTTGACGAAACATGGACCAAACGTCGGCAGGAAACCAAGACTGTCATCAACTGGAATCACATGAATTATACAATTAAAATGAGGCACAATATGCAGTCATTGAAATGGTGAAGTTAATGATAAGCTGATTGAAATTTAAAAATGATTAAGAGAGTTTCATCAGAATTTAAGAAAGACTGAAACAGTTATGGGTTGAAAGAGGAGAAAGTGCTGTTAAATCAGTAACTGATCTGTTTCAACACAAAAGAGAAGAGGATGATGGACGTACTGCCAGAGTGGACGGTCCGTGGAGTCAAGTCATCTGAATGCATAAAAAGGAAGGATGGTTTAGAGTTACAAGAAAATGTTTGAAGTAAGAGAAGGGAGAAATAGACTCATGTGAGCACTAATGAAGCCCAAACAAAGGCGACGGACAACAAACTAACAAGAGGGTCGAATCCAAATGTCCAGAATTTTTCCATCAAGTAATACTCCTTGAAGTCCAGGAGAGCTTTGGGGTGGCATTTGGATTCACCAGATACACCTACTGTGAGCTACACAGAGGCCTAGATATCATCTGACTTGTTTGCAAGTAAATCCCTTGAAACAAGTTCTTTCACCTGAATTAAGAGAAATGGACAAAGCTATCCACAACAAGAGGAACTAGCTTACAAATTTAAGTCTATCCAAGAATCTATATTTTCATAGCATCAACGAACATTTTTTAAGTTATGACTAACAAAGACAAAGATGTAAGCAGAAGTCATGCAGGTTTTCTTGATCCAGTGCAAAGATTGGATGGCTGTGAGGCACTCCTAGGACAGATAACCCAAGCAATACATGTGTTCAGTTAGTCAGTCCTCATGCAAGTCACTGCAAAGAAAACATGCTTTGTTATTGACAGATATACTGTATGTCACCACAGTTACATTCTATTGGCAGAAAACAGTGGAGAGCAAGTGGAAGGAAACACTTCAAGTTATTTACATTGTTCAAACGTACATCCAATTAATAAACAAAGACTTACAGATAATCCAGCCTTACAAGTGCTGTTCACTGTCAGTGTAAAGTAGTTTGATTTGGCAAGAACAGTCCATATGTTGTACAGCTGCTATGTATTTAGCAACCTTGTGAAACTGTTAAACAGCTGTGAAACCTGTTCCTCATAATATGGTTGACCAAATGGGTCCAGCTTTAAGTCTGGAATGGCATTGCCTTTTTGGTTGTCTCCTAATTTTGTCATTAAAGAAACATGGCAAAGCTCATGCCTGTTGGTGTGATCTTTGGTGTTCCTAGCCCTATGGGTGAGGGTCCTTAGTGTTTTTTGGACTGTGTTTGGTGCCTTGGCCTGGATTGTTGTGCCTACTTTTTTGGGCCTTGTGTTTCCTCACTTTCCTTAAATTTTTCCCTTCCATGAGCACTGTTGGTCTGAGGGCCACCAGATTTTTAATGCTCTGGGTATGAGCACAATTTTATTTATTAAGAGAATCTTATGCAATAGGTAATGGAACAGCCTGAACAGACTCTGGTTGGGGTCAGAAGGTGGACAGTTGTTCCAATCAAACCATGCCTGGAAGTTGGTTTGGAGAGGTGCCAGCTTACTTCCTCAGCACAAGTACTAACAAGACTTGCAGTACAATGGCTTCAACCTTGAATGTAAATGTCCTTCAAGTTATCTTAAGGCGCTTTCACCCTTTGACCTTAGCCTGAACTTAACAAGACAGGACAAGTTGAGGAGACAAAGACACTTCCAGGCAGTGCCAGCCTAAACCTGACCAAACCAAACTGGCAGTGTCCAGTCCAGTTTGGACCAGTTTAAGCCTGTTACTTACCATCTATCTCTCCACCAGGGGCCGAGATCTTTGACATGCAGAGATGGGTGGTGCCGATAACATCATTGTGACTGGCTCTGTCCCTGAAATGAGGATAAAGAAGACAGATCTAAAGCTTTAAAGCCGCATGTGCAATACTGGTTGTGACCATTGAAAGGTTCTACAAAATTTTCAGATACTCATTGTTTTAACATTATGATTAAACATCTTGATAGAAAATGGTATATATTTATGGATTCACCAGTCCAGAATTCTGATCCTCATCTTCTCACACATGGAGGGGAACTAAAAAGGAGAACATATCAATGCACTCATTATCAACTCTGCGTAGTCTACTAGCATATTTCCATCAAGTCATCCCATGTGGTTCAGTACAGTTTGGAATGGATTTGTATGGTAACCAAGAGTGTTCTCCCTGTGCATGCAAGTGTGAGTGTGGATGTCTATTTCTATTTCTATGTCAGCCCTGTGATTGGCTGGCACCAGTCCCAAGTGTACCCTGCTTGTCACCCAAGTCTTCAGCCCATAATGGGGGGATGGATGGTACAGTTACCTTGACCTTCCTTTCCTTTCATGGCTAACTGTGTCCTTGCTTAGACCGCTTTTGTTCTAGCTTCCCCCTATGGGGTCAGATGGGTAGACTTGGTGCCCAGACAGAGGGGTGGGAATGCAAAATACTGGATACCAAACCAAACTGAACCAAACCACTAGGTGGAGGTGGTAGCTTAGAGACTTGTATTTGTATCTTCACTCTTCTTACTCTAATGGGCATGGTGAGACTCTGGTTCCATTGTGGATTGGCGTTCTTCTCCATAATCCTTGTGCAAATCTGTTAAATAAAGAAATGCAATAATTGCATTTTCAACTTCATGTTGACTTGGGAATTAAACTCCTGTTAGGAATTTTTGTCTTTGATAGTTGTAGGGTTTCTTACAGTTTTTCCAGCAAAGTGAATCTCCACCAGAGGATCCACCAGGTTCTTCCTGTTGCTGTCAAAACCAAGAATCTGCCTCATCCCATCCATGAAGGCATCATCCACTGCAGCAAGACCCCAATAAGATGTTACAAGTCTCTATGTCAAACTCAGACCAACACATTATAGATACTAGAGACTTACTTTGTGGAAGATCTTCAGCTCTGAAGATCCTCAGAGTGAAGGTGGCTCCTCTCAGAGACAGACCAGCCGGTCTCAGCAGGTTTCCTTCTATGTCTTCTTTATCTTCGACACAATCACGTTTATCAGCCTGGGAGATAGACAAAAACAAATTCCTACAAATAAATGTGCATAAGTACAGATATGTTCTCGCAAAAATTCGACCTGCTTTCCCTAGATATATCACAAAATAATACTTTAGCATCAATAATGACAAAAACTAAGGCAAGGCAGGCTTTCAGTTGTATTTATTTACCCATTCCCAAAAAACTAGCCTTAGGCCGATTAAAAAGAGACTAAACCCTGAAATCACATTTTACAGCTCAAGACTTACATACATAAAGTACCTAAAATCGAAACACTGTATTAAAAATAAGTATAGTATCTATAAGTTTACTGCAATAGAAACGCTCTATAGGCTGAGGCAATATTTAAAACCCTTTAAAACTACATCACCTGCTTCAGCAAATGTTGGGATTCAAGCTGTTCAGTTTAATAGTTTGCTCATTTGTTTGTTTCAAACCACATATCAAACTCACCGGGGGCTCGTCTCCAGCTGCCAAAACCAACAAGCTGACCTTCAGGTAGCCTTTGACCCCAGCAGAGAGGTCATCAGGGTCACAAAGCAGAAGCCATTTCCTCAAAAAGCAGTGTCCTGCAGGGAAGATGGTGGTTCCAACACTGAAACTGACCATTGTATCAAACAATAACACCAAAAAGTTGTGATTGGAGAGTAACATATACTCACTGTGCTCATTGTAGACAGTTCCAACATCTAACTGTGGAAAAGAATAACTAAATTTCAGATGTTTTGCTTTTAATGTGTTTTTTTTCTTTATGAAAAGGTCGCATTGTGAGTTAAAACAGCCAAAAGACTTAAAATTACCTTGAATTCTCCAATCACAGCATCAGTTCTGAGTGAGCGAGAGTCACACACCTGGAGATCAGAAAGAAGAATTTATTCAAGTGAGAAGAAGTCAAGTCTAAGGGATCCACAAACATGGCAGGTATATCTAACTTAACTGACTTAAATAAAACTGAGACAAAATATACTCACAGTGATGAAGATCGGTTCATCAAACAGGTCCGAGGGCGTCTCAAAGAAGTTCATGAAGAAAGTCTGTACAGAGGAAAACACTCAAATTTAAGTTAAATGTTTGAATCAAGGGCCATCAGGATTGAGGTTTCCTGCTTTACCTCGTCAAAGATCGGGTTGTTGCCCTTTCTGATGCGAGTCCTTTTGGTCTGTCCGGCCACTGTCACCTTGACGACAGGCTTGATGTTGATGCCCGGTAATTGTCTGCCCTCAATGATCCGCACTCGGACCTGGAAAGGAAACAACATAAAGCCCTGGACAAGTGAATAAACTTAAACTAAATAAGTTATTGATAATGAATTCATACAGTTCATATTTCACTTGTCAGGTCATTCTCATCATTTGCCAGTTATCGAGGCATGCCCTAGGTCAGGGGTCATCGACTGCATATGTACAACAGCCATGTTTTTTGTGATAGCCATTGTGGGGGCCAAATTTTTCTTTGTTTGCACTGGTATAACAGTTTAATTCTTTTATATTTTTTTCTGATTTACATGTATTACTTAATCTTTAAAAATAAAATCAGTCCCTATCACCTGTTCTACTGCCAGCCAGATGGGACACTGCTGTGTTTTGGCATCTTCTTTCTGTAGCTGTTATGCTTTTCATACTTGGGTTCTGACTCCAGTATATTTTTCCTCTTGGCGAAATATTGGCTAACAGTTGGATTTATATAAAACAGATCAAACTTGAAGTCATTCCCAATAAAGTCAGTCAGTTGTTTTGGGTGTTGCGTTGTTAATAGTAGGAATTTAACAACACAAACCATATAATTAAAACCACAACATAAAAACCTAATTCCATTGAAGTGGGAACATTGGAAATTCCAGCTTTTTTGGAATGTGTTACAGGCATCAGATTCATATGAGTGAATATTTGCAGAAAAACAATAAAATGAATCAGTTTGAAAATTAAATATCTTGTCTTTTTATTGTATTCATTTAAATATAAGTCGAAAAGGATTTGCAAATCATTGTATTCTGTTTTTATTTATGTTTTACACAATGTCCCAGCTTTATTGGAATGGGGCTGTATATTCCCCTATAACTTTTAGACTTTGATCATATTCTAGGGGCCAGTAGGGAAGCTGTGAGGGGCCTGATGTGGCCCTGGGGCTGCCAGTTGATGATCACTACTCTCGGTTTTTGTTGTAATAAAGCAAGATCACCACAGCGTGGTGCTGTGAGCACAAACAGACAGCATGTTTGTCTATAAGGAATACACTCAGAACCGTATTAAAAGGTGCACCTGTTATACTGATTGTTAACAGAAATAGCCCAATCTGCCAATCACATGGCAGCAACTCAGTGCATTTAGGTTTGAAGAAATGGTCAACATGACCTGCTTAAGTCCAAGCCCGGCATCATAATGGAGGAAAAAGGTTGTTTTGACCCCAAACTGGTATCATTCCTTCCCCTCCACATCCAACTACATCCACTTCATCTTGCTTCTCCTTTGGTCCTTCCAAAAGTTCTGACCCTGCACTCCCAGGTCTACAAGTTATGAGACAGTTGATCTCAACCTACTTAGCCAAGGTTTTCCCCTTCACATGCTGACATCTAATCATTGAATACGCATGTTACAAACCTGTAAGTCTTGTGGTTTGTTGGGTAGAGGTTTGGGCTGACTGCTTCCTCCTCTCCTCCTCTTCCTCAAACCTCCATGGGTGTTGTATGATGGTGGCGAGCGTTTGGGTATCTGAACAGCAGGGGACTCATTGTCTGAAGGCCCCTGAGGACCTACAATAACCATGGAGCGTCCGTCATCCTGACCCGGGTCTTCAGGGGGCTCCACCATTATCATACTCTCTGTGTCCTCCTCACCCAGAGTATCCAGAGAAATCACTGCAGAGATGGACAGACCCAGACGTCAATATCACAACTGATTTTTTGACCAGGTTTCCAAAAGCAAGAGCGTCTTTCTTACTTGTGACGGTATCCAGCTCCACACTGGGATTGTTATGTGTCGGCATTTCAGGCTGGTGAGGAGACATGTAGATCGGAGCTGATCCTGGAGGAGGGATGTAGGAGACCTGCAGGGTCAGGGTGGCCTGTGTGAAGAGGTAAATGAACAAAAATTACATTAGAAGACGGATACTGTATATTTATTAAGCATAGACGTCTGATACAAAACATGCTGGACAGCTTCACTTTTGAAGACCTGGCAGAATGAAAAGAGGGCGTAATATCAAGGCAACTTTGTTTACCACGAGGGCCCCATCATTGTTATTCTCAGTTTCAGAAGGCTGATTGATACAAATAAAGGGATACCATTAAAAAGGGAATCAAAAGTACATGCAACTACCAGAAATGTGAATATCTGGCTTTCCCCAGAGTTTAGATTTATACTTTCCAGCACAAAACTAAACAGTGAAGCTGAATATAATGAGTTAAATTTGGAATTAAAGCCAATTAAAGATACTTTAACAACTTAAGTTGTATATTTTTTTCATTAATTAACTTATCTTTACTTTATATTACCAGAAATTCCCAATGAGACTTGTTTCCAAAATGAACTTGGCCAAGGTAGTTGTAAAAATCTTGAGTACTGACGTTTACTTCAGTTCATCCGTCCCTTTTTTCCTCAGAAAAGTGTTAATAAGTCTTCACAAAAGACATTTGCAAAACCATATGAGAAAATTATATCTAGTTAAACATTTAAAAAACGGTTCTTAAAGACTGAAGTGTATATTTTTTTTATATTGTAATACATCTTGTCTGTGGTTTCATAGTGGCGAATCAGACGTAAATACGTCACAACAATTTTGTTTTATCTTTATGGTGCAATACTGGAATTTGAAATCAACTGGTGGGCCGCATTAAGGGTCCAAGGGTTGCTAGTTACCAACCCCTGCTTCGGTGTACGTCATTTTACTCCGATGAAGATGGCGACGTTAGTCCTTGTCATCTAAATACATCTCCTAAACTGGCTCCAGAAGTTTCTTTGGGATTGCCATTATTTTTGGAACTCCACTGAAATGATTTTTTCATGTAAGTAACATTGTTGTTCATGTAAACTTCAGTTCAAACCAGCTGCAGATAAAATTCTGAAAAAAAAGAAAAGTAATAAGTCACTGAAAAATAAAGTAATTACCATATTTCATCGCTGTTCGGGCACAAACTTCTTATCACCTTTTTTATGATTTTCATGTTTTTCATAAAACTGTCCTATTGGTCACTCTCCGTACATGTAAGTAGGTTTTCAAAACTTTTAATCAAATGGACATCCAAAGATATTTGTAATCAGGACATTAAAATATTCATTCATTCAGTAGAGGACAGGGTTTTTTTCCACATTTTCAGAAATTAGCAATTTTGGAGATTAGAGGTTTCTGCCCCACAGCGAAGATTTCCTCAAAGAGAGACCAGTTGTCATTTGGTGTCTGGATCATGTTTTATGACCAGGGACTAGGTCCATAAAAGAAAATGAATGCCAGCCTTCAGGCTATTATCAAAGGTTAATGTGCTTATCTCTGTGGCTACTATTTTTAAAGCTGCAGGATTTATGAGGCTTTAAAAATGCAATTAAAACTTTTTTTTTTTTAATCCGTGTACACTATCAAAACTCGAAGTTGTAGATGTAACTGCTCAATGGCCTTAAACTTGAGTTGGGACAAAGGTTTGTGTCTCATTGTTGAGAGATTTAAAGTACACTGAACAGCGAACACACATTTATCCACTGTAACATAAACACAGGAGTTTTTAATAACCGGGAGTCTGTGTGTTTACAAGAGAAAGGGACATCAATCAGGTCCACCCTGACACCTAAAGGAAGACCTTGTTTTGGGTTCAGGAAACGAGGATGGGAAAGAGAACATTGTTCCATCTGACGCCATGAATCGGAAGAGGACCGTAGGTGTGGGCTGCCAAGGTGTTTATGTTCCTCTATCAGTTGGAACAATTTTGATTTGAAGGCAAAGGGTGGTCCCACCAAACACTGATTTTCTTCAGATTTCTCTTCTGATCTTCCACTTTGTGTTGGTCATTGATAAAAAAAAAAAAAAAAAAAAAAAAACCTTAAATAAATCTATTTGTGATTTATTCTGAGTAAGGAATGCCAAAGTGTATTTTCAGGTCCAGACAGGAAGTACTAAATGATTAATGATTTGTCATGGATCATGATATAGTGAGACTGTAAATCAGTTGTGAGTGCAGACATGCTCACCCCTGTGTTGTTTCTCTTGGTGTCCAGGAGGGAGACGGTGAAACTGGCGGCCAGGTTTGGAGAGTTGAGGACATCCCTGAGGGCCAGGTGACTTTCCCCCAGAAACCTGAGAAGACAGGACACTTTTAACATTCATTTACATTAAAGGTAGAAAGATTGTTTTCCAGAGTTTACACTTGATCCTAAAGAAGCAGATGAGTGGACCTAGAATACAGTCAACGTATGAGCCTGTGAATAGGTGGAAATACGACTGAACACATAGTCAGCCGCCACAATGAGAGGATGACCATTCTTTCATGGCAGACCCTTTTCCTCTGAGTGAACTCCAACATACTTGACATCTCAATGAAGCAGAACAGTCCAAAAATAACCATCTGAAGGGGAGTTTCTATACAATAAACAAACACTGTACATGCCATGAGTTCGTCCAGTAGACCACACCAGATAGATCTGGTTGGCCCTCAAGGTTCAAGATTCAAACAGCTTTATTTATCTGATAGGGCAATTTAGTTTTGCTGTCCACCAGACCTCACATACATTTCAGCAATGCAACAGTCAGATGGAAAAGAACAATAAAACACAATAATCAACTAGAAAGCACTCGGAGAGCACAAACCTCTGCTGAGGTAGCTCACATGTTTCTGTTACATCTATAAGCAATAGCTCCATGATAAAGTTACCATCATAATATGATTCCTTGACCCTGAAAACCTACACCTAGCACTCAGAATCATGTTAATATAATTATTAGTTAGACATGGCAGTTATCTGGATCACCACTAAAATCTAATCATTTCTAAGCTGGGCCATTACCAACATCTCCTTAAAATTTCAGCCAAATCCATCCAGCAGTTTTTGCGTAATCTTGCTAACAAACAAACAGACGCACAGATTTTAAAGCCTTTCGCAGCCACAGTAAACAGTTGAGCCCTTGTCAGGATATGAACAACATTGCAAACAGCTGTCAGTACCTGTTCCTTCCCATTTTCTCATGGTCTTTGACAACACAGTGCAGCTCAGCTCCAGGGTCCAGAGGAATCCCCTTCAGATCCCACTCAAATCCCTAACAGGAAAAAGAAAAAACATGAACGATGGGTTGAAACAACTATCATCTGCCAGTATGATTCTGTTTATTGCTGTATTTTGTGGGGAAAAGGGAAATTAAAGGAGAAATTTGTAGCAGATATTGATTGACATTACATCCAACTAGGTGCTAATGTTTGCTAGCTGTTAGCAATCATGGCAAGCATCCTGTGTTTTGGCTCAAGGATGCTTCAGCTTAAGGGGTCATTGGTCGATTAGAGATCCTTAATACTCTGACCCTGCAGTCTTCATATTTTAGTAGCAGGCTTAGGAGTGACCATGTGGTAAGGTGGGTAGTATCATCAGTTTCACTGAAGTATGCATGAAGTCTGGGTCTGTTAAAGGCAGTGATGCTTTAAGGGTCGCAGTTTGATGGTCCTAATTACTTTGCAGGTCTTGATTCTGCCCTGTATTTAAGTCAAATTCATGCTGCTCCCTAAATAGCAAAGTATGAGCCTAAGATTGTGTGCAAGACTCACCTCGTTCCAAACAGGGTTGGGGTTGTTCTTGATGACTTTTGTCTTCTTCTTGGAACCTAAGCCAAGAAAAAAAAAAAACAGCAATTGTGTAAGATTCAGTCAATTTAGTTGCCGGTTTAAGACTATGAAATCATTTGACGGTGCCAGAATGGGTTCACGCAACTTAAAAAACTTCTATATAATAGCTCTACTCCTCTACGTCGTTGCTAGCAAATCTCATTGTTGCTCTTTCTAAAGGGATACGCCAACCTTTTTTTTCCTTTTCTTGTTTTGCCTCAGTCTTAAGTCCACGACAAGCAGATAGACACCAGTCTTTCAACTGTGCGACCAGTAACAAGAAAGAGACAGGTAAAGCTCGGCCACCGCTAATTAGCTTAGCTTAAACACTGGTAGTCAATTGGAAGTGTTAGTCTGCCTCAACTACAGTCATCAGATAAACTCTTAAGCAGCTCTAAACAGTTCCAATTCTTTACGACAGTTTGCCCTTTCTCCAAAAAGCTTCTTCAGCTCTAAGGAAGAACTTCCTCCTTAGAGCTGAAGAGCCTCTTTGAGAAGAGGCAAACAGAATCCCAGGATCTGAACCAGAACAGTTGCCATTTGGATCAGTATTGGGCAGCCATGACCTGGAGCCGTCATGTGAACAACCCCAGTTTTCAGGATTGGATATCTTAGCTCTTCAGCTTCAGATGGTTCCTTATGCCCCCAACTCCAGAGATAAATCTAGGACTCTCAGGTCAGACCCCTTCAATCACCCTGTCTCCCTGTAGACCTCAGGTTAATGACCATCACATCAATGTAACACAATCTCACTGATTTACTTGTCTCCTGATTTAAATGTTGTTGTGTATGTGTGTGTTATCATTTTGTGGTTTCCTGAACATCGAGGTCACGGCTCTGATTTCCTGTCTGCTGGGTGCTTTAACACTGACCACAAAACCTCCAAGATTCATCACTGACCACTGAAGAGCTCTGGTCCCAGAATACACTCAACAGGAATGGTATGAGTCATCCAGCAGGGTCAACTATCATGGTTTTTATTTTATTTTAGTAAGAAAGAGGAACAGACAAGGACAGAAGGCTGAATGTTCTTTCCAGATGAGAGGAAGCACAGACAATGACTATTGTCCTGTTTGAGATTACTCTCTCCTTCCAGGGAATACCTTCATGGATAAAGTTTGAAATAGGTCCATTAGAAAAACTTAAAAAGGGTTAGTTTAAAGGTCCCATGTCCTAATCACGACTGTTTTTAAAGTCTGCTCTATGGCCTGTAACCCCTCCTCCGCACTCCCATCAGGCATCTTTGGGACGCCAATCAGCGTAGACCTCACTATCATAGCCTCATAGCGACTTCTGTGTGACTGAGGTCCTTTCTAACCTTGCGTAGCAGCTGGACCCACCTAATTAAATGTCTGTAATCAAACAGATCCATCTTGCCAAGCTCCAATCTATAATGATTGTGAGTGGCCCAAAGTGAGACAGCCCAATCAGCATCCTTCAGAGCAGGGAGAGGTGGAGCCAGAAGCGAGATGACAGCAGGAAGTGACTGCTCGCACAGGGATTAGCATAGATGCTAACAGCTGCAGTAGCGTTTTTCAACTCGATGGTCCAATCACCTGCCGAATATGTTTCTCCAAACACTTTCTATGGGCTCTCTTTCAGATGTATATTGATATGTCTATCTAGGGTGCCAGGTTAGGTTCTTCCTGCACCAGAGACACCATGGATACAGAGACACATCTCCCACAGTCCAGCAGAAAACACGACCAGGTTACAATTACAACTAGGAAAGCACAACCCCTGTAAAAGATATAATATTAGATCACCAGATCCAGAATAGTGCCAGGATCCAGACCAAACTCAGCACATACATGGAGGTTGTTTCCTGTATGAACACGACAAGTTTTGGGAACATCACTTTATATTTTGATTTTGTATGAATTATTGAATGTGGTCTATGGGATTTCCCATTATAAAGTTCAGTGTTTTCTGTGGCGTCAATCTGGATCGGATCCAGCTGAAATTTTCCCTTATGATAGAGACATGGACCCCATATTATCCTGTTAAATTGGAAGCGAATCCGTTAAAAAATGATGGAGATATGATATTTTAAAATTCTGCCCAATGTTAACTTATGGGATTTTTTGAAAATTTGGGAATTTTATGCATCCAGGCAAATATACTTATCACCACCAAAATTTAATCATTCTTAAGTTGGACCATTACCAACATCTGAAAATTTCATCCAGTAGATTTTGTGTAATCTTGCTAACAAACAAACAAACATACGCCTACAAAAACATAACCTCCTTGGTGGCAGTAACAACACGCACGCTGAGGGCATGCCATCTCCTAACAGTCTGCTCCATCACTCTTTATCTGTATTCACCCTGCAAGCTCCCTTATTGTGCAGACATACACATGTATAATCTCTCTTTTCTAACACACACCCAGAGAACGGCCTGTTTTCTTTCCTGTTTGCTCCACAGTCATCACCCAACATTAGAACACACACAAACACACACACACACCTACGCAAGCGCACCTCCGCTGTGGGAAGAAATCTTAAAAAACACCTCCACCCTTCCACACAGGGGTCAAGAGGGCACAGGACTCTTTACACGGGTGTGTATTAGTGTTTATGTGCGTGAGACCCCAGGAGCAGAAATCTGAGCTAGCATCTCTGAGACAGGAAGTGGCACAGTGTTGACTTCCTGGTTGGTTTAGCTTGGCACTGTTTCTGTCATGAGCCGAGAATAGAACGAGCTGTGACCCAGAGTGCTGGTAAATACGTAAAAGGGAGCTATGTTTAGATGAAGGGTGTGTCTGTTGGGGTCTGGGGGGAAGAGTTATGAAGTTTTAGTTTAAGTTTGTTGTCTGGTTGCTTTAGCATTGTTTAGATCTTAAATAAAAGTTCAAGAATCTGGAGTGTCCATCTGCAATTTACCATCTCTATGGCTTGGAAACCTTTGGACCATGTTGCACCTTTGGAAAATGCTGAGAATAATGTCAATATATTTAAGGGAAAAATGTCAAAATAAAAATAAGAATGTCAAGAAAAACGGGTTTGAATGCAGAGAATTGTGTTGATACACAATTTATGGACAACAAAGTAGAAGTATCAAGGAGGAATTAAGACGTTGAGAGAAATAATTTTTAACTAACAGAAAAGAGTTTATAATGTATGGGAAACTGTCAAAATAATAATAAAAAAGAAAGCACTCAGAGAGCGCAAACCTCCTCCAAGATAGCTCACATATTGCTGTTATATCTATAGGCAATAGTTAGCGCCGCCAAGGATGTTATGTTTTCCCCAGCATATGTTTGTCTATTTGTTCGTTTGTTGGCAAGATTACACAAAAACTACTGAATTGATTTTGAAATTTTCAGGAGATGTTGGTAATGGCCCAACTTAAAAAACGATTAGATTTTGGTGGTGACCCAGATAACCGCCATTAGCGAACAATTGTTTTTGTTCAATAACTGTCTAACTAATAATGATATCAACATGATTCTGAGTGCTAGGTGTGGGTTTTCATGGTCAAGAAATCATATTATGATGGTAACTTTATCATGGAACTATTGCTTATAGATGTGACAGCAATATGTGAGCTACCTTGGTGGAGGTTTGCACTCATCATATGCTTTCTAGTTCCATGATTGAACTTCAGAAGGTCGCCTTGGCCATGTCCTAATGCCTAAATGCATTGAGTTGCTGTCATGTTATTGGCTGATTAGTAACATGCATACATGAGCTGAAATTCTGAAATTTTCAGGAACATAGCTGACAACTTGAAAGTCTTGTGTTTTTCAGAGAGCCTCTCTGTGTTTAGCTTCCTGACATTAAACTCTTATGCTTCGTCTATAAATGGACACAGTGTCTGTCTTCTGGCACAGCTAGGACTTTCTCTCTCCCTCTGTTTGCTCTGAGTTCCTCTGTTATTATTCTCCAGGAATGATTAACGTGATGATGTCCCCATAAGCTCTGTTCTTCATGTCACCAAGATGTACACAGAAGCATCTTGGGACCAACAGAAATGTTCTGTAAGACTATTTTAAAGGGTTTGATTTGTGCCTCCTGCTCCAATAAGAATTCCAGCATGAGTGTGATGGCACCAGGAAACAGAGTGAAGACAAAGGCAGGAAGTGAACAGCAGAGCTCACCTCGTTAAGAGGGCGGACGCCGACTCATGGCATGTACAACAACAACAACAAACGGATGGAACAGCAGACCAGGTAGCCAAGTCACCTTCACCTTCTGCCATGAGGTATGTGCACCTTAGGGTCACGTCCAATTAGCTCATTTAGCCACCACAGCCTTAAGACATCCATCACTGAGTTCACCTCTGTTAAAACATGCTGATATCAGCCCTGACTAACAGCATCTGAATGGTAGCTGAAGAAAACAGTCTAGTTCAGTGGATGCTATGTGTATGCTGTCACAGAAACAGCTGAAGGATAAAGAAAGCAAAACTGGAGGCAAGCATGAACCATTACCACAAGCTAACCGGCAGCACAGGAGTCTAAAAATGTTGTTCGGTTGTGTTGTTGGGTGCCAAACTCAAAAGGGGAAGTATGAAAGGCTAAGAGCTGAAGTTCTGTCAGTCTCCACTTTTTATCACTTCTTCAAATCAGACAATAAATGAATAAATGCAGCGCTGAGGAGTCATATGCTATGTGAAGCTTTGTCCAAAAGCAGGAAGGTATTTTTGAAAACAGAATTTCTTCCTCCATTTTCAAAAACAATCCCATCCTCACTTCGAGATTTTAAAAACCTCACTGTCCTCATATAAGTTTTCTGTAAATGTTGTTTATAAGTGTGCGTTGATGTCCTTGATATGCAGTTTTTCACTATTTCTATGCAAATCCTGATTTATTTTTAAAAATATTCAAACTTCATGTCTAATCAGTGTTACGGTTTAACTTTTGCACGTTAACTGGTGTTAGTCGACATTTTTTTTAAAATTTTTAATCCTAAATGGGATTTTCCAGTGATTTTAATCACAGTTTGTGTGTGTACAGAAAAACAAAATGCACCTAAAACTATGTTTTCAGAAATCTCTGTCTTTCATGTGGATATAACAAAAGATTAGAAATAACAAAAACTAATTTTTCTCATTTTATTGGCCATCATAAAGTTTAACAACATGTGAAATGTGAGGAGCGAGGCTTTCCTTTATCTGATTCACAACATTTCAAATGTGCCAGTTAACAGCTAATTGAAGAAATTTGGTTTTACTTGATAGCTATATTATACTAAATATTCCAAGAAATATATATGAAGCCATCTTAATTAAATACAAAATTTTGGATTTGGAAACATTTTTGAAACTCTGTCATCTCCTGGCCATTTTTACTCACTCTCCCAAACCACAGTGCATCACTGTAAAGCATTACTGTTTACATCTTATTAGAAAAATGTAATATTTGTATGATTATTTTACAGACTTCACAGTGGTGCAGCAGGATCAACCTCCTGGATAGACCTGTTGGGTTAAACTCTCAGTTCTGTGGTTGATTATTTCTCCACACATCCCTCGAGTCTCCTCTTACCTCTGAAGCTGACACTGGCGAGAGGGTTGGAGTGCCTCAGGTTGTTGGCTTGCTGAAGAATGCAACGCAACATGGCTGAAAGTCCTGAAACCAATGATGCTGGATGATGCTTGGAGAGCTTTGATTCTGAGGCTAATTCCACTCACCAGGTATCCAGGGCTCAAGGGACTCTTGGCCACATGGCCCAGGGAGCTTTGAGAGTGACAATGAGTGGCGTGCTACAGCAATAAAACTTCCAAAAAGTAGAAATCCAACCAGAAGAAAAATGGAGACTGAATGATAAAGTGCCAAAGACAGGCCCTTAGTGAAGTAAAACTCCTTGACACGTTTAAGAGTCAAATTAAAGTCTCCCAAAGTTCTTGTTTGACAATAAAAACAAAATTCCAGATGTTCAAAAAGAAGTTGATAATCAAATTATCCAAACGTGACTCTTTTCTCCAAGCGTTGTCACATATTCTGCTTTCCTGACGCTCCCTGACACACTGAATGGGAGCCAGGGAGAACAGCCGAGCATGTTGGGAAAACCCACACACCTCACATCCAGAGGAAATCTCAACACTTCCTGTTCTCTTTTCCTCTCTTGTCTCCTGGTCTTGTCCCTATCTGCGCCCACATCTGTGACCATGTACTGCTCAGAAAACTCTCCACATCCCTACAGGTCATCTAAAAAAAAATCCATCTGTGTTTGGACTGTTGATAGATTATCGATGAGTTATTGGTAAAATGTCACTGTCACAAAAGAGTAACCAATGAATGGGAAATGCATCCAAAAACCTAAGCTTACTGAAAGAGTTTTAATACGAGTCTTCGAAAAAAATGACTGTTACTTGAGGATTTCCTCTTGGGTCTGTGTTTGGTCCTAAACAAGGGTTTGGCAACTGGAAGCCCAAGGGCCGCATAAAACCCTCCTATTCCCTTAAAGCAGCCCACCAGTCAGTTTGTAATATCAGAAAATAGATATTTATGAAGAAAACCTGACAAAATCTGCAATGACAGCAACAAAAATAATAATATTGCCGCGAAAATAGCTATGATAACTCCTTAAATTCTCCGTTATTTGCTTGAAAGAATAGCTGGAACTGTCTTGCATTATGTATTTGGCTCATTAGACTATTTCTCATTTGTGTCTTATTACATATAAATGTTGATAGAGTTACCTCTCATAACACCTAAAATCCTAAAAAAAAGTTTGGAAGCATTATAAATTATCAACCGATTATTTCTCCCCTTTAATAACACAAGTTGGTATTGAATGTATATCATTGGAAAGATGATATAGGGTCCTTTACAACAAGGTACAACTTATAAGGATCGTGCATTCATGAAATAATAAACAGCTAAATGTGTGGGTAGTCCCGCCTAAAGAAGTGCCAAAAAGCCAAATACAATACTCCAAGGCTCTCTCTTTAAACAGTTAAAATGCTTTTATTTTCATGGCGCCTTCTTCAGGAAGTCATCAAAATCTGACTTCCTGATAAGGGCTTGATGATGTAACACGTCACGGTTTGTTTTTAAGGTCTACATGACCATGTCATGAAATTAAAGTTATTGATGAAATTAAGTTAGTTATCACAACTGAAGATGTCAAGAAGAGTTCACTGGGTTTGTTTTTGCGTGTTACTAAAAAATACACAACATACATCACTATACAAACATCATAAGGACACTGGTTTCTACAAGGATTTGGTCTCAGCTGTGCTTCAGGCACTCTAATCAGTTATATTTGCTTCACTTTGACTGTATCAAGACTTCTGAGGCAGACAGCTGTTTTTCTGGACAACATGTGAGATCCGTGAAAATTCTTCATGCTGATTATGGCCACTGATGTGTTGTGTCATGTGGAGTCCTGATTCCATAAATGAGTGCTTCAGTTTTCAGGACTGCTAAAGTTTGTGAGTTTCAAAGTAAGAGTTTCATGGTTATTTAGATTTTTACCTCAGTGAAGGAGGTTATGTTTTTGCCGGCGTATATTTGTTTGTTTTTAAGCAAGATTACGCAAAAACTACTTGACAGATTTTGCTGAAATTTTCAGAAGATGTTGGTAATGGCCCAACTTAAAAATGATTAGATTTTGGTTTGATATGTACATTTACTGAATGCAAAAAATTCTTCAAATTTCCAAAAACAACCTTCAGTTGACAATGGACAGAATTTTAAAAAATCATATCTCTGCGATTACTTAACAGATTCATTTCCGGTTTTACAGAATAATATTGGGTCCATGTCTCTATCATCAAATTAAATTTCATCTGGATCTGATCCAGATTGACATCACAAATAACATTGAGCTGTATAATGGGAAATCCCATTGACGACATTCAATAATTCATAGAAAATCAAAATATTAAGTGATGTTCCCAAAACTTGTGTTCATACAGGATAACAACCTCCATGTTTGTGCTGAGTTTGGTCTGGATCCTGGCACTATTCAGGATCTGGTGATCTGCTGGAACTGACCTGCTTGGTGGAGGTCTGTGGTCTCTGAGTGCTTTACTAGTTTGGAGAATTTTTGTTGTCCTTAAAAAAAACAAAGAAACATATCTCTGGATACAACACCATAATGTCTTATTTACTGTGTGGTATCTACTCAGTTGTTTTGCTCTTTGCATCAGGGATCATACCTGGTATCAGGGCTGCACAAAGAAATAGCTGGGCCCCTGAAAGAGCTGGCTGGGGCCCAGCTGTTTCTTATACAATTATACAATTCTGGATCACGCACTCAGATATGACAGCTGAGTCTCCGCTCACGTCTGTCCATGAGGAGAACTCCTCTCCTGGCATTGCAAGTGAAGCTGGGTAATGCAGTGACATAGGCTTAAAAAATGTTGACGTGCGTTTGCAAATAAACTACAATTCCCATGAAGATGTAAAGGGGGCGGAACCCTCACAGCAGCCGAGGAGAAATGAATGGGATTTGCCATTATAAAGTTCAATGTCTTTTTTGTGACACCAATCTGGATCAGATCCAGATGAAATTGACCATGATGATGGAGTTATATTATATATATTATTCTGTAAATTTTGAAGCGAATCCATCAAGTGATGTTAGAGATATGATTTTTTAAAATATGGCCCAATGTTTACTTATGAGATGTTTCACAAATTTTGGGAATTTTTTTGCATCCAGTCAAATATGTGGATCACCACCAAAATGTAATGGGTTCTTCCTTGGATCAAACCACACCTCTGGTAAAAATTTTCATGTAAATCCATCCGGTAGTTTGGCAGAGGTAATCACCCCCCATTTAGGGAAAAAAGGTCACATGAGGTGGGCCTTCCAACTTTAGCTTGTTGTTTTGAACATGGACTACAGGATTCACCCCTCATGTTTTCATTGATAGTATCCTTCTATGTGCAAGACTTTGGTCCTTTAAATCTGAGAATAACATTAATGTGGCCCTCTCAGTATCCCTGCTCTAGCTTATGGTCTTAACCAAAGGCATACATCAAAATGCTAGGGATGTTTATGCTAGGGATTAGCTTAAATTGTAGCTTTGTCATTGATCTCCATGGTGTGGCTTGTGGGCTTGGGGGGAGGACCCAGTATGCTTCACTTGTTACCAGAATAAACTGAGCACTGCTCCAAACGTGAAAGCTGATACCTGCTTCACATAATGCAGGAGAGAATACACAACTCCTGTGTTAGCTCTCAGGAGAAACAGACTAACAATCAATAAAACTCTGCGTCACTGATGAGGACGAAGCTCTTTCAGAGGATCACTGAATTCACATAAAGGGTTTGAGAAATCAGAGTGTGAAGAGAAGGACTCCGGCTGTGTTTGAGGACAGCAGCGAGCATGACGAGGCAGTCTGAAGAATGATATTTGAGTCTGAGCAGGAGCAGCAGGGTAAATTTAGAAACAGCAACGGATGAACTGCCCTCCATGTTTGACTTTATTTTATTTTACGGGACAGAGAGAGACGCAGAGGGGGGGGGCACCAACCACTGCTGAGTGTCCTGGACTCTGAATGTGAGAAATGATGCAGCAGATTCTCAGAGCAGGCTCAGGATGGTGGCTCTCAGATTTCAGATTTCAGACGGCAAAGATAAAAAGAAACATGGAGACGGACAGAGAGGAGTTCATGTGTTACAGGCTGTGGCTGGACCAGGGTTAAAATGACAGGGATGGGCAAAATGTGGCAACATGCAGCCCTTCTTTTCACTCAGTGCAGCACATGAGTTAATTTGAATCATCAATAAGTTGTAAAGAAGAGGGTAAAAGGGGAAACCTGCCATGAAAATATTACACCTCAAAATATTTTCACAGTAATCTTTGTGGAAATACCAGTTTGGCACCAGGTCCAACATCATCGCCTTTTGGTCCAAATTTGGACTTTACTAAAAAAAATGGCAGATTTACGCTCCAGTTTGACAACAGCTCTAGCATCATCAGAAATTGGGCCAAATCTGGGTTTTTAAAAAAAAAAATGGCCCAGTTTGGCAAAAGGTCCAGCATCATAGCATTTTTGACATGTTTGGGCAATGGGTCAAGTATAATCATGCTATAGGCTAAATTTGGACTGCTTTAAAAAATGGTCCCTTTTGGCAATAGATTGAACATCATCATGTTTTTATGGCCAAATTTGGACGTTTTGAAAAATGGACGATTTTGGCTCCAGTTTGGCAACAGCTCTGGCATCGTTGTATTTATGGCCAAATTTGGATTTTTTATTTATTTATTTATTTTTTAATGGCCTATTTTGGGTTCAGTCTGGCATCATTAGATTTGGGCCAAATATCTCTTTTTTTTCTTTGTTTTTTGCCTCAAGTTTTACAAGAGGTCCAGCATAATCGCCTTTTTATGGCCAAGTTTGGATTTCACAAATAAATGGCAAATTCCGACTCCAGTTTGACAACAGCTCCAGCATCATTGGAATTTGGGCCAAATGTTGAATTAAAAAAAAAAAAAAGGCCCAGTTTGGCCCCAGTTTGATGACAGGTCCAGCATCATTGCGTTTTGGACCAACTTTAGACTTTCAAAAATGGCCATTCACTTTTAGAAAGGTCTATGTATGCTTTTCATTTTCTTAAGTAATCATACATGTTAAAGAGCCTAAAGAGAGTATCTTGCAGTTTGTAATGTGGCCCTCAGACTGTGTGGATTAAATTAAAATGGCCCTCTAATCGACCAAAGTTTGGATTTTCCCTTTAAGAGTAATCCCCTCTCATGTTGTACGACAAACACAGGCAGCCTAAAACAAAGGTCAACACGCCTAATCTTATCACTAAAGTTCATTTCTGGGTTTGTTTTCCAGTGTGCGGGGGCACGCTGCAGGCTCTGCTCACATCACACAGGGAAACTCTTGTGCAGAAAATATGGAGTCATGAGTTTATGACACACTGACTGTGGCAGAAAGAAACTGATGTGTTTCTATTAAACACACACAAACATGTTTTATTATCTCTAGGGGGACCACGTTCTGTACAGACTTTATGGGGACGATCATTTTCACTAAAGCCAGAATGAAGCAACAAACAATTAATTTACTGAGTGAGGGCAGAGATTCAGAATGTCACCTCAGACTTGAGAAAACTCAGAGTGAAAACTAAACATCGTGTATTTGGTTGAATCATATGAAATTTTAATTCTACAGTCTTTGTGGTATAAATTAGTAAACTGAAGCATCTTAAACTCATTTGCAATAAACCTTTAAAGTCAGCTAACAACAGGCTGAATCTATATGCATGATTTTGTTTCTTCACATGCACAGGCATGTTGATCAAACTATGACTTATTATTTTTATTTTTATTTTTTTACCTTTTTTATGAATTACAAACACAATTTTCTCAAAATTACTACTTAACCCCTTTTTTAATTAACAAGATATTTATCTCAGAATGACGTCTCATGTTTCTACAATTGTGGGGTTTTTTGCCCCTTTTATTCTAAACTATTTATTAATTATCTTGTTGATTCAGCAAAAAGAAAAAAGAAAACAGATCAAGAAAAAAAAATTCTTTAAATCTAAGTCGTAAACTACTGTTGTTAAATACTCATATTGATTCAGAAAAAAAGGTTTTCTTTTCTCATGTGAATCCAATCCACTCCCATGAAAATTCAATAAAGTACAAATGATTAAAAACAAATAAATTAAAATACATAAAATCAAACAAATTAGGAAAAGAATATAAAGAGACATCAATACATGATATAAAATGTTATTAAAATTAATTGAAATACTAAATAAAAAATAAAAGTGGCACATTCCAACACATGGCAGAATAGTTAAACCAAACACAGGACCACAAAAAAAGCAGATAAAATAAACTGAGTTGACTTTTTTTTTATGAAACATAGTTTGGAAATAAAAATTAACAAGAAAATACATTTTCGGGGGAAAAAGCAAATATAATCAAACATAATCAGGGACTTTAATACAAATGGTAACAAAATAAGGGGAAAAAATTGAAACATTAAATAAAAAAACACAAAACAGACAAGATCAAAAATTAAAATTAGAACTTAAATAAATAATAGTGAATAAACAAATTAATTTAAAAATAAACTTACACAGGATTTTTAAGTTAAATGAAACATAATACAATTATATTATTTTTATAATGTAAAGTTACTTCATTCAGTGCACTGTACTGTGGTTTTAGTGTGTTTTAATGTGCGTGCTGTTTGTTCTTTCACTGCAGTCACTGTACATTTCAAGGCAAATTTCCCCTTGAGAACAGTAAAGTCTATCCTATCCTATCTTAATGTAGTCATATGATTAGTTATATGATATTGTGATAATGTGATTTAGAAGTTTCCCAGCATCTGAGTGTATAGATCTAAGATGATTGGATTCTCCCTGTGACTGCATCCTTCCTGCTCCTCCATCATCACCACTCACCCCCTCTCTCTCTCTCTCTCTCTCTCCCTCTCTGCCCCACCCAACAGACTGATCACCCTGAGGCACAGAAGCTTCTCCAATAATAACCTCAGCTGTTAGACGGATGTGGAGGTGAAGCCTAAAGCATGAACTTCACCTCCTGGTGCTGCATTTACACGCCTGAACACGCACACATGCACCATCATCCTTACCGTCATAGGTGACGGTGCAGTAGGAGTCGCTGACGTCATCGTCCGGCGTTTGCAGACGCTCTGCACACAGAATAAACACACGCAGCATGGCTCTCGCTTAGGATGGCAGAGGTCTGTCAGATCACACCAGCAGGCCCGGGGATGTCCATATATGGGCGTCTGGTCCAACAGAAAGCAACTCCAAATTAGATTAAATCCATAAAAGTGGGAGAAGAAGAAGAGAGACAGAGATAAGGTGGACGAGAGACACTGAGGACGAATAGGGACTGAGACGACTGGAGCTCTCAGCTGTCTCGCTCGCCCCCCTCACTCCCTCTCTCTCTCTCTAACACACACTCTCAGAGCGAGCGTGCTGCACCAGCTGACTCATGCACACACACTCTCAGACACTCCAGCCTTTCAATCACAACAGGCTTAAAGGGACAGAAAAAACACACAAAGGCCTTTCTTTTCGGGGCCCACATGCCTCCACACAATCCAAACTCTGCCAACTTAGACCAGCGAAGGTCAAAAGGTCAAATACGCCAGAACACGCAAACATCGCACAGCGGTCGAGAAAAAATGTGCATGCCAAAACAGACTGGTGGGGATAAAGCATGTTATATGTTTGTGGTTCTAGCTGTAAAATATGGGCATTGGCCACTTTATTAGGTACACCTGTCAACTGCTTGTTAAAGGGATACGTCAACATTTTTTTGCTTTCGTTTTTTTGCCTCAGTCCTCGTTTACTGGCAGGGGAAACCAACAGAGAGTGTTTAAGGTAACTGAAAGCTGCTGTGAGTTTCATTTGAATGTCATGTAGATGAAGGCCATGAGGGACAATCTGAACACTTCCACGTGAACTCTGTGACTTGAGGGAAGCGAGAGAAAAGTCAGGAGTTACACTTAAACCCACAAGTTCCCGACGTGGTTTCCCTTTTAGCTCAAATGTTTAATATAACTCAGGTTGGGGAGACAGATAAGACAGACTTTGATCATTAAAACCTTTGTCTAAAATTTGGCTGACTTAAAGCAGCTGCAGGGGGTGACAGGTGTGGAGAAGGGGATGTGACCAAACACATGCTCTGGTTTATCATCTTAAAGAGAGACTTTTCTTGTCTTACCTCACTCCAGAGTCCATGACAAGCAGATAGACACCATTCTTTCAACTGTGTGTGCTGTAACAATTAAGAGACAGGCTGAGCTTGCCCACCGCTAATTAGTTTAATTTGCTTGTAAGTAGGTCAACATAACACAGCACATCCGAGGTGGTTTGCACTTGTGTCCTGTGGTTTAGTTTCGTATGTATTTCTTTCACAAATTATATGAAGTGGTGAGCTTATTCTAAAGATAGATAATGTAACATAACCTGGTAAAAAAAAAAGTCACAACAAGCATACAGGACCGTTAAGAGGCAAAGGTAGGCTAACACTACCCATTAACTCCCAGTGTTTGAGCTAAGCTAATTAGCGGTTATGTTATGTTATCTATTTTTAGAACTAGAATTAGCACTTAATATAATTTTCGAAAGAAATACATTTGAAACTAAACTGCAGGGTACAAGTGCAAACCCACGTGGACATGCTTTGTTTTGTTGACCTACTTACAAGGTATTTAAGCTAATTAGCAGTGGGAAAGTTTTGCCCGTCTCCTCCACGTTACTGCAGTCGATAGAATGGTGTCTATTTGCTTGTCATGGACTCAGGGGTGAGGCAAGACACAAAAACAAAAAATGTTGGCATATCCCTTGAAGGATTACAGCTAAAGCTGATCAGCCAATCACATGATAGCAACTCAAAGCATTCTGTCATCTAGACATGGTCAAGTCAACTTGCTAAAAGATATTGTGGCCTTGCAGACCGAATCTGACTGTAGGTGTAAATATAATGGAGCCTTGTTGCAGTGCTTTTTCATAAAGGCAGTGTAAATCTGGCTCTAGACTCAACTTCCTGTTTTCGACAAACCAAAATAAAAACCAGGCTTTATGTTTGCTGCATAAGTCAGAGCTGCTCAGTTACAGACCAGGCTGTGAGCCGACAGAGGGGATTTCTGTTGCAAGGCTATTTATAGTCTGACCCACTGGGCTGCAGTCATGTCATCTTTATTATTAGTTGTGAGTTTGTGAAGTGTGTGTGCATGTGTGTGAAGGATTATGGGAAGTATACGAAACTTTAAACTCGCTCTAGGTGAGTTTGAGGATTATAATAAGGCAGTGGATCATATTTATATCAGTGCAGACTGAGTGGTAAAGCTCTAAAGGGAACATTTAAAATCCATCAAGGTCCACCAGTGCTTCTAGGAGACTTAAAAAAGGGTCACTAGTCCTACTAGTAAGCCTTATATGCTTATACTGGGGCTGGAAAAAGCAAATTCAGGGATCCCATTGGCTTTCAAAAAGTTCTAGTTTAAGTTTTGAGTTTCTCCTAGTAAGATTTTCAAGTCTTTTAGTAGTACTAGTAAAACAAAATTGTCTACTAATAGATTATTTAGCTTAACTGGTAAAGTTTACTGGTGCACCAGTGCACTATAAACCTTTACTTGCAAAACAACATTTTTGTTTACTAGTACTACAAAAACTCAAAATATCTCACTAGTAGTACCAGTAGACTGTTTTTAGTCTACTAATAGTACTAGTTAAGCCAAAAGATTCACTTGTAGTACCAGTAGACCTAATGCAAAGTAGTAGGAGGGATTATAACCAAATCCAGCACCATGATTGGTTGTAATATTTTTGAAAGCCAATAGGAAGCCTGAATTGGCTTTTCCCCAACCCATTGTTAGCACATAAGACTTACTAGTAGTACTAGTGAATATTTTTTGGATCTATGCAATGCAATGTATACTGATGAAAAACACTTTAACAAGAAAATAGTCTCTGAGAACATAAACAAGTACCATTAGAGTTCAAATAAAACTCTGAAAAAGGTTATCATTTATTTTTTGAAATATTAAATTAACATTATACAACTGTAAGAGCAAATTAGTGTTACAGATTTGTAAAACACACCTCATAAAATTGTGACAAATAATTGATACAAAACTATTCAATGGACTTAGTAAACTATAGATATAGATGGATAGGCCTTTCATATCCATATTGATCTACATTTGCAACTTTAATAACACATAGAGAAAAAAAATGTATCTGAAGTTTTTACAAGGACAAGCCAGGGAAATTTGATTATTGCACAACTACAAATTAGTGTTAAAATGCTTCATTCAATAAGACATAAAATGAAAACATAAATATTTAACAGTGATTATCAAAGCCTGTATGTAGACCAGTAATCGTAGCACCATATTTCTTACATAAATATTGATGCTTAGAGCCAGTGCATTGATGGTTGTATTACAAATGTCAGAACAATAACTCTCAATATCAAGAGACTCTCCAGGGTTTACTGATACTTCAAGCCTCTGGTTATAAAGCCTGGTATCTTTGACATTATCATTACTTTCACTGCCAGCACTGTCTTTTATGATCATATGTATTATAAAGTTATTTTAACAAGTGAGGGTTTTTTTATGAGAGATTTTATCTCCAGCGCAACACTGTATTCCGTCACTGTTTCTTTTGTTGTTACTGCGCAGAGCCAGCATGCTGGAGTGGAAATTGTCTGCACTGAACTTAGCCGGACCACACCTGAACTCAAACTAACTGTTTCAAGTTTTGAGACCATTTAATCATTAAAAAAGCCTAATAATCACAATCAAGATAAATACTTTGATAAAGTTTATGAAAAACCTTTTTAAGTTTACTGAAAAATGCATTTAATGCTAGGAATTTTAAGTTTTCATTATAACAGTGTAAGTTTTCATTATAACTGAACTTGTGCAGCAACTTTAGGATCAAGCTAACTATGGAGGTTGCCCCTTGATGTGTCATGTCAAACAAAGAATAATTTGGACTTTATAATCTTGAGAATGTCAATAAAAATGTTAAAATCTTGTCAGTATTTTTTTCCCAGGTGTGCATGAGCCATGATGTTAAACTGAATAATGCAGGCATAGCAAGTCTAAATAACGGAGCTGTTGGTAGATATTTTTTCTGTTATGTACTAAAAAAAATCAGAGCATAACCATAATTCTTGAGCTGGAATATACTATGGTTAAAAAAGACAGAAAAAGAAAAGTAGAAACATGGAACAAAAACAGATTTTACACAATAAAACACAATAAAAAAACCAAAATTTATTGGTGACAATATGTGAATGACGCCTTCACACTTTACAAAATAATTAAAAAAAGAATGACAAATGAAATTAAATGTGTAACATTTTCTTAGAAACGAGATGTCTTCTTTGCAGCAGGAACGGTCAAAAGTGGCAACACAGTCCACAGATTCCCGAAGTGCCGCAGCAGGCAGAGGCAGGGCAGCAAAAGCGACAACGACGCCCAGATGGATTGATTACGGTGACTCCTTCTCCAGCTTCTGCAGCTTCTGCAGCTTCTCCAGACTGCAATGATGAGAGCACATTTCACCATCTCTGACAAGAACCTCATGGCATATAAAGTGAATAAATTTAAGAGGAGTTCTTACCTCAGGCTTTGGGGCTGCAGAGCTCTCCTGGACACAAATGACTGTGAGCATGACGGCCACAACAACTGCAACGCTGAATGTCTTCATCTTTGAGAGGTTCAATTGGTGAGCGTCTCTTCTGAAGCCCTTTGTCTTTGTCTCTGTCTGGCGGTTTGGATGGAAAGGTGTGCAGGTATTTATACCACACAGGAGCACCTGTCCAAGGAGCTTTTGGAACATGGACAAGGAAACTCCCTCGAAATGGAGAATTGGATCTGAATATTGTCTGTCTGTTCCACCTGTAAATGATTACCTTTTACTGATATGGTGTAACTGATATTGTGTTATTAGATGTAGTTATGTTTTTGTTTCCTTTAACCCTTTGACTTCCAAACTAAGAAATACATTTGCCAAAAGTTATTTGTTGGTGTGTTCCAACCTCTTCATTTAGCAACATTTCGGGTTTTGTTTTTCAGATTATCCAATCGGGAAGCTGATATTCAGGTCACTGGTTGGCTTGCCTGTTCGGGGTTTTCCTGGTTATGAACAGATTTCTTTCATCTCTGCAACAATTTTTTTGTTTCTTCATACAAGAACATCACAGAGACCAGAGTTTAGATATCTAGTGGTTGACCCAGCTTTCCAAGGAATCATAGATATTTTTTTGTTATCAAATTTATTTCCTTCAACAAAATTATGATTGTTAGAGGATCTGGAAATATGTGTAAAGATTTTTTTCTCACTCTGATGTGTGTTCTTACTGTGAGATTTCTGAGGAGATTTGCAGCAACGATTCACTTCAGATTTTTCTAGTTTCAGAACAATTATATTAATTTACAGCAGCAGCATCCAGTGGATACGTACTGGTGTTACAAACACTATTTAGAGACGTGAATACAGAAAAAAAGGACTTTCTGAGTTTTAAATACAGTGATATGGCAAAAACTCAACCACACGGTTACAGTGCCAGTCAAAGGGTTAAAGGAAGGAAACTAAATTCTTGAATAGTGCATTTTTAAATCTCTATCAAGGAATTTATGACATTAGGAGAGTTATTATTGAAAATGTGGAAAGCTGCCCTATCTCACAACTTTGGGTTTTTTGAAATGAGGTTGCTCAAGGCCCATGGCACTAGTAAATATGATTGATGCAAAAGAAACTTGCGAGCTTTGTCCCCGTACCTGGATACCGTATCTGGGAGTGGATGCTAGCTGCTATGCAGCAGTAGATATTGCCACAGGGTGCCACCAAAAACCTTCCTGTCAACCCACTTTCAGGTTAAAACTAATAAAAAGAAAAACATGCTGGCTCGACTAGACGCTACAGTAAGATTTGCCACAGTATTTAACTAAACTCCTGTGTTGAGAACTTTGTTGTGATGCATTGGCTACCCATCCTTCCGCCAGCAGCTAAATACGTAGCCACAGAGGTTACATGGTTATGTCGGCAAGACACATAACCATGTAACCCCAAAATTGCTCTGTATGTGAGAGTGAATGTTGCAAACTGGGCAACTTACATAGAGATTTAACACCAGCAATAGGGAGCAAAATTCAGGCCAAACATGTTGTAATTGTAACTGCTGTTATAAATAATAAAAAAATAAATACATTCATTTTGTAGTCCTTGAAGTGTTCAGCTCAGACTTCAGTCTTCACTCATCATTGTCAACATTTGTGTGGTAATAAGTTAAAATCTGCTCTCTCTGAATCTCAATACTTTTAAACCTGTGCAAGAAAGTAAGGTGATTCTGGACATTTTAATTTATGCCATGATGCTGTGCTGCATTCAGAGTCTTGTGTGGAACACTATTAACACTGCAACAACAGTTTTAATGAGATTTATCATGCAGAAAGATGAGTTTTCAGGGTATGGAAAGTCTTGTGTTCTTATTCATTTTTTTTTAATATTGAGGAAAGTTCATGTTTAAAGGGTCTTTTAACAAATTTCCATAAATAAGACTGATAGACACTTTACAAACAGGTTCCTGAGCATTTTTTTTTAATGAACATATCACTAATGAGCCACTGATGTCCATCTCATCTGATGTCCATCTCCAGTATGTTTCTACGAGACATCAAAATATTTGATTAAAATAGTTACAGAGCTGAATCAAAAGAATATTTAGATTGAAGAAAAGGTTCTTACAATTATTTTTAATTCAATTTAGTGTTTTTATGTTTTAAAAAAAATCAAGAACAAACATTGAAATTTCAGTTTTAAATTTAATTTTTAAGATAATCTTTTATTTTCAAATTATAACACTTGGTCTGGATTTAGCTCCGTATTGTCTCTGTTTTACTCTGTAAAATGGACTGACCTCCTTTAGGCGCTTCCGTCACGTGTATTTGATTGGAAGTGTTTGGGCTGTTGACCGATTGGGTAATAATACCTGCTTGGTATCTTAATGACTTTCGTTTTACAGTAAATAACAATAACACAATCACATCAAATTACTCTACAGCACAAACAAACATAAAGAGCTACGTGTCATGAGAAAAAGAAACAAAACCACTGACAAATAATAAAGTCCAGTGAAAATTTGTTCAGGGTCAGTTCAGGAGAGAAACATGCTTGTGGAGTATGAATTTTCCTTTTAACCACCTGATTTATTGTGGACGGATTTTAAATGTTCACCAACGCAGATGTAACACACAGTTAGCCCATTCAACTCAGTGGAACTTTGGCCTAATGTAGCTTGGCATTGTTGATCGTTGTACAAACATATAATGGAAAAAGTTTTGGGACACCCCATGAATTTGTGATACACTGCATTAAGAATCACTCTTAAGTCTCCGAGTGCGTTTTCTTTTATTACAGTCATAGCCAAAACACTAAACATTAAAAAATGGTTTCATAGAAATTCATACCAAAGCCTCAATAACTACAGTTATAATCATGTGGCCATTCTTTTAGCCCCATTCCGTTATCATTAAAATTCCTGATATTAACTTTAGAGAGAACAACAAAATTAAATACATGTTAGTTCCTGCAGACAGCACACATATATTAGTATGACCTTGACAAACAATCATGGATGACCTGCTGCTGGGGACCTGCTCCGCTCCATGTGCTCTGTCCTATATCAACCATCAACATCATTTAACATAAATTCACACTTTTAGACCAGTTAAACCCATTTTAATGGCAGTTCATGTAGATGCTGCTATATTAGTCAACATCAGTCCTCTCCATATTATATTCATTCTAGATATTAATGTTAATGTTAGATTGATCTCTCTATTATGGCTGTATTGATCATACATCCATCGTAACTATCTTTACAACCATATAACCGAACTCATCCTCTTAATCCGGAGTACAAGTTGCTCCCTTTTGGCCTTCACCTTGCTGTACCACAGGCCACAAAAAACAGGTACAAGTTCTCCTTTGTACCCACCTCCATCCGAGCTATAAACTCTCAGGGGAGGGAAAGGTCATTCTTTGGTACTGTATTGTAATGTGATGATTAATCCTGTCCTTGTGTGCTGTCAATGCACTTTACTCTTGTCTGACAGCTTCTCAGGAAGCACCATTCCTTGTTATGGTATTGTTGTTATGTACTGCTTGTTAACCCTGTTTGTTGCTGCTGTCAATGCACTTTTTCTTCGATCTGATGATCATGTCAATGCACTTTTGCACTTTACCCTTGTTTTGATGATGCTGCTAATGCACCTTATCCTTCCCTATAGTATTAACTAGGACAAAGATATATGGACTTTAGGTTTCATGCTGCAATATGAACAGTGGATTATGATTATGATGATTATTACGACAATCATGACAATCTTTTAAATGATGCTATACATTTGCTCAAGCTGCTGCGTTTGCACGGGACAGGACCTGACTGTCCAATCTGGCCTTTGTTATATTGGTATGATGTATGCATATTGTTTTATTGTACTGCTGTGAGTGTATGTGATGATCTGCTGCACAGCAATTGCCCTTCGAGGGACAACTAATAAAAGTGAAGTGAAGTGAAGTGATATAGACATGAGGTCCCTCTTGAAAATGCAATGCCACATCTCAAAGGGCTTATCTTTAATAAATTTATATTCAACAAAGACAAATATGGTGCTATACAAATAAGATTGATTGATTGAATCTATATTAAGCAGAGACACATGATTGTAGTCCCTTTGTCTCTGCCTGGATGGATTGATCTCTGGATGCATGTCTGTGTATATACAAATTTATATTTATTATATGTATTTGTATATATGCATATGAGTGTATCTATAAAATGAAGAGTTTGTCTTCAGCCTTCTAAATTGTAAAGTGCCTTGAGATAACACATTATAATAAAGATTGATTGATTGAGGGATGGATAGAAGGATTAATTGATTGATTGACTGATTGATTGATTTTGGTGCCACTGTTCAACTAATGACAAAGGTTGTGCCTTTTATTAGAGACACACTTTTTGTTGCTATCCTTTGTCTCTACATAAAGCAGCAAACTTGAAAGTTCTTCAGAGGATTTGAATTACACTATATATTATTCCAGGAGTTTGACCAGGGCTCATATAAAGACCTGAACAGGGTTAGAAGAGCTTCAGTAGACTACACTTTTAAACCTAATGGGACCTTTATGAAGGTTTCCAAACCAGTCCTGGAGGCCCTCAGTCTCCTGCCTGATACAAGACAAGAAATATTTCCACACTTTAAACTAGAAAGCACTCAGAGAGCGCAAACCTCTGCCAAGGTAGCTCACATATTGCTGTTACATCTATAAGCAATGAAGTTACCATCATAATACGATTCATGACCCTGAAAACCCACACCTAGCACTCAGAATCATGTTGATATCGTTATTAGTTCAACAGTTATTGAGCAAAAACGATTGTTCGTTAATGGTGGTTATCTGGATCACCACCAAAATCCTATCATTTTTTAAGTTGGGCCATTACCAACATCTCCTAAAAATTTCAGCAAAATCTGTCCAGTAGTTTTTGTGCTGTCTTGCTAACATATGCCGGCAAAAACACAGCCTGTTTGGCGGATGTAAAAATAGCACTGACCTGCTTTTGTCATGTGGGCTGTTTAAACTGTTGCAGTAGAGTAAGACACTGCTGAAACAATCCCTGATTAGTTTACTAATTAGAAGCAAGGCTGTTATCTTTATGATTTAATAGGCTTCCTACTACACTTGATGTCAAAACAAGGAAATAAAACTGCTCCAGCAAGGAGGAAGTTCAAAAATAAATCAATGTAGTTCTGAACCCACATTCTTTGAAGTCTCGTGACTGCAGCCACCTTTAGTATTAACTTATCAGAATGACAATCGCCTCACAGATCTGTTAGTCTGACCTTCACTTATCGAGCAATAAAGGAATTTATTTGTTTGTGGCCTCTTCCAACAAGGAATAAATGTCCTCTGGGGCCCTAAAAAACCCTCTGTTCTGCCTCATAATGGAGAAAGCTTCTCGATATGGACATGGACACTTTTTTTTAGGCAAATACAAGAGGAGGTATTTAGGTACTCACCAACACAGAGAGCAGATATGAGTGCATGATGTTTATTAAAGTTTTTTTGAAAGCAAGGGTAGAAAAAGTACACAGTAATCAAGTTAAAGTACAGATAATTTACTGATAATTTTGTCAGACTTCTGACTTTAATCTCAGAATTGAGAAAACAAAAAAAGAGTAAAGTCAGGATTTAAAGACTAAAATCAAGGTTAAGTCAGAATTCTGGGAGTTAAGTCAGAATAAGGGTCAGAATTCTAAGATTTTAGATTTAACTCTGAATTCTGAGATTTAAATAAACTTAATGTCAGAACTCTGACCTTAGATTTCTGTCAGAATAAAGTCAGAATTCTGATATTAAAGTCACAATAAAGTTAAAATCTGAGATTTGAACCAAAATAAAGTGTGAATTCTGAGATTAAATAAAAATGAGGTCAGAATTCTGAGACTAAAGTCAGAGTTCTGACTTTAGTCTCAGAATTGGGAGATTTCCATTCTAAAATCTAAGTCAGAATAAAGTCAGAATTCAAGATTAAGGTCAGAAATGTGTCTTTAATTTCTGAATATTGAATTCATTACTGGCTTGAATCCTACAGTTCTGACTTTTTTCACTGAATTTTGACTTTAATCAGAGTACTCTGATATTAAAGTCAGAATTCTGAGTTTTAAGTTAGAGTTTTGAAAAAAAAAAAAGTCAGAGCTCAGAGGAAAAAGTCAGTCAGAATTCTAACATTATTTTATACTGTCTTTTTCTGAACTTTGACTTTTTCTCTGAATTTTTTTGCTGTGGCCTCAGAATCATGACTTTTATCTTGGATTTATGATCATAAAGTGTTTTCATAAAGTGGACACAGGTCTCTAAAGGGACATTTATAGACCTTATACTACAAATATTATTCAAAGTTGAAAAAGCATCTTGAAAAAGTTGTTGAAAATGGTTCTTCCCGTATAAAGAGGATTGATAGAAGCTGTTCAGTGACTGATACTTTTTATACTACCCATACTATCACATTAAAGTCTTTGACCAATATCAGAGGTTCTTTCAAATTATATTTGTACAATATTTTTACAATTGGCATCTCAGCCCAGGAAATATTGTTATGTTCTTTGAAGTAGATAGTAGGGAAAGTATCTTCAGATAGCTCGTCACTTGTGTCATGCTTAGATATTTTGATAAATCTGAAGTCTGACAGGAATATTTCATTTGTCCATACTGTTTCAAAAAATGATTGTTTAGGGGTCCAGAGTAGCTCCGCATATGATATGAAATTATATGATACCCAATACATGACCCATGATATATAATGTAACCACCCAGCAAGACTGCAATGATCAGTTTATTATACAATCATAAATCACAATACCTGATAAACTAAAGAATAAAAAATGGCTCCAGTGAGGTTAAGTACAGGATTCTTGTACTGACGGGGATACTCAATGTCTTTTTATCAGATTCTGACAATAACAAAGATTAAAGAAATTCACATTTTAATTTCTTAAAAGAAATAACATTATACAACTGTAAGAGCAAATCAGTGTTACAGATTTGTAAAACACACTTCATGAAATTAAGACAAACTACAAAAGCACTCGGAGAGCGCAGACCTCCGCAAAGATACAATTCTGGAACACCACGCACTCCGATATGCCGATACTTCGCTCCCTTGCAGTGCCATGTGGGGAAGTTCTCCCCTGGCATTGCAAGGAAACTGGGTAATGTAGTGACATGGGCTTGAAAAATGTTGACGTGACTTTACACATAAACTACAATTCCCATAAAGACGTAAAGGAGGTGGAACCCTCACAGCAGCCGAGGAGAAATGAAGGGGATTTGTCAATATAAAGTTCAATGTTTTTTTGTGACGTCAATCTAGATCAGATACAGATGAAATTTACGTTGATGATAGTGTTATATTATATATATTATCCTGTAAGTTTTGAAGCAAATCAATCAAGTGATGTCAGGGATATGATTTTTTTTTTTTTTAAATACAGCTCAATGTTAACTTGTGGGATTTTTTGCATATATTGGGAGTTTTTTTGAATCCACACAAATATGCGGATCACCACCAAAATGTAATGGGTGTTTCCTTGGACCAAACCACACCTCTAGTAAAACTTTCATGTAAATCCATCCAGTAATTTTTGCGTAATCTTGCTAACAAACAAACAAACAAACAAATAAACACAGACAGACCCTGGTGAAAACATAACCTCCTTGGCAGAGGTAGTAATTGATACAAAACTATTCAACAGACTTAGTGAACTTTAGATAATGGATAGATGGGACTTTTATATCCATATTTATCTACATCTGTAATTTTAATAACACAGAGAAAAAAATGTATCTTAAGTTTATATGAGGAAGAGCCAGGGAAATTTGATTATTGCAAAACTACTAATTAGTGTTAAAATACTTCATACAATAAGGCATAAAATAAAAACACAAATATTTAACAGTCATTATAAAGCCTGTATGTAGACCTGTAAACACAGCACCATATTTCTTTCATAATTATTGATGCTTTGAGCCAGTGCATTGATGGTTGTATTACAAATACCAGAACAGTAGCTCTCAATATCAAGAGACTCTCAGGGTTTACTGATACTTCAAGCCTCTGGTGATAAAGCCTGGTATCTTTAACATTATCATACTTTCACTGCCAGAACTGTTAATAATGCTCATATGTGTTATGATGTTATTTTAACAACAAGTGAGGGTTTTCATGAGAGATTTTATCATGCAGACATGCACCAAAACAAGAGAAGAAGACACGGAGCATGCACATACAACATGAGAAATGTCATGATGGTTGGTGTTATAAATAGAGTGAAAGTGAGAGTATTTATTATTGTGAACTGAACTTGTGCAGCAACTTTAGGATCAAACCAGCTACTGGAAGGAGGTTGCCCCTTGATGTGTTATGTCAAACAAAGAATTAGTTGGACTTGAATATAATCTTGAAAATGCATGAGCCATGATGTTAAACTGTATTCTGCAGGCATAGCAAGTCTGATTAATTGAGCTGTTGGTAGATATTTTTATTGTTATGTACTCAAAAAAATCAGAGCATAACCATAATTCTTGAGCTGAAATATATTATGATAAAAAAAAGAAAGAAAAAGAAAAGTAGAAACATTGAACAAAAACAGATTTTACACAATAATACACACTAAAACATCAAAATTTATTGGTGACAATATGTGAATGACATCTTCACACTTTACAAAAGAATAAAAAAAGTATAACAAATGAATTTAAATGTCTAACATTTTCTTAGAAACAAGATTTTGTCTTCTTTGCGGCAGGAACGGTCACCATCGGCAACACAGTCCACAGAAGTTTGGACGGCCGCAGCACATGCAGCAAAAGCGACAACGACGCTCGGATGGATTGATAATGGTGGCTCCATCTCCAGATTCTCCAGCTTCTCCAACCTGCAATGATGAGAGCACATTTCACCATCTCTGTGAAGAGCATCATGGCATATCAAGTGATTAAATTTAAGAGGAGTTCTTACCTCAGACTTTGGGGCTGCAGAGCTCTCCTGGATACAAATGACTGTGAGCATGACAGCCACAACAACTGCAACGCTGAATTTCTTCATCTTTGAGAGGTTCAATTGGTGAGCGTCTCTTCTGAAGTCCTTTGTCTTTTCTCTGTCTGACAGTTTGGATGGAATCATGTGCAGGTATTTATACCACACAGGAGCTCCCGTCCAAGGAGCTTTTGGAGCATGGGCAAGGAATCTCCCCTGTAAGCTCCTCACCTGTAAATGATTATTTTTTCCTGATATGGTGTAACTGATATAACATAGTGTGTTCCAGATGTAGTTATGTTTTTGTTATCTTTAAAGACAGGAAACTCCAAAGTCTTGAATAGTGCATTTAAATCTCCACCAAGGCATTTATGACATTATTAGGAGAGTTATTAGTGAAAATGTGGAAAGCTGCCCTATCCACCAACTTAAAGGGTTAGTTTGGGTTTTTTGAGAACTTTGAGAACTTTGTTGTGATGCATTGTATGGGCTGTGCATACAATGTCTTGTCCACATTACCATGTAACCCCAAATTGGTCTGTATGTGAGTGTGAATGTTGCATACTGATGGACAGCTTACACTGAGATATAACACCATCAGAGGGGGAATAAGAGTGTAATAGGGAGTTAAATACAGGCCAAAAGTGTTGTAATTTGAAAATACATGCTGTAATAAATAATACTAAGAATTAAAGTTGTAGTCATCAAAAGTGTTCAGCTCAAACTTCAGTCGCCATTGTCAACATCTGTGTGGTAAAAAGTTTAAATTTGCACTCTCTGAATCTCAATACTTTACAACCTGTGCATGAAAGTAAAGTGGTTCTGGACGTACTGCAAAAACATTTCACTGTATGACCCTACATTTCAAAAGTTAGGCAGTATTATGATATTTAGGATCATTTCCATTGCACCATATCTATAAAGAGCATTTCTTACCTGTATGCCTGCACCTGCAGGTTGCCCCGGTGAAGACGACGCCATTGTAAGTCACTACACCAGATATTTGGAATCCATTTTATACCATTTAGGTTGCAGTATCATGTCCAGCTACCAGGTGGTAAATTCCCAACCCGTTGTCTCAAGTTTCATAAAAGTATTAGTTTTGCATCTTTCTGTCATATCAACATGTTGCATCATAAATCCAAAATGGTAGACGAAGGGCAAATTGCACCACACCCTTCAGGAATAAGTGTTATTCTTCTAAACACAAAGGATCAGACAGGTTAAAATATTTATCTTATAATTTGATAATATATAACAAACAATTTTATGCAGATTTTAAAAATACTTCTCTTGCATATATATATATATATATATATATATGTATGTATATATATATATATATATATATATATATATATATATATATATATACATATATATATATATACATATATATATTGTGACCAAAAATTAATCTGTCCACTCCAGTGGACATTATGCACTAAAGGGTATATTCTGAGTATTATGGCTGTATTCAGATTTCACCTAATTTTGTATTTTTATTTAAAATTTTGGTTTTATTTTACAGCTGAATAGTTTGATTAAACAGCAATAATACATATACCTGTGTATAGGTTCATACTGTGGCATGAGGGAGGTTTAAGGTAAGTATTTTTGCTGACAACGCCGGCCAGGGGAATTTCACCTCTGGGAAACTACATCCAGGAATTTGTTTGCTCACTTGAAACTAGAACAATTGCACAGGTTCGTGATACCACTAGGCAGAGGCAGGTTACAGTACATAAGTATATTTTTATTCTATGACACGTTTTAAAATATAGTATAATAAACCACAAACAAACTCCAAATAAACAAATTCTAAATTAGTTAAACTTATTCAAATCAACCCAAGCAACAAACTCAAAGCAAACCAATAAAGGAATGAGGTAAACACACTCATGCAAATGAAAATACAGAAATAAACCCAATGCAAAAAATAATCAAATGAAAATAACAACACTTAGGGGAAAGAAGGAAAACATAAACAGGATACCCCAACAAAACAAATGACTGCAAAATACCTGAATTAAGGAAAAAGAAACAACCCATCACAATATTAATTAATTCCACAACCCAACTCCACAAGGTAAACAAACTATTGTTAAAATAATAAAACGACCTGCACTGGACTGCGAACAGCGGCTGCAGAGTCTGCAGAGCGCTGAAACAAGGACGTCGATGTGCCAACCTTGAGTCTCCGTAGAAGACGGACGGCAGTGCCAAAACTGCTGCCAGAGTCCGTCCAAGCCAGGGAATGTAACAGTCCCAAAACAGAAGGTTAGAGTTCGGCATCCTTCTCAGGTCACAAACATCTCGTGACGTCACACATCACGTAGTCAGAACAACTGCGCCAGCTGTGGAACCAAGGCCAAAAGGGAAGAGCCGAGTGAAGGGCTCGCTGCTCCGATTAACTAGAGCAGAGATGAAACCATAAGATTGAAGCAGGGAACCACAGACACACGAAAAGGCAGATAACAGCTACTTACCCCAGGAAAAGAGACGCCACACACTGGAGAGCCTCCCGTGGGGCAACCTGCCCACCACAGCAGCAACAGGTGGGTACAGAGTCACCAATATGAACGATAGACTGAGGAAAGGCCGAGCGGGTTACCTGGATCGAAGATAATTAGGTGCGCTGACCGTAACCATGCAACACAGGATTCCACATGCCAAACCACACACCCAACGAGACACTGAGAAGCGGAAGGAGAGGCCGAGCAATTACCCACACCTGTACGTATAGACAGGCCAGGCGCCGCCACCTTCACCGTGGTGGCAAACAGAGCACAGTGCCAACAGTGGCCAGGAGGAAAACACACCTCTGGTCACAATAAGAAATAAACTATACCATAATACCATTTCAGTGGAGACTGAGGACCAAAGGTGACCGGGCCGTTTCTGTCCATGCCAGGAGATCAGATTAGCAACCCTTTTGCTATGCTGTCACTCACAATCCCACGACCTTGTCAGTCGATACCACGCCCCCCCACGCCAGAACACGGCCGAAAGTTTGTTACTGACAAATGAGATCTGAAACTGATAAAAGACATTTGAAACCACAAATGTAAGATTTGAATATGAAATATAAATCCTCCAACCAAAAAAAATGGCACAAGTGCAGGAAAATACTTAAATAAAATAATTTCAAAGCTGAATCAAAAGTATATTTAAACTGAAAAAAATTCTCTTACACTTATTTTTAATTGATTTTAGTGTTTTTATTTTCCAAATTCAAGAACAAACATTGAATTTTCAGTTTCAAATTTAATTTTTTTAGATTTTTTATTTTCAAATTACAACACGTTTGGCCTGGATTTAGCTCCATATTGTCTCTGTTTAAAAATGGACTGACCTCCTTTAAGTGTTCAAGCCACCTGCATTTGATTGAAAGTGTTTGGACTGCTGATAGACTAGACAATTAATGCCTGCTTGTTATCGCCATGACTTTCATTTTACGGGAAATACAGGAATCAGAACAATCACACAGTCAGGACAAATTATTTTACAGCACAAACATGAAAGATCCACGTGTAACAAGAAAAAGTGGTCAGGGTCAATTCAAGAGAGAAACGTGTTTGTGGAGTATCACATCTCCAACCTGCTTTAGTCACAGAAGCTGTTTAAAGCTGCTGCAGTAGAGTAAGGCACTGCTGAAACAATCCCTGATAAGTTAAATAATCATTACCAAGGCTGTTATCTTTATGATTAGTCAGGATTTTTACTACACTCGATATCAAAACAAGGAAATAACCAACTTTCTCTGAAGTCTCGTGACTGCTGCCACCTTTAATGTGAATAAATCTCCACAAAGGTCTGTTATTCTGACCTTCACTTATATATATATATAAACGTGTGTGTGTGTGCGTGTGTGTATAACAGTAATAAAATAATAATAATGATAAAAAATGAATAAATAAATAAGTAAATACATGTTCAAATATATAAACACATGAGATAAAAAACAAACAAGACATGGTTCACATGGATTTAAGCACAAACAGAAGTGTGCAGTAGCTGCTAAGTTACAATCAAGTGGGTACAGTTTTAAGTTTGTCAAGATATTATAACACTGGGTCACAGACAGAGAAGATTTGTCCATAGATCCCAAGAGGGTATATTTGATTTTCTCTAACAGAAACAACTATGCCATGTCACTAATCCACAGAGATAACTGGGGTGGATTTTTTGATTTTCAATGTAGTAGCATTCCTCTACGTGCTAGTAGTGTTGTAAAAGCAATTACGTTTTTATAATTTTTCCATAATTTTGCACGAGTTCTACCTGTGGTACCAAATATGGCCATAGCTGCACTGGGTTGAAAAAGTTTTAAAGATGGTAGACCAATAAGTTGTTAGAGCTTGCAACTGTAGGACATAATGTTATATGTAGGATGCGAAACTGTTTTACGCTTAATTTAGCACAGGAAGCGCTGTCGTTTACTTTAGTAGCGTTCTTTCCCAAACGTCCTCTTCCAAGACTTCCGTCAGTTCACTCTTCCAATCTGCCCTGATTGTTGTCAGAGGATATACAATCACAAATTCTTGCGATAAGGCTCTTAGGATTGAACAAAGAATCTAACAAATTATCTAGGCCAGAAGGTGATGTTGTGTATGGGAAGTTGTGATCATGATTTTGCAGGAAGTGGCAGAAAGTATCGAAAGTGCAGGAAGTATCGAAATAAGCTAGACCGAGGGAGGCCAAATTTGTGAGACAAATGATCAAGCTTGCAAAAACACAGGTTATCTACATATCCTTACATTTAAAAAAAAAAAAAAAAAGTATAATTATGTTTTATCTCGATTTTAATACAAATTTCAGGTCCTCAGTTGGACTGATAATTGATCTAAATTTCTGGATTTTGACAGTAAGATAAACACTTGATCACTTATTAAATCATTAGTCAAATATTTCACAAATATGCACTTCAGCACAAACGCTTGAGTCTATATTTACCATGTAAATCAATGCTCTCTGGTTTCTTGACTGGTGATTCAAATCAGTGTTAAAAAATGAATATTTTATAGATGTGTCAGTTGACATTTTTATTGAAAAGTAAGTGTTAAAAATAAACAACATCTCAACTTAATTGTAATCGGGGTTTGTACATGCAAAGCACTGCATGACCTCGCCTCAGATTACATGTCTGACCTCCTTGTTCCCTCTTCCACAACTGCAGATCTGAAGGTTTTGCTTTTTCAGGCCCCACTCTCAGGAGTGTTTGATTTGTCTTGTGTCGGTCAAATATGCAGGAACACACAAGTATCGTGCAACGGTTGAGAAAAAATGTGCGTGCCAAAGCAGATTGTTGGAGGTAGAGGATGTCATTTGTGGTTCTTGCTGCAGATATGGGCATTGGCCACTCTTAGAGCTGTATGTCCAGCTTTACAGTTGGTCCCACTGAATCGTCAGGTATCAACCTTTTTCTATAATCTTTTGTCTTTTTAAATGGGTTTTTAGTGTCTCTGAAGAGAGCAGGAAGAAATGCTTCCAGAACATGATTTGTGCTCATTTTCAAACAGAGTGAAGACGTCCAGAGTCACGATGTATTCATTTTACCCTCTTAGAGAAAATCTTTGTCAGCATGAACAACTAAGAGAATCAGGTACAGGCCAGTGTTGATTTTGTTGGCTAATTATTTTGTCATAGTTTTCATCAACAACCTTTTTCCCCTGACGAAAACTAGACAGTAACTAATAAAAACAAGTGCACATGGACAAAAATTAAAACTAAATTAACTGACATTTTTGTCAACAAAAAAAACTAGTGAAATGTTTGACAGAGACTTAATCCAATCAGACATAATTTGGTCATGTAGAAAGTAGAGACAAGTTAGGAATATATCCAATCACAGCTACTTTGGTTGTGTGGAAAGGTTGGATGAGTTAAGAGGGACATCCAATCACAGCTGCCTTAGCTTCATGGTGGTGGGATAAGTTGTGGAGTGATCCAATCAGAGCTCCTCTCTTTATGAATTGATATATTCATGTAGAGCAGGGTCACTGTTTGTTGTCAGTTCTGGTATTGTAACTGAGATGCTCTGCCAGGTAGCCTAAATAAGGGTGACTGCATTTCACACAAAAGTTCAATTTGTTTCTGTTCATTTATACATTCAAACTTTACTAGCATTCAATAAAGGGTTATTAGATGTTTCATTTTATCCAAGTGTAAAACATGACTTCAGAAATTCAAGGAAACATGAAAAATGCCTTACACTTTACACTTCATATTTTAGTCGACTAAATTTACAGTAGATTTCATCGACTGAAATGTTGTGAAATTTCATCAACTAAAACTAGATTAAAATGTAAACAATTTAGATGAATAATTTATGACTAAAAACTAAAAGATATTTTCAAAATTAACAGTGGTACAGGCCTCATTCAAATGGTTGGAAGGTGCCACTTTACTGTTTTTAAAAATGATAGAATGCTGACCATGAATCATTTATTTACAATTTAAAGCACTTTTTTTTTGTTATTTTATTAAGTAAAGCTGCAGTATGTATTATGATGAGACTCTCTTGCCTGGAGTTCTGAAGTTATTTGCAGCCTCAAAACAGCCACAAATGGCGTCCTCTAATAAACTACAGTTTCATTATAAACTGTCATACATCCCTTGCTAGACTTTCTGAAGGCTGAATATGAATAATTAATGTGAATACGAATCATTTTTCATCTTGATACTCAATGGAGCTTAACAAACGGACCTAAGCCCACCTCTTATTACAATTGGTTTGGTATCAGCGAAGCTGCATCAGAGACATCAGAGCAAACTTCGGGTTGATCGGCACTGTGTACGTTATTTATTACAAAGACAGACACACAGACCAGCTTCTTCAGTGCTTCAGACTTTAATTCATCATACAGTATAAAACAAAGACTCATTCATGTCTCAAGAACAGTTTAGAGTAAAATAATCTCTCCATAACATCAAACTTTATTAAATCTAATAAACCAAAGTTAACATGACAAGTAGCAGTGGTACAGAAACAAATACAAAAATACAGAATGGCACAAGATCTAGAGCCCTGTGGTAGAAAATAAAGTTGACATCACAAATGCATAAAAGCGTTTCCTCCATGCAGTACTGCTGACCGAGAAGATCACAGATTGCTGGCACAGACGTAAGGACGGTTTCGACTGCAGTGAACATCGGCCCAGCACCGAATAGCTGTAATGTAAAACAAAGATGGCTCAGTTAGAAAGATGATAAATCATTAAAGGTACTTTAACAACATTTTTAAAGATGCCAAACACCGAGGAATCAATACAAGTAATGACAGGAGCCTGATCAAATTAGTTTATAATCAAACTTTAAGAGTAAAAAGCTGGAGATGCACAGATGTTACAGCCTCATGGAAGAGCTACTGTATTGTTATATAACTGATATTGTGGACTATGTATGAAATCAAACAGAGGTAATGCAGGAACGAGTCCAAAAACACAGGTTTGAGCTAACATTTTTGCTCTTCCCAAGTTCCAAAGTCTTTGGGATTTTAGCATAGCTTTTCACGTAAATGCCTGAAATAAGGTCTGTGATGAAGACAAGCATACAAGATTCTAACATTTCCTTTTGCAACATAAGATGTATGTTTTAAAAAGTTTGGTTGCTAATGAACCGCTAGCGATGACTTCAAAAATGGCCTCACAAACAAACTACAACAGAACCTGACACTCTCTATGAACTCTTTTAAAACAGGTCTTATACCTTTTTATATACCACAGTTCAACTTCTTATTTTTCTTCTCCTTTTATCTCCTCTGTTCTATTAATTATTTGTATATATATAGAACTTGGTTTTATATTATACCATCTTTTCTGTTAATTTTATGTCTTTGCTGCTATTAATGATGTATCGTCTTTCTTTTTTACTTAATAAAGCACCATGAATTGTTGTACAACTGGGGCTCTCTAAATAAAGTTGCCTTGCCTTAATTGCTGACAATATCAATACAACAGTCACAGTCATGGACAGCAACTTGATCAGGTCATTTGAATAAGAGAAAATTCTCAAACATGACGTCACAAAGAGAAGTTATTCGTTGGAAGTGTATTGTGGCTTCTAATTCCAACCACTATACTGTAGTTACATGAAAGGTTTTTACTCTTGATGATTACTTTTAAGCTTAAAAACTTGTGAAAGTTAATTACGCTACTGAAGATTAACATGATGACCAAAATATTTTGGTTTCCCCACAGTTTATCATCAGCAATAATCCAAGAACACATTAAAAATCTCTTGGCTTTTCGTGGTCGGGTTGGCCTTCGAAAGTACGCCACTCTGTCATAAGTTACCGTGTGATTCTCAGCTTGAGCTGCTGAATATTAGCATGTTTGTCTTTAAAAGAAGTACGAAGACAGATTTACCTCCGTGGTTCATCTGTGCACAGTCCTGCAAAAAGAAGAGATTGTTTGGCTCCCCGTGACACCAGAATGTTGACGAGAATCTTGAACCATCACTCCAAAGCCAAACACCCTCCTAAATAAAAAATAACACAGGTCATCATCACAGTTTGGTTTAGACGGGCTCAGAGTTTTTTTTTTTCTAAGTGTACCTAAAAGGTTCAACATAAATGGCAACAACAGTCATTCACAGTTATGGATGTAAGTGCATTTTTATCTCGTAAATACCTCCTGTGCATCCGAGGCTCCAATCCATGTTGCAGGATATCCGTTCGTGACTCTAAAGATCATCTGCTGGATAAAGCGATACTCTTCATGGGTGTGTATGGAGGCGAGGTGTCCACCCAGAACTCTGCAGTTTCTCTGCAGAAAACAGAGGGACAAAGACCACATGAGGCCACGTAAAATCACATTCAATTCTGATAAAACATCTCATTACATAACATATTATCCAAAGATGTGCCACCATTCTCCCAAACTTTCAGGAGCACAAGCTAAGCCTCCTTCTGAATAAGTTGGAATAGGATTTTGTTTCATCCGGGGGAACTTTTTTTAATGGATAGGAGGGTTACAACAGATGATTCAAATCTAAACACAAGGGAGAGACTATACTGTTAAAGTAGAGCCCTAATTCCAGTTATGTTCACTCTAAGCTGTTTGTTACTTCAGCTGTTCCAGGAGGGTGTAAGTATCAAAAGTAGAGACTAATCTCCAATCTGTCAAAATACTGACATATTATTTCTAAAAAAAAAGTTTCTATGAAAAATAACTGGAGACTGGAAACTTAAGTATTACGACTGGATGCTCTCAGCATCAGGGCATTTTTATGCCAAGCTCGGAAAGCCATAGGGATGTATACATTTCAGTACAATATGTGGAGTTACGAATGTAGTTGATCTGCAAGTCCACCAGAACGAAGAGAGAAGAAGCAAATATGAAACTCACTCCTTTAAGTGCTTTATGTACCTACTTTGACGCTACTTAAATGTTTTGATCGTATTCAAATGGCCAACAACACTTCTGCCTTCACAGCAACTGTGCATCTCAGAGAAAGAAATAAGCTGCTAAAATATGAAGTTTTGTGCAGTTGCATCCAAAAGCCTCCAGTTGGCGCCAAATGCAGCCGTACCAAACTTCTTTACATCGTTGCGGCAGGGCACAAATCTCCTATCTCCACCTTTTAATATGTTTATTTTTTTCTTAAAGCAGTTTTTTGGCCACCTTCCATGTTTTACAAAATTCACCCAACTGAATTGTTCTGTAATCAGTACAATATGAAAAGTAGCAGTTTTGGAGATAGGCCCAAAAACCATGATATATTGTCAGCATAAAGGGCAGGACTGTGACTTGTTTGCTCTTTGAGGCAAAGAATCGAAGTCTGTCTGATTACCTCAGCTTGGGCCCAAGTTATTTCTGTAGGAAAGTAGATAAAACAGCGTTTCCCAAAATTTCTCCAACCACGACGACAAAGTGATCTCTGGGAAAGACTGTCATCTGCAAACAAAGTTAAGAAAGAACTGAGATGAGTTTATAAGGTTAAAAAACACTCTCTGGAATGATTTGGATTTCTTTCTATAAGAGGTTTGCTGATAGTACAACTAATACATTTGATTTACATCACATTTCAAATCTTCAAGTGCTACAGTGATTAAACAATAGCATAATTTGAAATCATTACAACAATGATGATAAAAATAAAATAAAGAATTTATATTCAAAAAATACAATTAAATAGTTAGCACAAACTTAAAAATCATTCATAAAATAATTCAGTACTTACAAGTGCTATGAGAGCACAAACTGCCATGAATTTTCCATTATTGTCAGGAGAGTTATTGCCCAAAATATGGAAAACTGTCCATTCTTAGCGTTAACAAATACATAGAAGGACGTCTGAATCCACATCTGGATTTGAATCACCACCAAAAACTAATCACTTCTTTCTAGTGCGAAGACCAACCTTCCCTGAAATTGTCAATTTCAGCAAAATGTCAATAAATCCTTGTTAAAAATTCCTGGATCTGTATCCAGAATTGGGTCGCCACCAAAATATCATTACTTCTTCCTTATGCAAAAAACAAAATCTGAACATTTCATAAATTTTGCAACAAAACGGTGTTACAAGCGAAAATGTGGGAAAACTGGCCTATTTCACAATGTGAAAAAATTCCATCAAAAAAATTCCTGAATTAGCATCGGGATTCGAATCACTACCTCAATGCTATCACTTTTTTCTTGTGCAATGACCCGCAACATGACCTGAAAATTTCAGTGAAATCCATCAAGCAGTTATTGAGTTATTGGCAAAAATGTGGAAAACTGCCCAAATTCGCAACTTTAACAAATACTCCAAAAAAATTCTGCATCCAGATTCATATGACCAATAAAATCTATCACTTCTTCCTTGTGCAAAAACCAACATTATGCAAAAATGTCATCAAGTTCAGTAGAGAGAGAGAGTTATTGAGTATTTAAATGCGGAAAACTGCCATATCTCCCCACTTGAACAAATAATTTAAAGAGTTCCCAGATCACCACCAAAAAATGACTTCTCCTTTGTGCCATAATCAGCAATCCTGAAAATTTCATCAAAATTCGTTCATACATGTTTAAGTTATCTTGCTAAGAGACAAATACACAAATAATGGCAACAACATAACCTTCTTGGCAGAGTTAAAGTGTCTGATGGACTATTAGATGGAAGATAATCTGCTCTCAGAAATAAATTCAACGTTTTTTTTTTTTATTAAAAAAAAAAGAAGAAAAATAAACTCACCCTCTTCCATGGTTTGTACCATTTCCATGTCCTCAGACTCTTCTGGAAGATCTGAAAGTTGAACATTAGTCAGCGATCATCTTCACTTGTTCTTTACACATAAAATAGCAGAGATGCTAACCCTCCTTTTTAAACACTTTCCATTGACCAGTTCTTTGTTTATTTAATATTTGAAGTGTTTTAACCAAAAAAAAAAAAACATTTTGTTATTGTTTCATAAAAGTGGAAAGAGTACTAACTCTTACCCCTCGGACGGAATCCTCCTTCAGCCAATTCCTTTTGCACTTCTTCTGGAAGATCTAGAGATTAAACAAAGAGCCTTGGATCACCACCAAAAACTAATCACTTCTTTCTTGTGCGAAGAACAACATTCCCTTAAATTATCATGAAGTTTTGCCAGAATGTCAACAAATCCTTGTTAAAAATTGCCAAGACTGGCAACATACCCTGAAATTGTCAGTAAAATCCATCAAGAAGTTATTGAGTTATTAGTAAAAATGTGGAAAAACTGCCCAATCTTGCAACTTTAACAAATACTTAAAAAAAAAAATCCTGGATCTGCATCCAGATTCAGATCACCAACAAAACCTAATCACTTCTTCCTTGTGCAAAAAACGATATTTCCCGAAAATGTCATCAAATTCTGTAAAGAAGATATTGAGTAATTAGCAAAAATGTGGAAACCTGCAGTATCTCACCACTTTAAAAGAGTGGTGAAAAGAGAATTTAAAGAGTTTCACATATCTGGATATGGATCACCAACAAAATCTAATGACTTCTCCTTTGTGCCATAATCAACAATCCCTGAAAATGTCATCAAAACTCGTTCATACATTTTTTAGTTATCTTGCTAACAGACAAATACACAAATAATGGCAACAACATAACCTTCTTGGTTGAGTCAGCGTCTGATGGACTATTAGATCAAAGGTAATCTGCTCTTAGAAATAAATTCTAAGTTGACTTTTTTTATAAAACAAAAAAGAAGAAAAATAAACTCACCCTTTATCATTGCTCGTATCGATTCCATTTCCTCAGGCCTCTCTGGAAGATCTGAAAGTTGAACATCAGTCAGCATTACCTGTTCTTCACACATGAAAATAACAAAGATGCTAACCCTCCTGGAAAGAGTACTAACTCTTACCTTTTGGAAGGAATGATTCCTCAGCCAATGTCTCTAGGACTTCTTCTATAATAACTTGAGAATAAACACAGAGACTCAATTAATATGACAACTATCAACTCCTGAGATTTTTCATTTCTCCAAGACTCATTTAATGTCCTTCAAAGTTCATCATGAGAGGAGCTGCATAAGGAAAAATGATGATACATCATAGAAGGGTTTGCTGCAGGTTTTCTAAAAAACTGAAACATCTCCAACTCAGTAACAAGTCTGAGTAAAAGCTTTTTTAAGCTGTGATAAAAGAAACTAACGTACCTTCTTCGGCAGGGGGTTCCTCCAACACTGGCTCTGCTTCTGGAGCAGCTAGAAGATGAAAAAGAGAACAGTAGGTTTAACCAAATGTAAGTAAAGTTTCATCTTATTCTGGACTGTCTGCTGGTCTTGTAAGCTAAGAAGGTATAAATGGACCCTAGAGGGACGAACATACCTTCTTGAACAGAGGCTTCTTCCTTCACTGCTTCAGGCTTTCCTTCTGGAACAGCTGCCGGATCAAACACATCAGTCAGTGACTCCTGTTATCTGCTGTTTCCACTCTTTATGAACAATAACTGTATGAAAACACATCCTGATCTCTGTTCATACTCACCAGCAGCAGTCGTCAGAGCCATCAGGGCACAGGCCAGTAAAAGCATGGTCAGCTTCTTCATGGCTGAATCGATGAAGGGATTCAAACGTCTTCTTTCTTCTCAGGTTCCTCTCGTTGCTCGAGCTCCTTGCGTGGAAATGCTGGACACCTTTTCTCTTATACACAGTTTCTTATCTACCTTTGTCCGTCAATAGCACACTCCTTCACTTTTGGCCTTGATGCTGTGTAAAGTTCAAGCAATGAGGAAATACAAACTTTTCATGGAGGTCGGCTCCAGTAAAAGTTTAGCGGTGAGTGTAATGATATCCAGATTCACGTGACATCAAAACATCAGGACTGTGAATGGGTGTGTACGTTGGAATGGATCCCTTGCTCACACCAGAACAAAAGATGAACTCTGTCCATTTTTCTTCTGACCAGACAGGTGTGCTCTGAAGTATAAGTTGATGTTACTGTCTGTAAATGTTTCATAATTTGTGCATGCCTTATAGTTTAGTTTAGTAGTTACAACTACAATATAAAATTAAAGTATTAGTGTTAGTTGCTTTATCTGGATCATAAACTGGATTATGCTGAATTGATTGAGCTTCTTCTTTTTTTTCTGATCAAATTTGAAGCTGGACAGGGATGCAAATGTTTTTACGCTGCTTTCATACCAGATCTGTGGACCTCTGCAGGTCACATTGAAGCGTGTACATTTAAGTTTGCGTTTCTTACCCTTTCAGATTTATTCTGTTGTTGTGTTTCGAGAATGAGAAGGTCAGTATAAGATCACAGAGTCTTTCACAGTCAGCTTTAGAAGTTTGTAATAATAAAAAAAAAAACAAAGACAACATTTATTTTGACTGTGTCAGATATTTAATTTCTGAAGATGAGTAGTCTGTATGACACAAGATGTCATTTCAGGAGAGACCTGTACAGGGTTAGGAGAGCTTCAAGAGGCTCCATTGTTAAACCGAATGGGGCCTTTAAGAAGGTCTCCAAACCCGAGGAGGGTCCTGGAGACCCGCAAGCTCCTGTTTGATGACATAATTCCATGTTTCCACTGATACACTTTAAAAATTTGGACCGACCTGCTATAGTCACGTGAGCTGTTTGAAACTGTTGCATAAGCACTGCTGAAACAATCACTGATAAGTTTGATCATTTATAACATGGCTGTTATCTTTATGATTACTTAGGATTTATACTACACTCAATATCAAAACAAGTAAATAAAACCGCCCCCAGCAAAGAGAAAGTTCAAAACAATAACAATGTAGTTCTGAACCAACGTTCACTGGAGTCTCGTGACTGCTGCCACCTTTAATGTGAACATATCAGAATCATAAATCTCCTCACAGGTCTGTTATCCTGACCAACATTTATCGAGTATTAAGGGAATTTATTTATTTGTATCATCATAAGATTCTATCAAGGAATAAACTGTCCTCCTGGGGCCCGAAATAAACAACTCTGTTCTGAGGAAGCTTCTTGATATGGATGCCCCGATACCACGTCCTTCAGATCAAATACAAGAGGAAGTATTTAGGTACTCACCAACACAGCGAGCAGATATAAATGCCTTATAACATTTATTAAAGTAATTTTGAAAGCAAGGGTTGAAAAAGTACACAAATACAGTGATCTACTAAAAGTACAGATACTTAGTACAGAATAAAGCCAGAATTCTAAGATTGAAGTCAAAATAAAGTCAGGATTCTGAGATTTAAGACAGATTAAGGTCGGGATTCTGAGACTTAAATAAAAATAATGTCAGAATTCTGACTTAAGTGTCAGGATCGAGAAATTTTAGTCACAAGTCAGAATTCTGGAAGAGTCATAAATATGAAAAGAGAGCAGCAGTTGGTCCAAACTGTATCTCTACAAATGTGTTTTTATCAATTACAGGAGACTAAACTCAAGGAAAATCACAGAGAAACAGAGCTGCACATGATGAGATTCTAATTATAGAAGGTAATTAAGTTTAGTTCTGAACCCTCATACTGAACAATAGTTATGTTTAGCTTGACTTAATGAATATTGTAGGCCTTCAGTTTGACCATCAGCTGATAATTGATTTTAATTTCTGGATTTTGATAGTAAGATAAAGACTTAATCTCTTATTAAATCACTTGTCAAATATGTCACATATTTTGCATTTCAGCACAGAGGTTTCAGTCCATACTGACAATGTAGACGGCTGAACGGTTCAGGTTGCAGTTCAGTTTACGGGTTCCTGGACCGGGAGACGAGAGCGTTGTGGCTGTGTTGCTTTGACAAATACATTTGTAAAAACTCGGATTATGGTATGCTATTTAACTGGTCTACTCGGCAAACTGGGCTCAGTGATTGATACGTTCACCGACCGGTCAGACCACAGTACATTCAGTGCGCAAACTGTTGCAATGAGAGGATCAGACAGTCACGCGTTTTCTAGAAATGCGGGTTTTATACACTACTTGTTACATGCTGTGTCCTACTGTATATGAGTTGCGATGGAGATTTAGCAGAGTTAAAAAAAAAAAAGATAGTTTTCTCCGAGGTACACTTGAACACAACACATCCCTATCTCCCTCCATCGCTCCTTCCTTGTGCCTGCTACACCTGGTGAGTCTCACTCTCTTCTCATTACTGCCAGCCTGACGCTTTAAGGTTGTTTATCTGGGAACTAAATCTGTTAAAACAACATTCGGTTCAGTACGTTCACTTAAAAGATTTGTTCTTTTGAATGAATTGAACAACACACTGTGTCAAATGCGGTGCTTGTTTATAATAGAAGAGGAGTCGTGACTACGGGTGTTCTGATGAGGACAAACTGAAATATTAACAGTTTAAACAAAGTGTTGAGTACAGAGCCCCTTAAGTGCCACGGAAAAAAAAATATATAAATCGTGCGCACGAGATAGTAAAACGTGCGCATGATATATTAAAACTTTCGCGCGCACGAAATACTTATTCATGCGCATGTTTTAGCTAAAACGTGCGCTCGAAATAAAGTTATTTACCACGTTTTAACTTTGATGTCAGATGTTTACAGACACACACAATGGAGAGAAGAAGTGAGCTAGTTAACTTTTACTTCCACCTCGGAATGTCATATAATGACATTCTTGCTGCTTTTGCCATGAGAGATGGAATAGTCCTAAATTGGAGAACTTTGCTGCGCATACTAAAGACAACAGGCTCAGCCGGCGGAAGGAGTACTCAGATTCAGTCAGTGTCCTGACCTGGGATGCACAGGGGGGACTAGTTTGCTGCCACAGAGGCGAAGTTGTAGCTAACTTCGGGGCTAACTCCCTCCACCTTATTCAGCGGGTGGCAGCAAGACACGAGCTTTGCTCGAGTCTTGAAAGTTGTGCAGCTTTTATATAAGGTACTGATAAATAGCCTAAGGGACTGTACATACCCTGCGCTCCTACATTCACAGACACAGCTAACGTTGGCTGGTTACTAGGATGCTTCAACCAAGCACGGCTGTCTTCTTCTTCTTCTTCTTCTTGGTTTTTACCGGCAGGTGACCACAATATTATGGGGCATTACCGCCATCTACTGATGAGCCCGGCTGTCTGTTGCCGCTTGCCTGTAGAATTAAGTCGAGCGCACGTTTTATCTTAAACATGCACACTTTACATGCATACTATCTCGTGCGCACGATTTTTTTTTTTTTTTCTCCGTGGCACCTTAGGGGCTCCGTAGTTGAGCCTAATTTGTCATTAATGTTACCTTCTTAACAGGGAAAATCTTTGTCAACATGAACAATTAGCAGAATCAGGTACAGGCCTCATTCAAAAGTGGCAGCTGCCACTTTTTTTTTTTTTTTTTTTTTTAAACAAATGAATAATGACAAAATTATTTTATTTACAAGTTTAAGCACTTCTTGTTATTCTAAGAGGTCAAAGCTGTGGAATGTATTTTGATGAGACTCCCTTCTTGGTTACACTCCCAGCAACACCCCTTATGATCACTTCATGCACACTCACAGCCATTGAAAGCATCACTATGAGCTCAGAAGTTTTTGCAGCCTCTGAAAAAAAGGGAGAGCAGGGTAAGACACTCTGCAAACAGGCACCAGGCTGGACTCAAACCTGGACCTGCAGAAGCATGTATATGGGTCTTGTCTGGTTGCTTACTACTCTGCCAAACCAGCACCTCTTCTGATAATATGTTAGACACATTGACACACATATCATGATCAAAATGCTGCATTGTTGTCTACTTTTCATCTCTGTGCTCAATGGAGTTTAACAAACAGACATCAGACCACCTCTTATTATGACTGGTTTGGTATTAACAAAGCTGCATCAGAGACATCAGAGCAAACTTCAGGCCCATCGGCACTGTGTACGTTATTTATTACAAAGACAGACACACAGACCAGCTTCTTCAGTGTTTCAGACTTTAATTCATCATATAAAACAAAGACACATTCACATCTCAAGAACAGTTTAGAGTCAAATAATCTCTCCATAACATCAAACTTTATCAAATCCTATAAACCAAACTTTACATGTACAGTGGTACAGACACAAATACAAAGATACAGTATGACACAAGATCTGTGTTGAAAATAAAACTGACATCACAAATGCGTCAAAGCGTTCCCTCCATGCAGTCCTGCTGACCGAGAAGTTCACAGATCGTCGGCACAGACATAAGGACGCCTCAGACTACAGCTGACAGCGTCCCAGCACTGACGACCTGTGATATCAAAAACAAAGATGGCTCAGTCAGAAAGATGATAAAACTTTATAAATACTTTAACATTTCTTAAAGACGTCAAACACTGAGGAATCAACACAACTGATGACCGAAGCCAGATCAAAATAACTCATAGCCAAAATAACTTTAAGAATTAAAAGCAGGAGATGTATGTAGATGTTACAGCCTCGTGGAATAATGTGGATGTCCCATGAATTCTCAAGGTGTAAATATAACAGAGACTCGTTGCAGCAGTTTTTGTAAAGGCATTTTGAAAAGAGCTACTGTATTGTTCTATAATTAATTTTATGGACCATGTATGAATTCAACAGGGCTGATCCAGGAACGAATCCAAAAATGCAGATTTGAGTTAGCATTTTAGCTCTTCCCACTTTTCAAAGTCTGTGTGTCACCATAAACTGTTGTACGATTTGAGCTCTCTAAATAAAGCTGCCTTGCCTTATTTAATGACTTTATGAACACGACAGCCACAGCCATGGACATCAACTCGATCAAATAAGAGGACATTCTCGAACAAGAGGTCAAAAGGTGAAGGTATTGGTTGGAGGTGTGATTGTAGTTTCTAATTCCAACCGGCATGTTTAGTTCCACAACAGGTTGATAATACCTTTTTATACTCAATTATTACATTTAAGTTTAAAAACTTGTGAAAATTAAGTTCGCGACTGAAGATTATCATGATGAACTAAATATTTTAGCTTCCCCACAGTTTATCATCAACAATTATCCAAGAACACATTAAAAATCTCTTGGTTTTATGTGGTCGGGTCGGCCTTTAAAAATACTCCACCCTGTCATCGTTACCCTGTGACCTCCAGCCCTCGTTGCTGAATACTAACATGTTTGTCTTTAGAAGAAGTACGAAGACTGATTTACCTCTATGGTTCATCTGTGCACAGTTCTGCGAAAAGAGCGAATTGTTTGGCTCCCCAGGACACCAGTAGGATCTAAAGAATCCTGAACCATCACTCCAACTCCAAACACCCTCCTAAATACAAAAATAACACGTGTAGTCGTCACAGTTCGGTTTGGACGGGCTCTGAGGTTTTTTTTGTTGTACCTAAAACATTCAACATAAATGGCAGCAATAGTAATTTATGTTTATGGATGTAAGTATGTTTTTATCTCATGTACTCATAACCATACCTGCCATTCATCCGAGGCTCCAATCCATGCGTCGTCACCAATCATCCGCTGGATGAAGTTATACTCTGCAGAGTTGTGTATGGAGACAAGGTGTCCATCCAGAGATTCACAGTTTCTCTGCAGAAAACAGAAGGGCAGATACCTCATGAGGCCACATAAAACCACATTAAATTCTGAAAATATGTTTCGTTACATCGCATATGATCCAAAGACGTGTGCCACCAGGATAACGAAAAATAACCACTGTTGACGGCTGTTAATTGACAGATAAAACTTAAAGGAGGGTAAATATGGAAACTAAAGCATTATGACTTAGTGATGCCTTCAGCCTCAGGACATTTTTACTACAGGCTCAGCAAGCCACAGGGATGTAACATTTTACTTTAATGTTTTGATCATATTTAAAAGGCCAACAGCAACTGTGCATCTAAGAAAAAGAAATAAGATGTGCTGCCGATATATGACGTTTTGTGCAGTTGCACCCAAAAGCCTCCAGTGGGCGCCAAATGCCACCATACCAAACTTCTTTATATCACCACTGTAGGGCACAAACCTCATATCTCCACTGTTTAGTTTTATTTTTCATAATGTAGTGCTTTTGGTCACCTTTTACCAGGACAATACGGAAAGTAGCAATTTTGGAGATAGAAGGTTTGTGCCCAGTGGGACTGTGACTTGTTTGCTCTTTGAGGCACTGAATCGAAATCTGTCTGATTACCTCAGCTTGGGCCCAAGATACACGTGATCGAATGTAGAGGAAACAGCGGTCTCGGTAACGACGCCAACCACGATCACAAGAATCGTAATCCCTGGTAAGACTGCCATCTGCAAACAACGTTTAAAGAAAGGACAGAGATTAGAAAATAAGTTACAAGACACTCTTTGGAACTGTTTGGATAATTTTGGTCCATTACAGCTGTTGCTCATAGAAAAACAAATACATTTGATTTACACAACATTTTAAATGTTAAAGTGCTACAGTTATAAAACAAGAGCATAATTTGAAATCATTAAAATAATGATGATAAAGATAAAATGAACACATCAAATTCAAAACATACAATTAAATAGTTAGGACCCAAAGTTAAAAATCATTTATAAATAAGTCATACTAAGAAGTGTCAAGACAGCACAAATTGCCATGACATTTCCATTATTGTCAGGAGACTTATTGTAATAAAAAAAATATGGAAAATGCCCAATCTCATTCTGTTAACAAATACATTAAAGAATTTCTGGATCCACATCTGGATTTGGATCACCAGCAAAATCTAATTACTTCTTTCTTGTGCAAACACCAACATTCCCTGAAAATGTCATCAAATGCTGTAGAGTAGTTACTGAGCTGCTAGCAAAAATATGGAAAATTGCCCTATCTCACTACATTAGCAAATAATTTAAAGCGTTCCCAAATCCGCATTCGGAAATGGATCACCACCAAAATCTAATGACTTCTCCTCTGAGTCTTAACCAACATTTCCTGAAATACATTTTTGAGTTATCTTGCTAACAGACAAATAAGCAAATGATGATAACATAACCTTGGCAGAATTCAAGTGTCTGATGGACTATTAAATTGAAGAAAATCTGCTCATGGCAATCAATTCTTAGTTGTTGTTGTTGTTGTTTTTTTTTTAAATAAAACAGAAACAGCCGAAAAATAATGTTTTGTAACATTTCCATGTCCTCAGACTCTTCTGGAAGATCTGAAAGTTGAACATCAGTCAGTGGTCACATTCACTTGATCTTCACTCACAGAATAAAGATGCTAATGGTCCTTTCAAAACACTTTTCATTGACTGGTTCTTTGTTTATTTAATAATTGAAGCATTTAAACCTAAACAAATATTTTATTATTGCTTCATAAAAGTGGAAAGAGTACTAACTCTTTCCTTCTGGAAGAAACGATTCATCAGCCAATACCTCAAGCTCTTCTTCTGGAACATCTGGAGATTAAACACAGAGACTCACTTTATCTGAAAACTATCGGTCAACTCTTGAGATTTTTGGTTCCTCTAAGAATCATTTCATGTCCTTCAAAGTTCATCATGAGAGGAGTTGAAGAAAGGAGGAACATAAATGACCTCAGCAATACTTTATAAGGCAAAATGATGATGAATAATAGAAGGTTTTGCGGCAGAGTCTCTAATAAAAACAAAACAACTCCAACTCAGTAACAAGTCTGTGTAAATGTTTTTTTAAGCTGTGATAAAAGAAACTAACGTACCTTCTTTGGCAGGGGGTTCCTCCACCACTGGCTCTGCTTCTGGAGCAGCTAGAAGATGAAAAAGTGAACAGCAGGTTCAACCAAATGTAAGTTAAGTTACGTCTCATACTGAACTGTCTGCTGGTCTTGTAAGCTAAGAAGGTATAAATGGACCCCAGAGGGACGAACATACCTTCTTGAACAGAGGGTTCATCCTTCACTGCTTCAGGCTTTCCTTCTGGAACAGCTGCCGGATCAAACACATCGGTCAGTGACTCCTGTTTTCTGCTGTCTCCACTCTTTATGAACAATAACTGTATGAAAACACATCCTGATCTCTGTTCATACTCACCAGCAGCATTGGTCAGAGCCATCAGGGCACAGGCGAGTAACAGCATGGTCAGCTTCTTCATGGCTGAATCGATGAAGGGATTCAAACGTCTTCTTTCTTCTCAGGTTCTTCTCGTTGCTCGAGCTCCTTGTGTGGAGATGCTGGACACCTTTTCTCTTAAATACAGTTTCTTATCTACCTTCCTCTGTCAAAAGCACACTCCTTAGACTTATCAGATTTATGGTAATAGAAGGTATCATCTTCAGTTTTGCAAATTAGGCAAAGTTCAAGCAATGAGGAAATACAAACTATTCCTGGAAGTCGGCTCCAGTAATAATTAAGCAGTGAGTAAACTGCAAACAACAACAATGACAGATATTCAGGCAACTGTTAGACCTTTTTTCATCAAGTCCAAAATTTCCTCCTCATCTTCATCCTCCAAGATCAGGGATGGGGGACTGTAGTCACCAAGTGGGCCACATTTACTCATTCTCATGGCCAGATGGTTTTTGCAGTTTGAAGGGAGCAAAACGGGCAAACATGCATAGCTGTCATAAAGAGTTACCTTATCAACATTTATATAGCATTAAAACTCAATGAAATTAGCAATACTTAATCTAATGAGCAAAACACAAAATTCAAGACAGCTTCAGCTACTCTTAAGTATGTAAGTAATGGAGCATTCACAGATCATTAACGTACACTTAACTTATATTATTTCTGTTTTGACAAATGCACATGAAGAAAATTGAAACAGTTACAGCTACTTATAGTAGCAACTGTAGAGGCAAGACAGTTACGCATGATGCCTGCAAGGTCACTACAGCACATCGGTTGGGCACATCGCTGACATTAGCTTCAGTCTACACGTCACAAGAAGAAGGTAGAGGTGAGATTAGACATTGATCACCGCAGCAGGAACATCTACCAGGAAGTTTAAAGACAAACCTATAAATCAAGACCACAAACATTAAAATCTGAATAACGTGTGAGACCATACAGTTAAAAACATGACAGTTCATCTGACTGATGATTGATAAATTCTTCAAAAGTCGAGAAACAAGGAAATAAGTTCAGAGTGAGTTCAACTGGTGACCATGTACACTGGTGACTTGAAGTTGACACCATGGCTCACTTTGTCTGTAGATCTGTTTGTTTAATTGGCTTTTTATTCTTTGATACAACAATTAATAAAAATGGAGCATTGAAGAGTTCATCCTCTGCTTTTCCAGTGATTTGACTACGATATCTATCAGCACAGTCGTCCACAAGTTGACAGTTGACATGGTAACTCGTTACATCAATACACTGAGACAGTTTTGAGGGTTCAGGAAGAAAAAGTCATAGAATCAGAGTTCAGAGGATTCTGATGCTGAGGTCTGACCATTAGTCTTCAGCTGTCAACAAATATTTAATTATGATATTGATTATTTGTGTTTATTTTGTTACTTTTACTCTCTTATGTTTGCAGTTTACTTCTGACACAACAGGTAGTTACATACAGCCTGAGATCATTTGTGTCCTCTAGTGGTGTCCTCCAGTAACACGCGACACATACAGACAGACAAGTATACAAACAAAAACGCTCATGACGCCAACGGATGCAAACGTGAACTAAGGGGCAAATTGCAAGTACATCTCCGGCTTTAAGGGCAGTTAGCCCAATGTCTTGAAACCTATGCAGCACATCAGTGTAGTCCTTGAACTTTCCAATAAGAAGGAAAATCACAGAGCCCTGGTGTTAAACACAAATGTAGGACTCCTACAGCGTTTCAAGGACTGAACTGAAACACTGCAGGAGGGTTCATTTTGGTTTCTTGAATGACTGAGCACCCAAGGGAGAACTTTAGGCCCTTCATAACACAGACAATACTCCATTAAATTTGCTCTTCTGAGAGGCTGCACGACTGCTTTTCCTTTAGGATGCTTGATTAAGGATTTTAAACTTTGATATAAATGTACAGAGAACTTCCTCATATTGTCTCGAATACTCTGTAAAATGGACTGACCTCCTTTAGGCTCAAACGTGAAGCTTTAGCCACGTGTATTTGGTTGGAAGTGTTTGGGCGACTGATGGACTGGGTAATTATTACCTGCTTGTTGTCTTAATGACTTTTATTTTACAGGAAATAACAATCACACAGTCAGGTCAAATTGTTTTACAGCACAAACAAAAATGAAAGAAACAAAAGGTTATTGGTGTTCATCATTCTTAAAGGACCATTGAAGACTTGACTTAGAACCAAATTGACAAAGAATTTGTACTGGTCAGTGGCATGCAAGTCAACATTTAACATGATGAAGATGTACAGAAAGACCACTACAATATCCAAAGACCAATTTCTTTTGTTTTTTCTTGCCTTTAATGCAAACTGGTCCTTGAGGCTCATTATTTAAGTTGCTAAATGATTAGACTATAGACCACAGACCCCAGATCCAGAAGAGAAGAGCTGGTGTGACTGATAATAGTGTTTTGTACATGCTATTATTTTAGGTGCATTATTCAATTCAATTGTTTTATTCTCAATAAGGCACTCCCCAAAAGCTAGTCTTGTAAATAGGGGCCCTATCATCAGCTAATACTCACTATCAGAAACACAAATGCCGTCCAACAACCTGGAAATCTCAGATTTCTTGATACTGCTTTCAAACATCTACCTATAGTAGCTGACAAACATTGAGAAATCAGCAAAATTCCAGAGAAATTGCATTCAGGGTCTAAGACAATGACAGCAAAATTCATTTATATCTCCAGATTTCAATAATATTCAGATTTTCTTTTCAAATCTTTAGCCACAGGGTTTAAGGAATGAACTTTTCCTTCAAGCTCTTTTTGAAGCTGGACAGGGATGCAGATGTTTTTACGCTGCTTTCATACCAGATCTGTGGACCTCTGCAGGTCACATTGAAGCATGTACATTTAAGTTTGCATTTCTTACCCTTTAAGATTTATTGTGTTCTCATGTTTTGTGAACAAGAAGGTCCGTATAAGATCACAGAGTCTTTCACAGTCAGCTTTAGAAGTTTGTAATAGTTAAAAAAAACAAAGACAACATTTATTTTGATTGTGTCAAATATTTCATTTCTGAAGATGAGTAGGATCTGTATGACACAAGATGTCATTCCAGGAGAGACCTGTACAGGGTTAGGAGAGCTTCAAGAGGCTCCATTGTTAAACCTAAAGGGCCCTTTATGAAGGTCTTCAAACCCAAGGAGGGTCCTGGAGGCCCGCAAGCTCCTGTTTGATGGCACATTTCCAGGTTTTCACTGATACACTTTAAAAATTTGGACTGACCTGCTTTAGTCACATGAGCTGTTTGAAACTGTTGCAGTAGGGTAAGGCACTGCTGAAACAATCACTGATAAGATTCATAATTTTAACTTGGCTGTAACCTTTATGATTAGTTAGAACTTCTACAACACTTGATATCAAAACAAGGAAATAAAACCGCCCCCAGCAAAGAGAAAGTTCAAAACAATAACAATGTAGTTCTGAACCAACGTTCACTGGAGTCTCGTGACTGCTGCCACCTTTAATGTGAACATATCAGAATCATATCCTGAACAGTATTAATCGAGTATTAAGGGAATTTATTTATTTGTATCGTTATGAGATTCTATCAAGGAATAAACTGTCCTCCTGAGGCCTGAAATAAACAACTCTGTTCTGAGGAAGCTTCTTGATAAGGATGCATCGATACCACGTCCTTCAGATCAAATACAAGAGGAAGTATTTAGGTACTCACCAACACAGAGAGCAGAGAGCAGAAAAGCAGGGGTAGAAAAAGTACACAAATACAGTGATCTACTAAAAGTACAGATACTTTGTACAGAATAAAGTCAGAACTCTGAGACTTAAGTCAAAATAAAGTCTGAATTCTGAGATGTAAATCAGATTAAGGTCAGGATTCTGAGATTTAAATAAAAATAATGTCAGAATTCTGACTTAAGTGTCAGGATTGAGAAATTTCAGTCACAAGTCAGAATTCTGGGAGAGTCATAAATATGAAAAGAGAGAAGCAGTTGGTCCAAACTGTATCTCTACAAATGTGTTTTTATCAATTACAGGAGACTAAACTCAAGGAAAATCACAGAGAAACAGAGCTGCACATGATGAGATTTAAATTATAGAAGGTAATTAAGTTTAGTTCTGAACCCTCATACTGAACAATAGTTACGTTTGGCTTGACTTAATGAAAATTGTAGGCCTTCAGTTTGACCATTAGCTGATAATTGATCTTAATTCTGGATTTTGATAGTAAGATAAAGACTTAATCTCTTATTAAACCACTTGTCAAATATGTCACATATTTTGCATTTCAGCACAGAGGTTTCAGTCCATACTCACAATGTAGACGGCTGAACGGTTCAGGTTTCAGTTCAGTTTACGGGTTCCAGGACTGGGAGACGAGAGCGTTGTGGCTGTGTTGCTTTGACAAACACATTTGTAAAAATAAACTCGGATTATGGTATGCTATTTAACTGGTCTACTCAGCAAACTGGGCTCAGTGATTGATACGTTCACCGACCGGTCAGACCACAGTACATTCAGTGCGCAAACTGTTGCAATGAGAGGATCAGACAGTCACGTGTTTTCTAGAAATATGGGTTTTATACACTACTTGTTATATGCTGTGTCCTACTGTACGTGAGTTGCGATGGAGATTTAGCAGAGTTAAAAAAAAAAAAAGAGAGTTTTCTCCGAGGTACACTTGAACACAACACATCCCTATCTCCCTCCATCGTTCAGTACATTCACTTAAAAGATTTGTTCTTTTGAATGAATTGAACAACACACTATGTCAAATGCGGTGCTTGTTTATGATAGAAGAGGAGTCGTGACTATGGGTGTTCTGAAGAGGACAAACTGAAATATTAACAGTTTAAACAAAGTGTTGAGCCTAATTTGTCATTAATGTTACCTTCTTAGCACAGAAAATCTTTGTCAACATGAACAATTAGCAGAATCAGGTACAGGCCTCATCCATACAGTTGGCAGCTGCCACCTTTTTTTTTTTTTTTAAACAAATGAATAATGACAAAATTATTTTATTTACAAGTTTAAGCACTTCTTGTTATTCTACAAGACCCAAATCCAGTGAAGTTGGCACGTTGTGTAAATCGTAAATAAAAACAGAATACAATGATTTGCAAATCCTTCTCAACTTATATTCAATTGAATACACTGCAAAGACAAGATACTTAATGTTAGAACGGAGAAACTTTATTTTCTTTAGCAAATAATCATCAACTTAGAATTTAATGGCAGCAACACATTGCAAAAAAGTTGGCACAGGGGCATTTTTATCACTGTGTTACATCGCCTTTCCTTTTAACAACACTCAGTAAACGTTTGGGAACTGAGGAGACCAATTTTTGAAGCTTTTCGGGTGGAATTCTTTCCCATTCTTGCTTGATGTACAGCATAAGTTGTTCAACAGTCCGGGGTCTCCGTTGTTGTATTTTACGCTTCATAATGCGCTACACATTTTCAATGGGGAACAGGTCTGGACTACAGGCAGGCCAGTCTAGTACCCGCACTCTTTTACTACGAAGCCACGCTGTTGTAACACGTGCAGAATGTGGCTTGGCATTGTCTTGCTGAAATAAGCAGGGGCGTCCATGAAAAAGACGTTGCTTGGATGGCAACATATGTTGCTCCAAATTCTGTATGTACCTTTCAGCATTAATGGTGCCTTCACAGATGTGTAAGTTACCCATGCCTTGGGCACTAATACACCCCCATACCATCACAGATGCTGGCTTTTGAACTTTGCACCTATAACAGTCCGGCTGGTTCTTTTCCTTTTTGGTCCGGAGGACACGACGACCACACTTTCCAAATACAATTTGAAATGTGGACTCGTCAGACCACAGAACACTTTTCCACTTTGCATCAGTCCATCTTAGATGAGCTCGGGCCCAGCGAAGCCGGCGGCGTTTCTGGGTGTTGTTGATAAATGGCTTTCGCTTTGCATAGTAGAGTTTTAACTTGCACTTACAGATGTAGCGACGAACTGTAGTTACTGACAGTGGTTTTCTGAAGTGTTCCTGAGCCCATGTGGTGATATCCTTTACACAGTGATGCCGGTTTTTGATGCAGTACCGCCAGAGGGATCGAAGGTCACGGGCATTCAATGTTGGTTTTCGGCCTTGCCGCTTACGTGCAGTAATTTCTCCAGATTCTCTGAACCTTTTGATGATATTACGGACCGTAGATGATGAAATCCCTAAATTCCATGCAATAGCTCGTCAAGAAATGTTCTTAAACTGTTGGACAATTTGCTCACACATTTGTTCACAAAGTGGTGACCCTCGCCCCATCCTTGTTTGTGAATGACTGACCATTTCAGGGAAGCTGCTTTTATACCCAATCATGGCACCCACCTGTTCTCAATTAGCCTGTTCACCTGTGGGATGTTCCAAATAAGTGTTTGATGAGCATTCCTCAACTTTCTCAGTCTTTTTTGCCACTTGTGCCAGCTTTTTTGAAACATGTTGCAGGCATCAAATTCAAAATGAGCTAATATTTGCAAAAAATAACACAGTTTACCAGTTTGAACGTTAAGTATCTTGTCTTTGCTGTGTATTCAATTGAATATAGGCTGAAAGGGATTTGCAAATCATTGTATTCTATTTTTATTTACGATTTACACAACGTGCCAACTTCACTGGTTTTGGGTTTTGTAAGAGGTCAAAGCTGTGGAATGTATTTTGATGAGACTCCCTTCTTGGTTACGCTCCCAGCAACACCCCTTATGTTCACTTCATGCACACTCACAGCCATTGAAAGCATCACTATGAGCTCAGAAGTTTTTGCAGCCTCTGAAAAAAAGGGAGAGCAGGGTAAGACACTCTGCAAACAGGCACCAGGCTGGACTCAAACCTGGACCTGCAGAAGCATGTATATGGGTCTTGTCTGGTTGCTTACCACTCTGCCAAACCAGCACCTCTTCTGATTAATATGTTAGACACATTGACACACATATCATGATCAAAATGCTGCATTGTTGTCTACTTTTCATCTCTGTACTCAATGGAGTTTAACAAACAGACATCAGACCACCTCTTATTATGATTGGTTTGGTATCAACAAAGCTGCATCAGAGACATCAGAGCAAACTTCAGGCCCATCGGCACTGTGTACGTTATTTATTACAAAGACAGACACACAGACCAGCTTCTTCAGTGTTTCAGACTTTAATTCATCATATAAAACAAAGACACATTCACATCTCAAGAACAGTTTAGAGTCAAATAATCTCTCCATAACATCAAACTTTATCAAATCCTATAAACCAAACTTTACATGTACAGTGGTACAGACACAAATACAAAGATACAGTATGACACAAGATCTGTGTTGAAAATAAAACTGACATCACAAATGCGTCAAAGCGTTCCCTCCATGCAGTCCTGCTGACCGAGAAGTTCACAGATCGTCGGCACAGACATAAGGACGCCTCAGACTACAGCTGACAGCGTCCCAGCACTGACGACCTGTGATATAAAAAACAAAGATGGCTCAGTCAGAAAGATGATAAAACTTTATAAATACTTTAACATTTCTTAAAGACGTCAAACACTGAGGAATCAACACAACTGATGACCGAAGCCCGATCAAAATAACTCATAGCCAAAATAGCTTTAAGAATTAAAAGCAGGAGATGCATGCAGATGTTACAGCCTCGTGGAATAATGTGGATGTCCCATGAAGTCTCAAGGTGTAAATATAACAGACTCGTTGCAGCAGTTTTTGTAAAGGCACTTTGAAAAGAGCTACTGCAGTGTTCTATCATTAATTTTATGGACCATGTATGAATTCAACTGGGCTGATGCAGGAACGAGTCCAAAAATGCAGATTTGAGTTAGCATTTTAGCTCTTCCCACTTTCCAAAGTCTGTGCGACACCATAAACTGTTGTACGATTTGAGCTCTCTAAATAAAGCTGCCTTGCCTTAATTAATGACTTTATGAACACGACAGCCACAGCCATGGACATCAACTTGATCAAATAAGAGGACATTCTCGAACAAGAGGTCAAAAGGTGAAGGTATTGGTTGGAGGTGTGATTGTAGTTTCTAATTCCAACCGGCATGTTTAGTTCCACAACAGGTTGATAATACCTTTTTATACTCAATTATTACATTTAAGTTTAAAAACTTGTGAAAATTAAGTTCGCGACTGAAGATTATCATGATGAACTAAATATTTTAGCTTCCCCACAGTTTATCATCAACAATTATCCAAGAACACATTAAAAATCTCTTGGTTTTATGTGGTCGGGTCGGCCTTTAAAAATACTCCACTCTGTTACCCTGTGACCTCCAGCCCTCGTTGCTGAATACTAACATGTTTGTCTTTAGAAGAAGTACGAAGACTGATTTACCTCTATAGATCATCTGTGCACAGTCCTGCGAACAGGGCTCATTGTTTGGCTCCCCAGGACACCAGTAGGATCTAAAGAATCCTGAACCATCACTCCACCGCCAAACACCCTCCTAAATACAAAAATAACATGTGTAGTCATCACAGTTCGGTTTGGACGGGCTCTGAGGTTTTTTTTATTGTACCTAAAACATTCAACATAAATGGCAGCAATAGTAATTTATGTTTATGGATGTAAATATGTTTTTATCTCATGTACTCATATCCATACCCGCCATTCATCCGAGGCTCCAATCCATGCGTCGTCATCAATCATCTGCTGGATGAAGTTATACTCTGCAGAGTTGTGTATGGAGACAAGGTGTCCATCCAGAGATTCACAGTTTCTCTGCAGAAAACAGAAGGGCAGATACCTCATGAGGCCACATAAAACCACATTAAGTTCTGAAAATACGTCTCGTTACATCACATATGGTCAAAGACCTGAGCCACCATGCTCCCAAAGCCTCCTCCTGAATAAGCTGGAATAGAATTTTGTTTCATCCCGAGGAGCTTCTTTAATGGACAGGAAGGTTACGACCAATGATTCAAATCTAAACACAAGAGGGTCTATTGGAGATAGTGGATGAACCAGTCTTACTGTTAACGTCAAGCCCTGATTCTGGTAAAGTCCTCTCTAAACTGTTTGTTACTTCAGTTTTTCCAGGGGAGTGCAAGTAGAGCCTAATCTCCGATCTGACAAAATACTGACCAATTATTGATAAGCAACTTCTAAATGCATTGTCATATTGTTTCAGACCAGGCTAATGGCAAAAATAACCACTGTTGGCAACTGATAATTAACAAATAAAACTAAAAGGAGGGTAAATATAGAAACTACACTAAGGAGACTAAAGCATTATGACTTAGTGATGCCTTCAGCCTCAGGACATTTTTATGCCAGGCTCAACAAGCCACAGGGATGTATACTTTTCAGTACAATATGTGGGGTTATGCATGTAGTTGATCTGAAAGTCCTCCAGAACAAAACAGAAGAAGCAATTATGAATCCCACTCCTTAAAGTGCCTTGTGCGCTTACTTTAATGCTTCTTTAATGTTTTGATCATATTTAAAAGGCCAACAGCGACTGTGCATCTAAGAAAAAGAAATAAGATGTGCTGCTTATATGTGAGGTTTTGTGCAGTTGCACCCAAAAGCCTCCAGTGGGCGCCAAATGCCACCATACCAAACTTCTTTATATCACCACTGTAGGGCACAAACCTCATATCTCCACTGTTTAGCTTTATTTTTCATAATGTAGTGCTTTTGGTCACCTTTTACCAGGACAATACGGAAAGTAGCAATTTTGGAGATAGAAGGTTTGTGCCCAGTGGGACTGTGACTTGTTTGCTCACTGAATCGAAATCCGTCTGATTACCTCAGCTTGGATCCAAGATACACGTGATCGAATGTAGATGAAACAGCGGTCTCGATAACGACGCCAACCACGATCACAAGAATCGTCATCCCTGGTAAGACTGTCATCTGCAAACAACGTTTAAAGAAAGGACAGAGATTAGAAAATAAGTTACAAGACACTCTTTGGAACTGTTTGGATGTTTTTGGTCTATTACAGCTGTTGCTGATAATAAAACAAATACACTTGATTTACATCACACTTTAAATGTTGAAGTGCTGCAGTTTTAAAACTAGAACATAATTTGAAATCATTATAATAATGATGATAAAGATAAAATGAAGATATCAAATTCAAAACATACAATTAAATAGTTAGGACCCAAAGTTAAAAATCATTTATAAATAAGTCATACTAAGAAGTGTCAAGACAGCACAAATTGCCATGACATTTCCATTATTGTCAGGAGACTTATTGTAATAAAAAAAATATGGAAAATGCCCAATCTCATTCTGTTAACAAATACATTAAAGAATTCTGGATCCACATCTGTATTTGGATCACCACCAAAATCTAATTACTCCTTTCTTGTGCAAAGACCAACTTTCCCTAAAATTGTCGTCAAATTTTGCCAAGACGTCAACAAATCCTTGTTAAAGATTCCTGGATCTGCATTCAGAGTTGGGTCCCCTGCCAAAAACCTTTTGTGTTACTAGCAAATTAGTGGAAAACTGCCTATTCCACATTGTTAACAAATCCTTTAAAAAATTCCTGGATCAGCATCAGGATTCTAATCCCCACCTCAATGGTATCACTTCTTTCCTGCGCAATGAGCCTCAACTTACCCTAAAATTGTCAGTACAGTTGTTCAGTTATTGGTGAAAATGTGGAAAACTGCCCAATTTCACAACTTTAACAAAAATTTTAGTATACCAAATACTA